>JAAXCT010000155.1:600000-1057650 GCA_012490785.1 Eragrostis nindensis | reverse complement strand
AAAAACATCAAAATCTAACATATTTCATGGCTCTCACATATGGAAATAAATTGCACACTGTCCAGCAAATAAAAAAAAAACGATCCAGCAAATAAAAAGGAAAAGGTCCGTTAGCAATGTGCAGTACGCATGTCTGACCAAAAATCCGTTAGGCCAACCATAAAGTAATATAGTAACAATTTTTCAACAATGAGAAGACGATTTCAGATTAACAATTCAAATGAGGCATGATTATGTTTATATGCTTGCCTCAAGGCCATCAGTAAGCATCTTCTTAGTTCAGTAGCAGCTCGATGACCAGTTCTCCAGCTCAAGTGGCTTCCATGCGTCCATGCCTGTTGGGTGCTCTGCTATTAGAGCATGGAACCAGCCCATAATTTTCACAGGAGACCTGCTCACCTGGAACAATCATAATAAAAACAATAATAAATAATAGTCATTTCACATTTCTGAAATTAATGAATCAACAATGAGCTGGCGATCTGTAAATGGAAAACAACATATTGGTCAAGATTCTAGTTCAAATAAAACCACAGATCAATGGTTTTGTTGACACCATATTGGTCAAGATTCAGAAAACACACCATCCTGGATGCAGAAACTATCACCTACACACCGATTCTGAAGCTGCAAGGATTTTATTTACAATAATCACATCTGGACTGTGAAAGATGGAATAAAGTTTCTGACTCGCATCCTCAACGGTTTGGCCACCATGTATAATTGCAGACAACCTATATTACTGCTCAACACCTCGTTCATATGCAAAAGTTTTGATCCAGCATGCACGTATTGTTACCATGGATTGCCAAAAGCAAATACACCAGTGGCGAACAATTCAAACAAAAAATATACATCAGAACAACAGGATCATTCAGCAAGGATGCAGTGGTAAAAACTGTCATTTAGGCAGACGGTAACAAGGGAACTCGGGAAAAATTAGCTCCAGATCTCCCAGCAAGAATATATTGCCATTGCAATAGATCGTTGGGAAAATTTAGTTATTTATTTATTGGTTAAAAAAACATGTAATATGTATTCATTCATCTATTTAAACTCCTAGGGATTTCTGAAAAAGATAAATAGACAACCATACAAGAGGCCTCATCCCCCAGAATAGTAATACCAAAAAATTGTGGACAATCATAATACAGTCATTTCACTGTATACTGATAAACAAATTACACTGCAGGATTGGTCTGTCGTATAACTATGTGAGAAAGAGGCATGATGCTGTTACCAACTTTTCGTACAGGTGAAAATCACATCTGCTAGATCCTCAAATAGGTAGTCTGCATCAATTTTGGGAAATTGGTGGTCAATCCATCAGACAAACGGATTCAAAGGGAAAAAAAAAAAAAGAATACGAAGCAGCAAAAGGATTGTGCGGCATGCCAAAATAAAAAAGTTCTGCAAATCCTGCTGTGGCTCAAAGGTGATTAATCTTGCTGCTAATCGGTCGCCGACGCTGCCATAAAAAATGGAAACGGCTAATCACCTAACCCACATCAAGCTAATTCAACGTGACCCAAAACCAACCAAATCGGGAATCTGATGGAGAAAAGCGCGGATGCTAACCTGAGCAACCAGTTGAGATGTAGGATCGCATTTGATTTATCAACGGAAAGCGGCGCCAACAATCCCTTCCATCAGTATTGCGATTGAACGGAGGCAGCCGCCGAGACGCCAAATCAACCACCGGAAAATCGCCTGAGAAACACACACGGTGAGGGAACCAAACTGTAGGATGGAACAGGAGCGACGCCGGCGATGGATTGGTGCGAGCTTACCGGCGAGCGACGGAATCCTGGAACGAATGGAAGATTTCGACGGGAGGACGGAGAAGCAGTTCCCGAGCGGCGCAGGGAGGCTTCCACCTCGAGAACGTGGGATGGGAACGGGAACGGTTTGGGATCGGGAACGATTTCGTCAGGCTGCCTGCCTGGTTCGGGTTGAGTCCGGCTACAGCGGGTCACGCGGGGGTGGTCACTGTGGCTCGGTCGCTAGGTTCGGCTACAGAATTAGGTATTCTGTAGCTAGGTACAGATAATACATTACTTATATATATATATATGGCAGGAGAACATAATATTCTTTTTTTACAATATAAAACTTATGACCTGTCTTCATCTTATTGACTATGCAGTTTAATTGACTCAAAAAAAAAAGAAGACTATGCAGTTTAAGGAAGGAAGAGAAAGCAAGAAGCACGTTACCACCAACAGCTTAATTTCGACAAACGAGCAATCGACACCAACAGCCGGGGCTCTGTGAAGAAAGCTCTGCGGCCTGATCAGCTGCGGCACTGGTAGTAGGACTGGCATCCAGGGCCGGTGTAGGGCTGCCCCTGGGCGGGGCACGGGCCGTTACAGGCGGCCTTGCTTGCCGTGAGCCCGTTGTAGTTGATGTACCCGCCGTCGTAAAGCACCCGCCTCCATGGGTAGGCTGCCTCCTCCTTGCCCTCCACGAAGCCGCTCATCATCACATCCTCCTCCACGCGCCGCGCCGCGTGCAGCGCAGGCATCGCCTCAGCGCCAGCCGACGAGGCGGCAGCGCCGGCGGCCACTCCGTGCACCGCTAGGAGCGCTGCGGCGATGACGCTGGCGAGGACGAAGAGCCGGAGCAGCAGCTTCATTGTGTAATCGTGCGATCGGCGTCGCAAGAAGGTACAGGGCTATCTGCAATTATATGGCTGTGGCCTTTGTTTTCGCTGATGAATAATACAGATAATGGTGTTAGGTTGGCATCTTGCGTTGATGGCGTAGGACTTAGCCTGTTAGGAGTGACAGCAACGGCACGCCTAACGTCGCATGTGAAGCTAGGTAGACGACGAGGTGCCTGACGATGCATGTCTTCTGAATGATTAACATCCACCTTTTTTTTTCAGTTGAACTGTTTGTGTCGAGCTGAGCGACAAGTCTGTCCTCAAAACCAAATAAATGTTCCACCATTCAAAACTAAATGTTCCATCATTTAAAATCAAAAGTTCATTTAGGAAGAAACAAATATTCCAAGTATTTCAATTGAAGTTATAGGAGCATGGAGCGGTTCGTCAACCGGAAACCAGGCGGAGGAGCAACAACCGGATGAGGCGTCGACACCACCCGCTGCTAGTGACGGTTTCTTGTCATAAATCACGAATTACTGCAAAAATGCCCGTACGTTGCTACGGGCTTTAAAAAAATACAACAAATAATAAGCATCCATATTTTTATATATTTTTTCATTTTATATATATTATTTCTAATTATGGGAAATTACATAGTCTATTACTATTCTTTTCATAAAAAGTTCTCAATCTTTTTTTAATCTTAAAATCTTTCTCAATCTGGTCCACTGCAATATTTTCATTGGTGACCATCATGTCACTGTAGTACTACTCCACTTCGTATTTGCCTGCCCTTTACAATGACAGCTTAATGCACAACAGCCTACTATCACATTTGTTGTGAGTAACAATAGAGAACAATTTCTTCTTTGAACGAAGTCAAAATGGTCGAGACGTAAACCTTTATGTGCTTAAAGAATGAAGTACAGCTAAATAACATGAAATAAATTATCCATGTTTTGGTCAGAGTAGCAGAAAACAACTTATGGGACACGGAACAAAAAATCAATCTATTACTACTGGGACGTAAGCCTGGGAACATGTATAAATTAGCAATATTATTAGGCTTATCAGGTATTTCTCTTCTCTCTTTTTTTGACTCCATAATATGCAAACATTGAAAGAGAAGAAAAAATAGCAAGTCTTTAACAAGGGAACATGGATAAATTAGCAATGTTATTAGGCTTATCAGACATTTTTCTTCTCTCTCTTTTTACTCCAGAATATGCAAAAACATTGAAAGAGAATACATAAATATTGTCTTTTGGGCTCGCTCTACGCTTCACATCCACTGTCGACCCAAACCCATTATTATTCCTCTCTGATCTGGAACCATCTAAAATTCCACAAACAATGAGCATACATAAATAAATATTTTTTTGTGAGTATTAAAGATATAAAAACCAAAGTACCACAGCAAAAGAGATAAATATGTGATACTATGCCTTTGCGGGCTGGGAGAATACTTGAACTCTGAAACCTGAAAAGTTGTATAAAAATGATGTTATCACTTATTGTTGCAGAGTTAGGAATCAATGTAGAAAAGTTATACGTATAAGGGCCACTAAAGTACAAACAATGGGTGCCACTATAGCTAATAGCTACTCTTAGGATAATAGCTACTGGCTCAATCCGTTATGTAGTAGTTTACTCAGCATGAGAAAAGCATGGATAATAAAATTTTCAGATCTGGGATTGTTTGGTAAACAGACTTGAGGAATAACAGAGAACGGAATATTCCAAGGACAATTCTCTTTTACCAAAAAGAAACTTTCCACAGACAATGGAATCACAAAAGGAAGTTATTAGGTAGTTATTTAGAACCATCTCTAAGCAAGAACAGTTACCGAGGGCTTTGGTGGTTCCTGCCTTGGATATTATCTGGCGAGTTGCCATCAGTTCGTACCTGAATCTGATTGGTGTAGAGGAACCATTTAGCTTGCATCATATGTGAACTACAAATCAACTATTTGGCTTGCATCATATGTGAACTACAAATCAACTATTTAGCTTGCATCATATATGTGAACTACAAATCAACTTGCTTGCAAATCATGGATCATGTGGCACCACCAGAAATTGCACAAAGCCCGAGTGATAGTAGTATTTGCTTGATCATTAGAATTGCTTGAGATATACAAGTGATAATTAGTTTATATTCCAGGTAAAATTATTGGTCAAATAGATAAGAATTTATTCTTTAATTTTGAAAGCAAGTAAGAATTTTTTTAAGCTAAGAATAAGGCTAAGAATTCAGAACTTATCACTCTAGAATGCAGGCCAGAAGTAACCAGCAAGCATGCATGATAAATGAATTCTGTTCTCTATTACAAATCATTTTACCGGGAGATGCTCCAGCTCAGGTACTTGACACAATATCTCAAAATCACGCAACTTTGAGAAATAGAAGTCGCTTTCCCTCTGTACTGTCCACAGAAACTTTCAGGTCTGCAATCTGCTATTCAGCAAAAATTGTAGTAAATATCAGAAGCTATGATGAATTCAATATCAGTATTCACTTGTATGCAACTTCCCTGACAATATAATTGTGTAATATTAATTTGTGGGATGATCGGAGCATAAAGTAATGGTTACATTTATCAGTATTAACAACCAGAAAATAATGTAACATTTAAAATTGCAGTGGGCAGCCATGCTGATCATTAGATACCCAGGTTTTTCTAAAATAGATGGAATGCAAAGAAATCGAATCAGAACTTTAGTATACCTTTTCAGATAGCAGTTGAATCTGTTCTATGTAATGCTCTTCGGCAAAGTGTTGCATGCCTTTCCTACTTCAGGACCTATGCAATCAAATCAGCATTGTGATATTGTTTACTGTAAGAAATAGAACAAAAAAGAACACATGAGATGCTTAAAAGATTTGGTTTGGTACATTGAAGGTCATGATCTTGTTTCTTTAAAGCAGTTATGTAAAAAAAGGATAGTTGTGTAGCTGCAATCACGTTATTTAGTTACAGAGAACCACTTTATGGATCCATGTTACCTCCATTTGCTGAATCAGGACGAGAAAGTCTGTTAGTTTGCGTGATTCCGACTACTTATTGGACCCCTTTAAGCTTCGCTCTTTGCAACCATTGGACCTCCTTTCTGCCGCATTATAGTTCCTAAAACAAGAAGACAACTTTCTTTAGCTAGTAACAGTTTCTGGTACATCCAATTACATTACATACAACGTAATCAAGGCACATACTCATTCATGATTCCCCCGTTTACACAATCACAATATCTTTTCAGCCACTGCAGAAATTCCAAGATGTCCAATGGGCGTCCTTTAACAAGCTTGTTGACCTCAATATTCTGCAAGGAGACGCCAATAACAACAAAGAACGGTTATGCTGCACCTATAAAGGATAGCCACTACAAGAAAAATGATTTTTAGTCACCAAAGTACTTGGTCACTATATGTCTATTGTTGGTCACAATAGCTAGCTTGTCACCAACAAGCTTGGTCACATTTTAGTGGCTAAAACCTTGTCACTATATGCATATAGTGACCAATAATTACATATATTGGTCACTAAAACTATATAGCAACCAACATAACCTGGTAACTACATATAATGTTGGTCACTAAAAGCGTATATCCACCAAAATTTCAAACTTGGTCACTATTGATCAACTTTTAGTGACCAACATAGAAAAATTTTCCTTAGTCACTAAAACTTGGTGACTAAAACCATGTTTTCTTGTAGTGAGCATAGCTCTGTTTTTTAGAGAAAATGCCAAAAATCAGCCAACATTCAACAACATAATTCTCTTTCTGTTGTTTTGTGGAAAGTACATTTTATTTTGAAGAAGAGTAGACACTAAAATAATATCCCCACACGGGCATATAAAATTTCCATATATAAAATTAAAAAGGCAACGCTACAACTGATGTATGCAGTACAACCTAATCACAGTTTAAGAAAATTTACATGTATTATTGTAACATGCTGGTCTGCCAGACTCTGAGCTACTTTTTGTCACCTAAGCACTGACAGAGATCAGCTCTCCAATCTCTATAATTTGCACATAAAAGAGCTAAATCTCAGTTCCCTTTCAACTAAACCGTATTGACGATAACAATGAACACTACAATCCAAAGTGCAATGGAATACCCACAACAAATTTTTATGCCACTGTGTATGTCCCAATGAATTTAGAAAAACCTCTTCCAGATTTAAACACAAGCTCCCAAGGTACACAGACATTCTTTCCAGCAATGACAAACACAATAGTACATCACAAACAAATCAATGGCTGAAAGCGTATGAAGCATACGATCAAAAGGCAGAGAGCCAGTACCTTTCCTACGTGACGCTTGTTGAACACATCCTGAAGAAAATTCACCTACAAATCCACAGAAAAGACATCTATTACAATCAACCGAGCCATCCAATACAGCACTGAAAAACAGATCGGACAAGCCCAAGCACACAAGGATGAAGTAGCCTGAAAATTAACCTTGTGAGATCCAGAATTCCATGAGAATCGCATCTGCCCGTGACCTACTACCGTCGCCTCATCCTGCCCGGACATGGGGCTCGCCGGAACCGCAGCTTGGAGGCCCGTGTCATCCTGCGTGCTTAGGACGGGGGCTTGAGAGGAGGAAGTGGAGCGGGTCTTGGAGAGATTCGATTGGGGCGGCATCGGTGAGGGTGCGGCCGTTGCACGGCCGAAGCGGCAACGGTGGCGGGACACGGCGGAGCACACCCGGCAGCAGAAGAAGGTGAGGAGGGAGGAGGGGCAGGTGATGGTGGCAGATCAAGCGACGGCGGCGGCGGGCGGAGCGAGGGAGCCGAGAACGCCTGCGTTTTCCATTTTTCTCATCGGGGTGGGGAGCGTCGCGTGTGTGGCCCACCTGTCGGCGCCGAATTTCAGAGAGAAGGGGGCGCGCGACGCGCGCAGACGGAGTCACAACGAAAATAATAAGGAGTAGAGATATGACCTTTTAAATTGCGTCACCAGTCGAGCATGGTTAGTCGTGTAGACATTTTAACTGTTGCAATTAGACTTCTCCGTTAGCGAGGTTATGTTACTGTACTTCGTATACATATACTAACACATTGGCAGTATGACATGACATCCAACGTGGCAGCATTGCCACATTGCCATGATCAGGTAGCCGATACATGAGTCAATTTTTTATTGGTCCACATGTTGTTTTTCTGTTGGTCTATGTGTCATTTTTCTACCGGTCCATGTGTCATTTTTTTTTACTAGTCCACGTGTCATTTTTCTACTTGACCACGTGTCCTTTCCCTACTGGTCCGTGTGGCACTCTTCTATTAGTCCATGTGTAATTTTCTAATTTGTTCACGTGTCATTTTTCTACTGGTCCACGACTCGTTTTACTACTGGTCCACGCGTCATTTTGCTAATAGTCTAGATGTAATTTTTCAATTTATCCACGTGTTGTTTTGCTAATGGTACGTGTGGTCCAAGTGTTTCTCTTCTAATGATCCACGTGCCATTCTCTCATTTGTCCACGTGTCATTACCTTATTGGTCCACATGTCATTTTTCTGTCCGATCCATTCAATCGTCACAAATCATATCAGTTGGATCGTTAAATACATATGCCAAATCTATCCGGGGTAAGTACATATATAGATGAGTCAGATATCCATGACATTGATCAAATGATGCGACAGTTCACATTCCATCCAGGTAACGAAATGATGCTGCCACATTACAAAATGGTGCCCTAAGAACACACCACCAATCAGAATAGAAACAAAGATCATCATTCAAATGTCAGAGATGAAGGATGTACCTGACCTTCCTCTTCATATCTAGACACAATATAGGCAATCAAGGGTTGCTTTTCATGCTGATTCCTTCCCCAAGTCCTCTGACTGGGCTTCTAGAGTGCAGTTTGCGTCTCTCGCGCCTTTGCTTCCGCAATGCATCAATCTCCCTCCTCTGTTGTTCCTTGTCGACCTTCGGCTTTGTCGCACTCAAGTTTACCCGTGAGAGCTTCCAACAAGATGAGGTCAAGTCCGATATTAGAGCACACCATGTCGAAGCCCTCATCGAGGCTATCCAAATGAATATAAAGTTTTCCAAAATCGAAGCTCGGATGAGAAAGATATCACTCCCAGAAAATCCAAGTCAGGTGCTGAAATGGCGCTAATGTCAGTAAGCGTGGGAGGGCAGGCCAATGCCGGTTCTGGTTGCTTGAGGAGGTGGGGAAGGCTCTCTCTTAGCCCCTAACGATGTGGAATAGTTTAAAGAATGTTCTCTTATTCTTAGGGAGGCTTCTCCACTCCCCAAGTCACCTCTCACCTATAAATAGCCCTCATTCTCCTCACCTATATGTGGTGGTTGCTTGAGGAGGTGGAGTTTCTCTCTTAGCCCCTAACGATGTGGAATAGTTTAAAGAATGTTCTCTTATTCTTAGGGAGGCTTCTCCACTCCCCAAGTCACCTCTCACCTATAAATAGCCCTCATTCTCCTCACTAAGAACACGCACCATATAGAGAGAAGGAATCAAGCGAAGCGCTGCCATATAGGGAGAGGGCGAGTTTCGGGGGAGAGTTGGAGATGTCGGCTCTCTCTCCAACTAGTACCTCAGGGAGGATGTTCCACCGGGAGTAGATTCCTCGACTTTTGGCCCGGTAACACGTAGTTTCACATTCTTATCTTTTTTGGTATTAGTGGTTTGACGAGTCATATCTTGTTTGCGGGTTTCTCGACATATTTAGTATTGATCATGCCTTGCTTACCATGTTGCTCTTCGTGTGCATATGATAATTAGAGTATTAATCCTATGTGTAGACGTGGTCTCTAGATATGGATTAATTTGAAATGCAAGTAACACCCCGAAGAACCGTAGTCGGTGGGAGGTGACAGCCCCGTCCGTCCAATAGTAGTCGGCCACATGAGGGTTACTTAGTAGGCTACCCGAAGGTCAGAAGTAGTTTGCTTCCGCGTGTCCGTACACTAATGCCCCGAAGTAAACAAGGTTGACGAGTTAGACCACCAAAGTAAATAAGGCTGGTGTGAGCTATATGGAGCCTCTGCCGAAAGTCACTCTCTTCTCATAAGAACCTCTCTTTCTGAACCTGATCCTCGCACTTCTTAGAATTCGGGTTAGGACAATTATTTCACTTCTCGTTTCTTGTGGATTTCGATACCTGTAATACTCCTGAGTGAAAGCTACAGCGGTATCCGTACGCTTGCAGATTTCATCTGCTATGCATAAGGACCGCCGACAATAGCTTATATAATGAATTGTATGTTAGTCTGTCTGTATAAAATTTAATTCATACATGAGCATAAAACAAAGGTATCTAGTGTGGATTTAATATTATACACCATGTTATTGCTTGTATGAGATAATGGCAGAATGCATGATTTATGACGTTTGCAAAAATAATCTATGCGAAAACTGAAATGCACATTTCTATATTTCTTTCTTGCTTCGTTAAAGGCCTATTCTGCCAAAATAAAATTTGAACGATCTTTTCTACAAATGGCAACGGCTAAATAAAAAAAGCATCCACCTTATCTTCTACATGGGAGCAGTACTAGTTATCTGCTCGAACTTTCTCCCCGTTCTCAGGCTGCTTATCTTCTAACTAGGAGCAGAATGAGGATCGACTACTCAAACTCAAACCTGTGTGGCGCGGCAGGCGGGCAGCAAGGCGATCGAGCTCACGCGGCGCACGGGGTGAGGAGGAGCTTGTTGGCGGTCATTAAAACACAAAATGACTATCAACTTACCGGTAAATAAAAGGCATCCACCAAAGTATTCTGCATCAATCTAATAAAGTTCCATAAGTTTTGGATGTAATCTTGTTTTGCAAGGTATATAGTAATATACCCTTCTTGAATTGCGTTTTTCTCCTTTCAACAAATTCAAAAAACTTCTATTTATGACATACCCTTCTTGAATTGCGCCTATTTCCTTTCAACAAATTCAAAAAAATTGAATAAAAAATAAAAAATTGCAAATATTTTTCTCAAACAAAAAAGAAACATATTTTCATTCCCTTTTTCGAATAAAATGCTAGAACTTAGTGTTTAAAGGAGACGATGAATAGATGCTCCATTAGCTCTTTTTGTATGTCAAGTATGCAACTTCTGCTCCTTAAATAAGTTTGGTATTAGTAGCATGATCATATCACTAGTCTTGCCTTATACATGTGGGTTGCAAATGTTACACAAAGTCTAGGTATTGTAAATTATGATATGGCTATTTTGGACTAAGTTTACAATTTCCTTATGGTAATAGTCCAGAGATATTTTTAATTGTTAAATTGCTGCAAGCAAAACCCTTTATGTTTTGCACTTCCCTTGTGAGGACTTATTTTCCTACCAGAGCCATATTGTGTCAAATTCGAAAATAGCTCCACTCATAGCTATCTTTTATATGTTGCGTTTGGTTACACTTCGATCTTTTGGAACATTGCACTCCTCAGTTCAGTCATTAACCCTTCGCATGAGCCTTTGAAAATGTTTTCTCACCACCATATGTTTGAAAATTTTTCAAACATCCAGCATGAGTCAAATCCTATCCTTCGTGTTGATTCGAACCTATTCAAAATTTTGGTCTTCTCCATAAAGCTGAAAAACTACAATGTTCTTGAATCATCAAAATATTGCCACATGCATCCTGGGAGCCCAAAAAAAAGGGAGAATATATTTTTAAAAAAGCAAAATAAATAAATAAAAAGAGAAAGGAAGAAGAGCTCCCATGATTGCATCATAGTAAAAGGCTTTTTGGCACTTATCAAAAATATCTTGAGCAAAAGAGACCAAATTTTTTTCCTACCCATGGTGTGAGTCCATTTTCTCCCTCTCCCCCTAATAATATTTCCTTATGACTGAACCTGAGGAGTTGCCAAGTTTCTTTAGATCATCTTTTAACTTTACAATATATGTATGAAAGATATGCATAACACCGCCAAGCTCCACCAGACCACCCCTGGTAGGGAAGTAGGAAGTGAATGAACTCCTGTACGGATAGCCTCATAAAAAGGGAACTATAAAGGGAAGTGCAAACATAAAGAAGAATTTACCTTTTTCATGCAGCAAACAAAAGCTCTGGACTTGACACCTGCAGGAATTGCTTAACAAAGTCTACATTAGCTGTTCTAATTATCAGTGCCTTATGACAAGGTGAAGCATATAAGCCCCATTGTTTTGCGCATCACATGGTGAATAGCTTGTGCTAGTTTACTCTTACATCCAAATTTTTGAAGTATGTTGTTGTACATTTGATACCCATAGGGTACTAACATTGAAGCAACTCCTGATCCGTCAGTACCTAAGTTTTAAGTTTGCCTGGAACGAGCAAAGTTTAAGATTGGAGAGGTTGTTGACGTTCATTGAGACATGAAATGACCATCAACTTACCGGTGAATAAAAGGTATGCACCAAAGTATTCTGCATTAAACTAATGAAGTTGCACAAGTTTTGGCTGTAATCTTGTTTTGCAAGGTACATAATAATAGCGGTGCAAATGTGCTTATACTCATGGAGAAATAGCAAATATCAAAAAGCACAAGTTAAACAAGGCTCTGCTCCGACATCTCGATAACGTTCGATGCAAGAAAGCCCTCGCCGAGATAGTCATTTTAAATCGCCCAATTTGGAGTTCGGGAGCAGAAGTTGTGGCAATTCGAAATTGGAGGGAAAAGCTGAAAATAGTTGGCCGGCCAGCCACCGCTAGGCCGGCCTGCCTACTTTTGTCTCTGTTGGTCTTGATCTTCCTCCAGTGGGCTACATACACTACTGTTGGCGATCCTTATGCCTAACAGAATAGTCCGCAAGCGTACGGATGGCGATTTCAAGGTATCGATTTCCACGGGGAACGAGAAGTGTACTATTCTGAAATATCAGGTCTGTAGGATTGTGGCGACGAGAGATGAGAGAATTATATGGGTAGAGAGAGTCTTCTGGCCAGGGGATCTATGCAGAGCACTTCTTACTCGAGTAACCTATTATGATTCTACTTCTATCTATCTGCTTCGGGCCTAGAACGCTCCCAGTTACCTGGGGTCACGATCTTAACAAGACCTACGAGCCAACCCGAACGTGGTGGATTGCAGAGGATAGATAGGTCTATCACCACCTACTACACCACATATTCCGTGGGTTTGGGTGCAAACCAAGGTAACGAAAAGCCTGAACACCACGTCCACACCTATCATTACTACTTGCATCGAATATTACTGATACAAAGTACTCATAGCAAATATAATTCACTACGAACGAGGAACCCGCAGATAGAATAAATATAGAATAAACTTAATTTATTACTCAAATAAATAAAGTACTACTACATATTACCCGGCCCAAAAGGCGATGACTTCACTCCCGACCGAGCTCCATCCCCGAGGCACAAAGTGGAAGAGGGGCAGACATCTCCGGCTCCTCCCATACACTCTCAACCTCCCACTCTCTCCTACTCTACACTGGAACAGCTCTTCGCTTCTTGATTCAACTCTAAACTCAGGTGCACTTCAATCCATAGGCACTACCCCTATATATACCCAAATATGAGAAGGTGGGTTTATGTAGAGTGAGTGAGAGGCGGTTGGAGTGGTTTGCCTGCCAAGTTTGGCCGGCCGGCCCTCCATTCTGTCGGTTCGTCACCGCCTTCCGTGTGGATGTCTCATATAGCTTCCCAATGATGGTTGTATAGTCTGTGATGTCCTTGGGGCGGTTTGGTTGACGTGAGGGCTAAGTTTGGGCCCAAAAGCCCACTTTTGCAATGTCGGTTGTTTCCAAGTGGAAGATGGGCCTTGGGCTAGATGTTTTGCAATGTATGTAGCCCACTGGAGGAAGATCGGAGACAGAATAAGGCCGGCCGGCCTAGCGGGTGGCCGGCCGGCTAGGAAATTTCAGCATTTCCTGTAATTTTCTTTGAGGCATAACTTCTGCTCCCGAACTCCGAATTGGGTGAACCAAAAGTCCATTTAGACTATTTTGATGAGGGCTTTAACATGGTGGGATCAAATTTATCATTTGAATAATTGTCTCAACATGTCAAAGTGCCACTTTGGTTCTTTCCTTCATTTTCTTGTGATTTTCCTTGAAATATAATCTTGCAACAACAATTCACCAAAACTTGTGAAATGGCATTAGTTTAAAATAAATTTATAGATTGGACCATGTGTGAGCCTCCTTTCTTATCAAGTTGGCAGTAAAAATATGTCATTAACGATCGCCAACAACTACAAAACACCAAGCCCAAGTGCCCATTATGGTGGACGACCCAACGACATCTCAAAGGTACGGTGGGCTTTCGGGCCAAAATGTGATAGTTACTCAGCCATAATCGCCCTCAGACATCCACCGACCTCGGAACCAACACTCGGAGATGATCTTGAGCGTTCACGAGGAAGGCGGTGGCAATCCAAGACAATGGATGGCCGGCCGGCCTAGGTGGTAGGCCGGCCGGCCTGACTTTTCTTACAGACCACTCAACCGACTTTCTACTTGACGTGCCCAGCACTCTACCTCAATTGGGGATATAAATTGGAGGTCCTCCCGCCGGTTCAAAGTGTACCTCATGGAAGAATCATTCCACTTGTGTAGTTTGAATAGGATTAGTATTTTAGTTATGGGAGATAGAGTAGAAGTGAGAGCTTTGCTCGGGATTCCGGAGTTCTCTTTGAAAGATTGGGTAAAGTTCTCTTATATCTTTTCTTTTGTTAGATTTTCTTTAATATAATTCTTTTCCTATTATTTAATTTAGTTTTCCTTTCAGTTTATATTTATTTATTTAAGTAATTACTATAGAGAAATCCCTTCGTTGGATTCACGCCTAGGTCCTGAGGGTTTAATTAGTCTTTCTCTTGGACTTGGTACTAAGGTTGATTGTTTAGATTCGCTAGACTCGGGTGGCTTGCTCTCTTGTAAAGAGTAAGTTACTAGGATAATTGTGAGCGAGGTGCTTGGAGTTATTCTAGCATGAGTTGCCCCTAACCCCACGAAATGATGTGGTAACCAGCGAGTATGTGTGACAAGCGTACCGGGCTTTGTAGTCCACCGAGTTCAGGTTAGTTATCGGATGTAGAGCAGCGGATCCCCAAAGTAATTGAACCTAGTTATCGGGTTGTTGCTTTGGCACGTCTGTGTTCTAATGCGTTGGGATGTATCTGTAATGAAAGTTTAAGTAAATAGTTGTAAACTATTGGAAAATTAAATGCTAACCCCTAGGCTAATCCATACCTTCTCCTCGCTGTTCTCCCAAACTAAATAATAACTCCTTGTTATCTATATCGAAGGACCTTTTTCATGAGTACCAAACATATCAAACACCTGCATCCCTGCTCTAGTCTAGTTTGCAAGTTATAAATAATAGATGTTTCTTTGTTAATTCATGATATTCTTAGTCTAATTCTCTCTGGAAAATATAAATACGATAACCTTGAAATACTTCCGGATGAAATGCTACAAGGGTGTTCCGTGCGCTTGCGGAAACTGAATTAAATCTTTTTGCGTAAGAAACGCCAACACAGCTCCATCGGGCCTGCACCGTGCATTGCGCGGGCAGCGAGCAGCTGGAGCTCGCGTCGCGCTGTGTGGTGGCTAGGCGAGGTGGAGCTCGAGCTCGAGCTTGAGCTCATGTTGTGCGGCAGAAGCAGATGAGGAGCTCAGCCTAGAGCTTGCTATGGACAGGGCAGCTGGACAACATAAGTTATTTTGCCGCCGGCCAAATCGAAGCTCGACGCAGCAAATGGGGCAGAGAATTGCCGCATGAGATCGAGTGGAGACGTCGTCTCCTCAGAACAGCGGATACAACGGGCATCGGGTCGTCGATTTAGCATGGGAGCATTAGGGAGACGACAACCTGTTTCTCTATCCTCATTCAATATTGTATATGTAGGCTAGAAACACTGAGGAGGCATCAAATAGACATCACATTAATTGGCACTGTGGGTGCCCTTTAAAGAGACCGCACATGAATTGGCATCAAATAGACATCACATTAATCAAAGGTAACTAGGCAGGCTAAGAGCGTTCTCAAAGGTAGAGGCGGCATTAACTCTCCATGTCACTTAGAGGCAACATAAGAGTTCATATCAACTCTAAATTAATGACTGATCCCGCATGTCGGTGTTGCAATAAATGTTAGAAACTGCCTCTTTAAGAAGAGCTAGCAGCCTTCTCTCTTCTTTTTCTTTAATAAAAAATTCTAAGAGTTAGCTAAGAAGCAATCATCGGGACGCTCTAGGATGAGAAATGCTAGAGCCTCGCAAATAATTATGTACTTCTTACACATTGCTCCACGTGCCTTGGGGGAAAATTAGACACAGCGACACTGCCTTGTGAGCTCGGATTACGGACGCAGCGCCGCTACCTCGCGAGCTCGAGCTCGGCTGTTGGCCAATGATGTTGAGATGGCTCTGTTTGGTTGCCGTGATTCATCGTCGTGCATGGGTGACAGGCCGACTACCGAGGCCACTAGGGGCCTTCACCGTCGAATGATATCATGGTGCGTGTTAGAATATATGGATATATGGGCCCATATATAATAATAATTCTCATTAAATCTCAAAGGCCCATTAGTGGAGAAAGGCCCATAATCTCTATTAGTACCATATTGCAAATGGAAGTAGATGTGGGGGGTTGTTCCCCTCATATATACCTATGGACCCTTTGCCACAAGAGACACAGAAAATAGATTAATATTTGCAGGAGCCCTAATATTGGGAATCTTTCAAGTTAGCCTATATTCTAGGATTAGCTCTTTCCACCTGTTGCACCGCCACACGTAGTCTACTCCATCTGGATCGTCGGCGTGCACCGGCGAATAGGAGAACAGGTCTCCGGAACCGTCGTCCTCTGAGCTCCTGCACCGGGAGAGGGCGAATAAGGTTTTTGGGAAGCGCTCTGCGCGACTGCTCGATCGCTTCCACGATGGCTCGTCTTCCTCTACGTTTAGGGGCTGCTGCTCGTCATCGACTTTGTCAACGTCTCCTACGCTGCCCGGATTCGCTGCATCACCAATCGCCACGGCTTCCTCCGCTCCTCTGGATCAACAGTACGTGTTCTCTAAAACCATGTCTTTCGTATTTGCCTATCTGATCCATACTTGTATGATAGTACTGCGAAGTATGGTAGATCTTGCTTTGTTTACTCTTTTTGTAGACTTGTCTAGATCTTGCGTAGACTTGTCTAGTTTCATCTGCAATCTGTTCATCATGTTCATGATGTATTTTTGGATTAAATTAAACCTAAAAGTGCTTATATATCCAACAATCCAAAAGCCTTATTTTAGGCACTTGGGTTTAATGGCTGGATTTGTCGATGCGCTGAGGCCAGCACAATTCACTGGCGTGCACTTCAAGAGATGGCAAGTGAAAGTCACGTTGTGGCTTACTGCCATGAATGTGTTCTAGGTGTCTAATGGCAAACCAGAAGGAGATCTCACTGCTGCGCAGGAGAAAGAGTACACAGAGGCGAATACCCCATCTTCAAGGATGCTGTGCTGAATGCACTCGCGGACAACCTGAATGATGTGTATATGGTCCACGAAACCGCGAAGGATTTGTGGGATGCTCTGTGTAACAACTACGGTGGTGCAGACACTGGCACTGAGTTGTATATCACGGAGTAGTATCATGACTATAAGATGGTTGATAACCGTCCAATAGTCCAGCAGGCTCATGAAATACAGTGCATGGTGAAGGAACTCGAACTTCTAAAGTTTGTCGTTCCCGACAGATTTGTGGCGGGGGGCATCATTGCCAAATTACCTCCATCTTGGAGGGATTTCGCCACTCAGCTCAAACACAAGAGGCAAGATATTTCTGTTTCAGATTTCATTGCTTCTCTTGATGTTGAGGAGAAATATCAGGCTAAGGATGGACGATGTAAAGGAGGAGAGGATCATACCATTGCCAACATGGTGCAGCTGGGTCCAACAATGGTAAGGGCAAGAACAATAAGCCTAAACAGACCACTACCTTCAAAAAGAAGAGAAGCAAGGAGAATGAGGGTTGCTTCGTGTGCGGTGCTATTGATCATTGGGAAAAGAAGTGCCCAAACCGCAAAGGATGAAAACCTCAACAGGAGCAGAAGTCTGCAAACATGTTGACCAAGGTGGAAATAGTGGGTATGTTTAACCTTCTATTTTTTCAGTGTTTCAATCCACTAGTTGGTGGCTTGATACGGGTGCTAATGTTCATGCGTGTGCTGATGCATCTATGTTCTCTTCTTACCAGGTCCCTAGGGATTCTTCCGTCTTGATGGGGAACTGGTCACATGCTTCTGTTCATGGTGTTGGTACGGTTGATCTGAAGTTCACTTTGGGAAAGATCATGCAGCTAAGGAACATGCAGCATGTCCCTTCTATCAACAAGAATCTAGTTAGCGGTTCCCTCTTGTGTAGGGATGGTTTCAGGGTAGTGCTTGAGTCTAATAAAGTTGTGTCTAGAGTGGATAATTTATTGGTAAAGGCTATGATTGTGGAGGCTTGTTCCGCTTTTCCCTTTCAGATTTCTGTAATAAGTCAGTGAACCATATTTCTAGTGGTATTGATGAGAGTGATGCTAGCATTTGGCATTCACGTTTATGTCATTTGAATTTTGGTTCTATGTCTCGACTTTTTAGCTTGAATTTAATTTTGAAATTTTCCATTGTCAAAGGTTCTAAGTGCCATAGTTGTGTGCGATCAAAGCAACCTCGGAAACCTCACAAGGTAGCCGAGGAGAGACATTTGGCACCACTAGAACTCATATATTCAGATCTGTGCGAAATGAATGGTGTGTTGACAGAAGGTGGAAAAAGATACTTCATGACGTTGATTGATGATGCGACTAGATATTGCTATGTGTATTTGTTAAAAACAAAAGATGGGGCTCTAAACTACTTTAAAATCTATAAGGCTGAAGTTGAAACACAACTTGAGAAAAAGATCAAACGTATTAGGTCTGATCGTGGTGGTGAGTATTTTTCTAATGAGTTCGAGTTATTCTGTGCGGAACATGGTATTATTCATGAGAGGACGCCTCCCTATTTGCCCCAATCAAACGGGGTTGCCGAAAGAAAGAATCGCACTTTGACTGACTTGGTTAACTCCATGTTAGACACTGCTGGATTATCTAAGGCATGGTGGGGGGAGGCGTTATTGACGTCATGTCATGTCTTGAATAGAGTTCCCATGAAGAATAAAGAGAAAACTCCATATGAAGAATGGATTGGAAGAAAACCATCGCTTTCTTACTTACGCACATGGGGTTGTTTGTCTAAAGTTAATGTGCCAATAAACAAGAAGCATAAGCTGGGACCTAAAACCGTGGATTGTGTCTTTTTAGGATATGCTCATCATAGCATTGCCTATAGATTTCTAGTAGCGAAATCCGAGGTATCTGACGTTTATGTCAATACATTGATGGAGTCTCGTGATGTGACTTTCTTTGTGGGCATATTTCCTATAAAGGATTTTCATAGCATTGATAGATTATATTCTGATGTGATTCCTTAGATAACTCCTGGACCTGACACACAATCTGAACATGCTTAACATACACTTGAGTCAATTCCAGAGGAGAATGATAGTGAAGCTCCTAGGAGGAGCAAGAGACAGAGGACTGCAAAGTCTTATGGCGATGATTTCACTGTGTATCTCGTGGATGATACTCCTAGAACCATTTCAGAAGCATATGCATCTCCTGATGCTGATGCAGATGATTGGAAAGAAGTTATCCATAGTGAGATGGACTCCATTCTTTCTAATGGTATTTGGAAGGTAGTTGACAAACCATATGGTTGTAAACCTGTGGGTTGCACGTGGGTGTTCAAGAAGAAGCTCAAGCCTGATGGTGCTATTGATAAGTACAAGGCTAGACTTGTTGCTAAGGGTTATACACAGAAAGAAGGCAAAGATTTCTTTGATACTTGTCCACCTGTTGTTAGGTTGACCACTATCTGAGTTTTACTCTCTTTGGCTGCCTCTCATGGTCTTCTCGTTCATCAGATGGACGTGAAGACAGCTTTCCTTAATGGAGAGTTGGACGAGGAAATTTATATGGATCAGCTAGATTGGTTTGTAATTAAAGGTCAAGAAGGCAAGGTGTGTAAGTTGCTGAAATCTTTGTATGGTCTGAAACAAGCTCCTAAGCAATGGCATGAGAAGTTTGATTCAACTCTCATATCAGCAGGCTTCAGTGTCAATGAGGCTGATAAATGTGTGTACTACCGCTATGGTGGGGGTCAAGGTGTTATATTGTGCTTGTATGTCGATGACATACTGATCTTTGGAACAAACCTTGACGTGAATCTTGAGGTCAAAACGTTCTTCTGTCAAAGCTTTGACATGAAAGATCTGGGAGAGGCCGATGTTATTCGGAACATCAAGCTAATCAAAGGAGAGAATGGGATTACTCTAACGCAATCTTATTACGTAGAGAAGGTCTTGAGCCGATTTGGCTATAGGGACAGCAAGTCTTCTCCTACACCTTATGATCCCAGTGTGATCTTTCGAAAGAATAAGGGAATTGGTAGAGACCAATTGAGATATTCTCATATTATTGGATCGCTCATGTACTTAGCTAGTGCTACAAGGCCTGATATCTAATGCTGTGAGCAAACTGAGCCGGTTTACATCTAATCCGGGAGATGATCATTGGCGTGCGCTTGAGCGAGTCATGCGCTATTTGGTTGGCACTATGAACTATGCGCTTCACTATTCTGGGTATCCTGCGGTACTTGAGGGATATAATGATTCGAATTGGATATCTGATGCAAATGAAATTTATGCCACAAGTGGATACTTTTTCACTTTGGGTGGTGCTGCTGTTTCATGGAGGTCATGCAAACAGACCATCCTAACAAGGTCTACCATGGAAGTAGAACTTACTGCATTAGATACAACTACCGTTGAGGCCAATTGGCTACGAGAGCTCTTGATGGACTTGCCTGTTGTTGAGAAACCTGTGCCGGCAATCCTTATGAACTGTGACAATCAAACGGTAATTGTCAAGGTGAATAGTTCTAAGGATAACTTAAGTCCTCAAGATATATCAAGAGACGACTAAAGTCTGTCAGGAAAATGAGAAACTCCGGAGTAATATCATTGGATTATATCCAAACTGCAAAGAACCTGGCAGGTCAGTTTACTAAGGGGCTGTCACGTAATGTGATAGACGATACATCTAAGGAGATGGGTATGAGACCCATATGAGTTATTCAATAGTGGTAACCCAACCTATGTGATCGGAGATCCCGTGAATTAGCATCTGGGAAGAACAAGCTAGTGGATGACTGGAGAGTACCTTACTCAACCCACTCGAGTAAAGATGCATTACTCTCAATTTTCTGCATGGCAGGTTGGCAAATGCCTTAATGTATTAGATTCCTTTAATTAGCTAAGATGTTTTCCTGCAGAACATTCTTGAAAGAATACACCTATATGAGCCCGACTGTTGGAAGGTCGCAGTCTGTGAGACTTTTGTGATCTCTATTAAGCTCATGAAGAGACCAGGGAGTACGACCTATATGCTCCACCCGCTAGGTAGCCTACTGGAGGTCAAGTATCAGTTCGACTCTAAGTGAAACTTGTTTGCACAAAACTTGCAATTCAAGGCGTAGTCCATTGTTCAAGTTGTGAATGAGTGTAGCTTATTGTTCTAGATGGATGTTCAACTTAACAGTCTCTACTACTGGTATATCAACGACAGTGGATTCATGCAAACATTAATGGGACTCTGAGATCTAGTGGGGGATTGTTAGAATATATGGATATATGGACCCATATATAATAATAATTCTCATTAAATCTCAAAGGCCTATTAGTGGAGAAAGGCCCATAATCTAAGTAGATGTGGGGGTTGTTCCCCTCATATATACCTATGGACCCATTGCCACAAGAGACACAAAAAATAGGCTAATACTTGGAGGAGCCCTAATATTGGGAACCTATCAAGTTAGCCTATATCCTAGGGTTTGCTCTTTCCATCTATTGAGCCGCCACACGTAGTCTACTCCATCTCGATCGTCGGCGTGCACCGGCGAACGGGAGAGCAGGTCTCTGAAACCGTCGTCCTCTGAGCTCCTGCACCGGGAGAGAGCGAATAAGGTTTTTGGGAAGCGCTCTGCGCGACTGCTCGATCGCTTCCACGACGGCTCATCTTCCTCTACGTTCAGGGGCTGCTGCTCGTTATCGACTTTGTCGACGTCTTCTACGCTGTCCCGGATTCGCTGCATCACCAATCGCCACGGCTTCCTCCGCTCCTCTGGATCAACAGTACGTGTTCTCTAAAACCATGTCTTTCGTACTTGTCTATCTGATTCATACTTGTACGATAGTACTGCAAAATATGGTAGAACTTGCTTTGTTTACTCTTTTTTAGACTTATCTAGATCTTGCGTAGACTTGTCTAGTTTAATCTGCAATTTGTTCATCATGTTCAAGATTTATTTCTGGATTAAATTAAACCTAAAGTGCTCATATATCCAACAGTGCATTTTTCATGTGCTCCCTCTGTCCAGAAATATAGTATACATCTAGTTTTGTCCTAAGTTAAATTTTTTTAACTTTGACCAACAATATCTAGAAAACCGTAAGGGTTGACAACATAAAAATGCTTTTACTAAATCGATCGTGAAATTAACTTTCATAATATATAACTATCTTACTTTGAAATAATATATATTTGACTTAGGTATTGATGGTCAAATAATATATCTTTACTCCTTATTGTTTGTCTTCTGATTTCACTCCCGTGCGTCGCCCCCCCCCCCCCCCCCCCCCCCCCTCTCGCAAATTCGGCGCCAAGAGGTGGGGCTGCCTGCGCCTGTTTCTCTCTCTCGCACGCCCCGCTCACCCAAAAATCGAGCGCCGACCGGTGGGCCCTCTGCAATCCAAGCTCGCCTGAACAGCCCCACTCCAAACCCTAGCTCGCCGCCGCTTACCTCCCTCGGTTCCGTGGCCACTGCAGGATCCCCTCCGCCTCCCCTCCCTCTGCACACCGCCGCTGTCCTCAGCCCGCCCGCGAACCTCGCCCTCCCCCGCACCTCGATCCGCGCCGTCTCCGCCATTCCCAAGCCACCCGCCCCAGCCGCACCTCTAGGCCAGGCGCAAACCAAACACGAGGACGAGGCGAATAGGTGGCGCAGGGTACAATGGAAGCTCTCGCGGGCATGGCCTCCTCCTCTCTCCTCCCGGGCCACCACCCGCGTTCCTGCCTAGCCCCGAAGTCACTGGCGCTCCACCCCTGCGGGTCCCTCCGCACGGCGGCCGTCGGGGCGTCGGCTGCAAGGAAGACGCCCAGGCTGGCGTCACGGCGAACGGGTCTCCCGTTATCAAGGTATCCATTGTTGTGATTCTCACCCCTTGTCACGGGAAGCAGAACAGGGGAAAAGATGGATGTTTAGCAGGGACTGTTAAATGGGTTGATGCTAGCCTGTGAGTAGGTGGGGTGTGTTGGCCCAGCTCTCTCTCTCTCTTTCTCTTGAACACACACGAACACACACAGGCGCTCAGCTCACAGGGAAGAAGATGAACAAGAACAACACTAGAATGATTTCTTTGGCACTGCACACCAGCGCACGCACACACTTGTTTCTTGCCTTCACTCGGTGCACTGACATGAACTGATTACAGAGACTTATATGGCCACGCACTGCCGTGGCCGGCACTCACGCACGCACAATCTCTGCAATGGTGGCCGCACAACCCGGCCAGCACTCCTACATGCAAGGCACATTCACTTGCATGCAGATCTCCTCTAATCTCTCCACTGACCACTAACTAACCTGCATGACTAGTTCTAATTCGTTGGCGACGCACACACTCCGTGCATCACTAACAAACTAAAATCACCATGCCATGCAACACACTGAGCACTCTCCCACACGCGCACTCACACGTGACTAAACTCACACAAAAACATAACAACAAGATTACTCTAACAATCTCCCCTGTAATAAACTCACACTAAAAACATAACAACAAGATTACTCTAACAATCTCCCCTGTAATCTTGTTGCATTTATTCTTCTGTATCTTCTCGTGAGACTTCAGAATAGCGCCGGTTCATCATCTGACTCTGCAACAGCAAGCTGTGCCATTGCCTTGGTCGTCTTCCTCGGCTCGTCGCACTCATCAGCGAAGTGCCCAAATTCACCACAATTACGGCACTCAATCTTCGACTTGTCGAACTTGCCGCGATACTTCTTCTTCTCACCATTCTTGTTGATGCCGTTGCTGAAGCCATCACCACTCTTCTTCTCTTCAGCGACCTTGGCCTCCCACTCGGCGCGCGTGAGCCTTGGCTCGGCGTGCGCGACCAGCAGCTGCGGTCCACCTTCTATGTCACGACGACGCCCCCTTGACGACTCCTCGAATGCCCGCAGGCGTCCGATTGCCTCCGCCACGGACATGTTCGTCAAGTCACCCCACTGCTCGATGGTGCCAACAATCTGAAGAAATTTGTCAGGGACAGCACTGAACAATTTCTCCACCACGTCCCTGTCCTTCAACTTGGCTCCAAGAGAACGCATCTCACCCACAATTGTGGTGAGCTTCTGAGAGAATTCTGCAATTGACTCAGAATCCTCCATGTACATGCGATCGAATTGCCTCTTCAACGCTTGTACACGCGCCTTCTTCACTCGATCTTCTCCAACATTCATCTCCTCTATGGCCTCCCAAGCTTTCTTTGCCGTGTCCTTGTCCGCAATGGCCATCATCACAGCATCGGGCACTGCCTGAGAGATGGCAGCGAGAGCTTCATTGTCCTTCTCTTCACCCACAGGATCTTCACTCACGATCGCCGCCCACACGCCAAGATGACAGAGGATAATCTTCATCTTCACAGCCCACACACCATAGTTGGTGTCGCTCAGCATTGGGTAATGCATCGCGACAACTCTTGCCGCCGGCCGTGCCGCTGCCATTGCAGCACCGTCGCCGGCAGCGCCCTTGCCGGCAGCACCCTTGCCGGTGCCATCTCCCCCATCGCCGGCAGCCATGATCTTCAGCTTCTCAGGAACAAGGCTCTGATACCAAATGTTGGCCCAGCTCTCTCTCTCTTTCTCTTGAACACACACGAACACACACAGGCGCTCAGCTCACAGGGAAGAAGATGAACAAGAACAACACTAGAATGATTTCTTTGGCACTGCACACCAGCGCATGCACACACTTGTTTCTTGCCTTCACTCGGCGCACTGACATGAACTGATTACAGAGACTTATATGGCCACGCACTGCCGTGGCCGGCACTCACGCACGCACAATCTCTGCAATGGTGTCCGCACAACCCGGCCAGCACTCCTACATGCAAGGCACATTCACTTGCATGCAGATCTCCTCTAATCTCTCCACTGACCACTAACTAACCTGCATGACTAGTTCTAATTCGTTGGCGACGCACACACTCCGTGCATCACTAACAAACTAAAATCACCATGCCATGCAACACACGGATCACTCTCCCACACGCGCACTCACACGTGACTAACTCACACACAAAACATAACAACAAGATTACTCTTAAAAAAAAAACTCGACCGGTGGGGGTAAGACCGCCCCCACAGCTTTCTTTTGATAGAGAGAAGCTCAACCTTCTCCGGTCGAGAAAAATCCCCGAACCCCGGCATCACCCTATAGGGCCGCGCAGATACTTGGGTCGAACACCGTTGACCATGCTGGTGACTACTGCAACTACTCCAGGTAGGAGAGCCCAGACCAGCCCACGGCCGGATTCAAGACATCCAAGTCGGCGTCGTCGCCACTATATTTTAGGTGCTGCCAACGAGGGGATTTTTTTTATTCCATAAATTGGCACACCAGGATTTGAACCCTGGTGGGTGGCCTCACCACTTGAGGCACTAACCAACTGAGCTGAAGTCAGTTTGCTCAACAAGATTACTCTAACAGGGTGGCAACCTTGGCAAGATGAATCTGAAAGGAATTGGCTTGTGTCTGTAGAGTTCTGCTAGGTGCAGGGTTGGATTCGAGTTATGGGCGCATACCTGGATTGCTTGGGGTGATTGGAACTGGTTTTGAGGGTTTATGAAATGAATATTTTCAGTCTTAGGAGCGTACTTGCAATGAAAGTACCAGAAAGGAGGAAGTGAGTTACCGATTGATGTTAATGCATTCCGATATTTAGAATTCAAAGTAATGTATGATTTAAGTTAACGAGAAGCTACCTTGCTATTGCTTTTAACAATCAAACTAATATTTGCGATGAATATTTGGTTTCGTCTACCTTTTGATTAGACACACATGCTATTCTAACTACTAACTGCTTCTTAACAGTCCAAGAATGATTTGAGTCCAAATGGAGCTCTTGGACCTATCCTAGCCGACAAGGCACAAAAGGATTCACCAAGCAATTCCAGTACTGACTCAAGTGGATCAGGATTATGGCAATGGCAGATGCACATCCTCTGCTCAGCGCCGCGCTGGTCGCGTTTGCTCGCTCAAGCCTCGCTCCTGTAGCCACAGGTCAGGATCCTGCCACCCTCCAACCAGAGCTAGCTGCAACAGGTAAGAAAGAAAAGTAGCCTGATTCTGTTGGGGGCATGAATATGGTTCCATCCCTTTTTAATGCACTATTGTAGCAGCTTTCTAATCCCTGAATAATTCTAAATTTCTAATGCAGAAGCATATTTGTTATGATAGAAGAGGAGAGCTGACCGTTTCAGTTACATGAAATTTCTGCCAGGGATCTATTCAAGCTGTTGCTAAAATAAAAAGGACCTCGATACAAGGTAAAGCTCTTGTCAAATATTGCTGACGCTTGAATGTTTTGTGGCAACCTTTGTGGCATGTGGCCAACCAGCTTATGTGATCCTCTTACAGAAGTTATCTTTCGTCTCAATAAACCAAGAACTGAGCTCATTATTCTCTATCATAAACTTGGATTTTTTTATTCTTCCTTACCAACTTGATTTTATTTATATTGTGTCTCCTTAGTTTCCACACTTTTATTTAAGTATTAAAGTCAGATTTTTTTTGTCAACCATAAGAAAGGTTAGCCATTGCATGGATGCTGAAGCCTTAGCCATGAAAATTTGACAAGTATTGTGAGCGTTGTAGGAGCTGATAAATTTTAGAAGGCAACACTCATTGATGCATCTGTTCAATCAAAATATACAAGGAATATGCCACTGTTTTTCTAACTCCTTTATGATTTTAATGCGAATACAGTTTTGTGATGACAGGATGAAAGAGAGCTTTCTATTTCAATTATATACGAAGAACTTTTATCATTGTCCTTCAATGCTGACTGTCTGCCAAGTGCTCAACATAATGCTTCAATGCAAGGTAATCTTTTTCAACGCTTGGCATGTTCAGAACTACATCTCTGTAAATGTTATAAATATATTTTTTTGTCATTCATGTACGTAGTGTGCGGTAATTATTAAAGCGTAACTATTTTGGATTTGATTTACTGGTCAGAGCGAAACACGGCCTCTATTTTTTCGGGAAAAGATGCATGCTAGATCTGCTTTGGTGATAATAATCTGCTTTATTCATATTAAGTGGGACTGGTATGCTTGCCTGTAAGAAAAGAGTGACTCTTAATGTCTACCAAGTGTTAGCACCTCAGTTCTCGGGTATATGCAATGAGAAACGGTTATGTAGTGCCTTTTTGCTGTGGATAGTTTTAAATGATCTTCCACAACAAAGTGGCCAGTGTATTTTTATGTTCATATGTTGCACAAATATCAACAGTTTATAGTCAATGTAAAGGCATCCTTCAGTATGTGTTAGCTATGTAGGTTCAGGTGTTTCGGCAATCATGACAAGCAGCTAGGCTCAAAAGGATACATGATGATGCAATCTGTTCATACTGGGATCGCTGAGATTATTCTGTTTAGTGGCTCATCTATAGCTCTAGGATTGTGTTCACACAATTTTTTTTTTTAATCTAGCATATAGAAAGAATGAACTCCTGCCATTGTGGAACCCAAATAATAAGTGGCTTAATGTTAGATCAAATGAGCATTTTTTTTTCCTTTGTGCAGACACTGTCATCAATGGTTGATCAGAATGAGTTCTTCAAGCTTTGGATAGTCTTGGATTATAGTGAAAACAATTGTGGCGTCGAATTTCTCCGAGTTTAAGACACTGAATACTTTAGTGAGTGAAATTTTGTGTCCCAATAATCCAATATAAAAACATTAATGCTTCCTTTTGTGAAGCGAACAGGTAAACTTATGAGAGGTGTTTGAATTATGTGTCGTTAAACTTCTCTGTTCCATTAGCAATAAAACATCTACAGAGTAGGGGACTCCCCTGATTTACGTACGTAAAAAAAAAAAACCTTCTTTGTTATTCCAATATTTGCTGCTTGTATACCCAAAGCTAACTTCAATTCTGATTTTGGAATGGTCGTTGTTCCGTTCAAGCAAACGAGGTAGTGAACTCCTTAAATCTGTACCAGAACAAATTCCTTGACATCAGCATGGATTGAAGGAAGGTGAGCATTCGTTTTTTCCTTGATGACACTTCTCATAGGCAAGAGAGAAGTTTCGTGTCTAAAAATGTTTTTGGTGCAGACAATTTGTGAGCCAAATGTTGTGCCACAACACAACACCTATTCAGTTCAAGTTTGTTCTTTACTTAATTAGATACAAATCTTGTACTCTAGAAATGGCTGAGGTTAAGCTATTTAATCTAATTTCAGCTATTATGCTATTCACTGGTACAAATCTTGTACTCTAGAAATAAAAATGGTTAACATTGAAAGGACACCATAGGAATTTAGTGCTTTACTTTTAGTACTGAACCTGTTTACTTGGGCCCATGTATGAGTTGCAGTCTAATCTATCAGTTCGTTCTATTTGTGGCGACTCTTGAGGCAATTCACTTGATACTGCAATGAATTTTGATCATTTTCATGCTGAGGAATCCAGAACTGAACCTAGAGCATTTAATTTTACACATGCATGAGACTAGGTTAGACTAAGTGCTCTTTATAGTCTACCATTCTATTAGTAAGATATAGCGAAGTAGAAAAATAAAGAACAGGGAACGATCAAGGATCTGACTTCCACTTCAGAAAAGAAAAAAGAATTGAGGCAGATTAGTATTTAACTTGTTTCCTCTGATTGTACTGCAGATTACATAAAGAGGAGACCGATAAATAACCTGGTAACATCCATTGAGATCTAGGTGACCATCTGCACTTCAAACAAGCCCCAGCAAATCCTGTACTGAAGGGAACAAAATTTTAATTTTGGCATGTGGGCTGCTTAGGCGGAGTGCTCTTTACAGTTTGTCATTCTATTAGTGAGATGCACTGAATTAGTAAACAAAAAAGCTGAGCAAGATTTGGGATCTGTATTAAATAAATGAGGCAGATTAGTGAACTTACATTCCTCTGGTCTCATCTCCCGTGCACACTTACATGGAAAAAATGCTTGTTACTTTCTTATGAATCATAAAGTTTCGAACAAATATATTGTATGAGTAACATTAAGTAGCAGCAATCGGGAGGTGAGGCGGAGGTGGAATAGGCGGAATAGGCGGAGGTGGCGATCGGGAGGCGATCGCGTCTCCCCGACGGCAAGAAGACATCTCCGGCGTGGTTTCTCACCACGATGTGAGGCCACGCGGTGATGAGAGGTAGAGGGAGAGGGCGTGGGCGTGGGCGGCTGCGCGTTGCGCCGGCGAGTGACGTTCGTCGGCGATGGGCGGCGCAGACTGAAGCTGTGCATCGTCTTGAGGAGATTAATTCTTCGACCAGCAGATTTCTAGCTGAGGAAGAAGAGATCAACTGGATCACTTCACCGGAGCACCATACAGAGAGCAATTCGAAGGATCCACTTCACGGTCTCAGGCCGACCGGATCAAATTCGCGACTCTGGCTGGACGGTGATATGGGCAGTGATAGTGAGGAGGAAGGCGTGGATTCTCCGACAACGGATTCACTTCTCCGGCGAGCAGCGGCTGCGGGGTTCTCTGCAGCTCAGGTAAGAGAGGTAGATTCTCTTCTATACAGTGAGGAAATCAGTGCCAAAGCTACTGCTGCAGATACACAGGAGTCGATGGACGGGCCGACAACCATGGCACGGCAGATGTTGACTGCTTTGGTTCAAGGTAGGAAGAAGAAGGACAGTTGGAAGGGGCCATTACCACAACCAAGGGTTTCACAACAGTTAACGTTGGGTGATTATATTAATCGTGCTCAAATCGCCGACGGCAGCGGTGGTTCGGCGAATGGTGATCGTCGGCTTCCAGAGATGGGAGAAGATCGTTCTTTTTTGAATTCAGATCCACGATCAACGGGATCAACGTCCGCATCTCGGGTCAGGCAGTACAAACGAGTCTGGATCAAGTTCAATTTGGGTTGGGCCAATGTTAAACTTAGTTCTAGTGTGGGCCGGGTCCTGTCACGAAGAGGAAAACTCCCAGAATCGTACGGTCGTCCACAATCTCCTACGTCTCCACTCGCCGCCAAGCTAGGCTTTCGTTCCTACGCCGACGCCCTGCGACACGGTTCAATGGACGGCGGCGGCTACGGTAGGGGACTCACAGCAGCTTTGGTCAAGGGAACCCGGGAGGAGGGCGAGGACAAGTGGATCAAAGCGGCTTCTTCCCCGGCAATGGCATGACTGGACCGGGACACTACGGCTATGGTGATGGCAACCAATTTGCCATGGGCCGTGGTGGTGGGGATGCCGGGTTTCATGGCGCTGGCAATCATGGTGGTTTTGGTGGCTTCCAGGGTGGATTCCCACATGGACCGACCCAGGGTTTCCATCATCCTATGGCAGGTGGTGCGAGCTTTGTGCCACCCAATACTGGACATGCAGTTCATGGCGGGGATGGTGGCTTTGGTCAGTTCGGTAGGAAGGCACAAGGTCAATTTGGGGCAGGGCAGGTCCATGATCAATTCGGGCAAGGCTTCCAACAACAGAATTAGAGTTTCGAACCGGGCTATGGAGGCGGCCGAGGTTATGGTGCAGGGCGTGGTGGTCCATGTTCGAGAGGCCACGGGAGAGATCGCGGTAGAGGGAGGCATGGCTCTGGACGCGGTAATGTGGGTCTGCAGCAACATGGGAACACGGGACTGCGAACACTTGATCGCATCACTGGCGTACCAGTTGATCGCAATCCTGGTGTTACCAAAGCAGTGGCTACTAATGCTCTTCCAGTGCAGCCACAAGCCTTTGTTCCACCTGCAGTTGAGGCAAGTTCTAGTGGTGTAAAAGGGACGGATATGGTGTCTGGACAGCCGATTGTGAATTCACATATGGCAGCGACTTCGTTGAGCAATCAGAACTAGCCACCAGCACACATGGCAACACAAGCAAATGCCTCTGCAGTTCATGGAATTCTGGGAGACTCTGACGTGAATGGGAAACAACCAGGTTCAGTAGTAAATGCCAACTTGGAGCAACCTGGGGAGAAGAACAAAAGAAAGATGGTAGAGGCAAGTGGATCGGGTGAAGGAGGAAAAGGCAGCAAACACAAGAACAAAGATTATTGCCGCAGATGCTGTACAAAGGGCCATGTGTTAGCTGACTGCACTATGGTTCTTTTTTGTAGGATTTGTGAAAGTAATGATCACGTGGCACCAAGTGTCCTCAGAAGAAAAATCCGAAACCAATTGCTCATATGGTAGGTTATGCACATGATCATCTGGGATTTTTTACATCCCTCATGGTCCGATTCCAATGACAAAAAGAGATAGTACTACGGCGCTGATTAAGGTGAGAGGTGGTCATCTGACAGAGGAGCAGCTTGTTGGACATTTACAAAGATTGATTCCCGGCAACTTTGAATGGGATGTGCAGCTGTTAGCTCCCGACACTTGGACAGCCCCTTTCCCATCCAAGACAGAGTTACGACGCTCAGTAAACTTTGGGTCAGCGGATTTAAAAGATGGTATGTCGTTGAAATTTCAGGAATATGAGGAGGAAGAGGATTTTGGCCGTGAACTTCCAATCATTTGGATGCGTGTCACTAATCTACCGAGGGTGCTCAGGAAATATGAAGTGCTTTGGGCAATTGGGACCATGTTTGGAGCTACCCAAAAGGTTGATATGGTGACGACGAGGAAAAACAAATTTGGTCGCGTCATGGTTGGTGTCCTTAACCCAGCTATAGTTCCTAACCAGATGGATGTCGTCATTGGAAAAAGATACTTGCAGCTGAAATTTGTCATTGAACAAGTGCAACCGGGGGAAGCTTCTCAGGTAGTGGATAATAACAGTAAGGATGGCAACAATGACAAGTCAAACGAGGACGATGTCATGGAGGATAAAAATGAAAAAATGCCCAAGAACACAGAAGGGTCAGTTAATGAAGCCGAAGGAGAAAAACCGGCAGGTGAGCTGGATGGCCAGATGATGGAGCATGATGGTGTGATCGAGGATGCTTCTTCGGATGATCTCGACGAGGATGACTTACTAGATGACGAGGACTACAAGGACAATTTTCAGGGTGCCCAGCTTGTGCGGCCTGTGAAGACTTTGTTGTCAAGTTCCAATTCTCAACAAAGGCACGTCGTCGAGCGGTCACCGGATGTTTCTTTGGTGGTCGTGCCTGAGATTCCACCCGGCCTGGGAGCGAGCTTGGAGCTGGAGTCGGGGGCTCTCCAGAGCGTTGCCTCTGGGGGAGCACCCGGCATGGGAGCGAGCTTGGAGCTGGAGTCGGGGGCTCTCCAGAGCGCTGCCTCTGGGGGACCACCCGGCCGTGGGACGTCGACGGTGTCGGGGGCTCTCTAGAGCGCGGGCACTGGGGGTGCTCCCGGCAAGGAGGCGCCACAGGCTGTACGACAAGGATCTACGACTACATGCACTCAGCATCTAGCTGTGTCAGGTTGTGTATCGATGGCCGCGGCGTCGACTACAGAGGGGGCGGGGGGTGCACGGGTGGAGGAGCTACTTGCACCTCCCTCCCCAGGCGGGAGAGAGGACTCTTCACCACCACTTGGCCCTCTCCTCGACAAAGCGCTCGAGGATTTGAGGCAATCCGGGGGGATGGTAAATGACCGTATGGCAATGGAGTTGGGAGGGGTTTCTACTCCTCCGTCCATCTCAAAGGCTGTGGGTCTACTTATCACCCCGGAGAGGAGAAGCAAGAGGAACGCAGCCTCGGTGGATCAGGAGTCTGTTGAGAAGGCTGCTAAGCTTGTGGCTAAGAAAAATCTGGAAGATCAGGAAGGTATGTCCTATAAAAATTCTTTTCTTTCTCTTTCAGATAAGGTTGTAACAGAAAATATTAAGAACATTGGCATTTCATTAGGTTCTGATGATGCAGCCGTTCATTCTTCTGTTACACTTATTAAGAAAGTTGAAAAAGATAGATTTAAGACTTCTCCTGTTAAAACCTGCCAGGATAGCAATGATGATTGTGATCTAGACTTAGATTGTCCTGAGTTAGATGTTTTACAAATAAATAAGCTATGTGGAGATTTAGCGGACGATATCGTGGATGATGATAGCACCGATGTTCTTAATCGCATTGATGCCGAGTTACATAACACGATGAATCCGAAGCACAAAAAGGGTAATGGGTCTCATAGAGGATTGAATGCTAAAAAACAAATAATTTTTCGATGAGAGGATTTTTTGGAATAGCAGAGGTCTTCGAGACTTGGCTAAACTTAATTTTCTCCATGACTTATCTCTAGAAAAGGACTTAGATTTTATTGCTTTACTAGAAACGCATAAAAGACTTTTTTCAGACGACAATCTTAATTCTTTTTGTGGAGGTAGGGATTTTTTTTGGCATTGGATCCCACCTAAGGGCGGATCCGGAGGTATCCTTTTAGGAGTTAATTTGCAGTCTTTTTCCGTTGAGAATCTGCATGAGGGTGAGTTTTACCTAAAGCTGCAACTTAAGAACAAAAGCGATGGTTTTCGATGCGTTCTTATGGCTGTGTACGGTGCGGCACAACCAGAACACAAAGATCGCTTTCTCGCTGAGTTTGTAAGGGCTTGTTCGGTTGAAACTTTACCTCTCATGGTTGGAGGAGACTTCAACATTATTAGAAATCCATCTGAGAAAAATAACGATAGATATGATAGTAGATGGCCAGTTCTTTTTAATGCTTGTATTGAATCTCTTAATCTTAGAGAACTGGAGTTGTCTGGTCGTAAATTTACTTGGGCTAACTCAGCTGAAACCCCAACCTTTGAAAAATTGGATAGAATTTTAGTCAGTACTGAATGGGAACAAAAATTCCCCTTATCTACGGTTGAAGCTCTCACTCGGGACATTTCAGATCACACACCATTGTTGTTAGACACTCGTCAAGCATCTCAGACTGACTCCAACAAGAAGATGCAGTTTTGAGAGGCAAAGTGAGGATTGGCTCTCCTACACAGTCTTTTACATCTCCTTCGGGCGAGACAGTCTCCAACAGCTCTTGCATCTTCCCATCGCATCTCTCTCTCCCGCCGCTCGTCCTACGCCCCTCCGCCGCGCTGCCTCCTTCGCGCCAAAAACTCGCCCCCAGAGATCGACGAGGCGCGTCGTCGTCCAACCTGCCTACGCCGCGGCCGTCCTCGTCCGCGGCTCCGCCGCTCGGCCCACCCTCGTCCTCATGCACGGCACGCCCGCGCTTCGATTGAACGCAGGACGAGGCGGCGCGCGCGGACGCACCAGTCGTTTGCCTCGGCAGGGAGGAGCTCATCGTCCTCCTCAAGCTGCGGCCCGCGGTTCCGCCGCTGCTTCGAGGAATGGCGAGGCAGAACGGGAGAGCAGCTTCCATCCGCCACGACGCCGCCTCCTCCGTCACCGCCACCCGCATCCTCCCCTCCACGTCCCCTGCGCATGCCAAGGTCCAGCAGGAGGTCGCCACCGCACCGCGCTCGCCTCCGCCGGCGCTCCTCCGCCACGCCCGCCCCCGGCCCGCGCCGTGCTCTCCCTGGTCGCCTCCCGAGGCTCGCCGCTGCGGGCAACTCGCCGCCGGCCAAGCCGCCATGCGCAACTCCCCCAAGCTCGCCGCCGCGCGGCGCGCAGCTCGCTGCCCCTCGCCGTCTCCATGCCAACCCGCGGCAGCGCCTCCTCCATGCCAGCCCGCGCCATGCCTCCTCCACGCGGAGTTGATTCCGTGTTGATTTGGCGGAGGCGAGATCGATTCCACATCAATTTCATGAAGACAAGCTCGAATTGATGGAGATGAGCTCAACGACGACTTCGCCGTTTCCGCCGCCCGCGGACTCGAGGCCCCAGTCCACAACGCTGGCGCTCGCACCGACGTCGCTCGCCGTGCGTCGTAGCGCCGAGGAGAGGCGGAACGACGACGCACGGCGCGAGGTCGAGCACGACGGGGCCCCGGCGGCAAGGGCGCCGCCCTTCCTCCTCGCCCCGCCACGCATCCATATCTTGGAGATTGAGAAGCTCTCCCGCTTGTCCGCCATGAACTTGGACGGCTGCTGCTGCGGCGGCTTGGCGGTGGGCACCTGCGAGCCAAGGCGGTCGGCGATGGGCGCGAAGTCGGGGAGCACGTGCTGGGCGCGCTCCGCAGGAGGCATGCCGGCGCGCGGAACGGGAGGCGGCGCAGCGTCGGGAGGCGCGGGTGGAGGAAGCGAGCAAGAACAGGAAGGCGAAGAGGATGCGTTCGGAGGAGAGAGGGAGCGCATGTTTAGCTCTCCTCTCTCCTCAAAGGCAGTTTGGCTACTCACTTTACCTCTGCTGTTGGATTGAGCTGGGTCGTGTACAGTGTCCGGCGGGGATGCATAATGGGGTTGCCTACCCTCTGTTGGAGTCAGTCTCATAGGGGCAATAATGCCTTGTTCAAATTTGAACTTGGATGGCTCACTAAAGACGGCTTTTTTGACTTGGTCGCAAAGGTGTGGTGTAATGAAAACCGAGGGAGAACTCCTATGGTCCGATGGCAAAATAAGATAAGAGTAGTTCATAGATTTCTAAAAGGTTGGGCAAGAAATCAAGTAGGGGTAACTAGAAAACGGAAAAAGTACTTGTATGAGCAGTTAGATTTACTAGATCGAAAAGCTGAGCTTACTCTTCTTTCGCAAATGGAGCTGCAATACAAACATTGTCTAAGCATGGAACTAACTCAGATGCTAAGGGAAGAGGAACTGTATTGGTTTCAAAGATCCAAAGCAACGAGGTTGTTAAAAGGTGATGACAATACGAAGTATTTTCAACTTCTAGCGAATGGTAGGTATCGCAAAACTAGAATTTTACAGTTAGAACAGGATGAAGGTATAATTGTAGGAGACAATTATTTAAAGACATACATAAGTCTTTTTGGGGCACCTGAAAGTAATCATTTTGTACTAGAAGAGGAGAATATAGACGATATTCCTCAAGTCTCTCATCTAGAAAATGAATTGCTTACGGATCCTTTTAGTGAAAAAGAGATAAAAGAGGCTATTTTCCAAATGGAACATAATAAAGCACCAGGCCCGGATGGCTTCCTGGCAGAGTTTTATCAATTCTTCTGGGACATCATCAAACAGGATCTGTTAGAGCTTTTTAATGAATTCCATAATGGGAACTTACCTCTACATAGTCTCAATTTTGGGGTGATTACTCTCCTTCCGAAAAAGGCCGAAGCAGCAGTATAGATCTATATGTTTGCTTAATGTTAGTTTTAAGTTTTTTATAAAAGTTCTTACAAATAGGATAACTCTTCTAGCACATAAAGTAATTAGACCGTCACAAACTGCTTTTCTTCCTGGAAGGTATATCATGGAAGGTGTTGTCATTCTTCATGAAATTGTCCATGTGTTGGTGTTTCTTACGCACAGAGATAAATATCAACTCCGCAAGCGCACGGAACACCGTTGTAGCATTTCACCCAGGAGTATTCTAAGGGTATCGTATTTATATTTTCCTCAGGGAAGCAGGGCTAAGAATATCATGGATTAACAAGGAAACATCTATTATTTATAACTTGCAAAGTAGACCAAAGCAGGGATACATATATGATATATGTGGGGCACTCAGGAGAACATCCATCGATATAGTTTAACAAGGAGTTAGTATTTAGTTTGGGAGAACAACGAGCAGAAGGTATCAATTAGCCTAGGGGTTAGCATTTAGTATTTCCTGATAGTCTACAACTATTTACTTAAGCTTTCATTACAGATACGTTCCTGCATATCGGGGCACAAACGTGCCAAAGCAGCAACCCGAGAACTAGGTTCAACTACTTTGGGAATCCGCCTGCTATTGACCTCCCTACTAAAACCATCACCCGGACGTGGTGGATTACAGAGACCGGTACGGCTGTCACACGTACTCGCGGCTACCATCCTCCGTGGGGTGTAGAGCAAACTCACGTCTAGAATAATTTCTTGAACCATACAAGCAACTATCCTAAATAACTTACCCTCACGTTAAGGGCAAGCCAACCATGCATAATAAATCTATGTGGATTGTGTAAGCATTTGCGGTGCAAACAACCCATGCAGATAGACCTATCATACATAGATGTGGAACCAACACAGGAATTTCTCTATAACAATTACTTAAATAAATAAATATAAACTAAAAGGAAAACTAAATTAAATAAATAAGAAAATAATTATATTAAAGAAAGTCTAATAAAAGAAAAGATACAACAGAACTTTACCCAAACTCCGAAGAGAACTCCGGAGCTCCGAGCGAAGCTCTCACTTCTACTCTAACTCCCATAACTAAAATACTAATCCTACTCTACACAAGTGGAGTGTTTTTCCATGATGTACTGAGGTGCGAGTTGCTTCTGAGGTAGACGGGGGTATTTATAGCCTCCTCAGGACCTGAGGGATCTTATAGCGAAAGATGGAGTGGCGAAGCCGCCAAGGTAGGCCGGCCGGCCAAGTAGGGGGGCCGGCCGGCCTTCCATTGTGGCGGTTGGCCACCGCCTTCGCCCTGGACGGTCCTGATGCTCTCCTGATGGCGGTTGTCCAGTCGGTGGCTTCGTGGGGGCGGCAGAAGAGGAGTGAGGGCCAAGTTGAGGCCCAAACAGCCCACCTTCTAGAACGTCGGTTGACTTCTCCAGGCTGGGCTTTTGATTCTGCGGTTTGGGCCTGTTTCCAGCCCACTGGAGGAAGGCCAAGGCCTGTGGCTACCATGTGGGGCCGGCCGGCCTATGGTGGGGCCGGCCGGCCTGTGTTTTCTGCCGGCTGGGCCCACTTTTCTTCATAATTGCCTCCTGCACCCAAATATTCACCAAAACTTGTGGAGTAGCATTAATCCTATCTACTATGCACAGAATCTTGGTGAAAAGCTATTTATTTACCGATAGGGTGGTGGTCAAAACATGGTTTAACGACCGCCAACAACCTCCCCAAGCTTAAACTTTGCTCGTCCCGAGCAAACTCAACTCAGGGTACCGGCGGATCAGGAGTCACAAAGAAGCGCCCCATGGGTAATAAAGATGCAACAACATACTCCCTAAACAGTGGTAAGTTTACGAGAGCACAAAATATTCATGAGTGTTGCAAAAAATCGTGGGGCTTATATGATACACCTTGTCATGCAGCATTGAAGACTAGAACGACACTTTTGGACAAGTAATCAATTCTAGCAGGTATGCATCCAGAGTTTTTATGTGCTGCAAGGTAAGGTGCAAAAATTCTCCTTCGTTTTGGCAGGCACTTCTCTTACCTACCAATGTGAGTCTATTCCTACAAGCTTCACTCATCCTTCCTTCTACCAAATGAGGCTTTGTATGTGGAGCTTGGTAAGGAATGCACAAATGTCATGCATATATTGTAAAGCTAAAGAATGAGTCTCAATCAACATAGCAACTCCATTTATTTTGGTCATAAGAAATGATGTGATGGAGGGGGAGAAAATGGACTCACACTTGTGGAAGGGGGTTTTGAAAAACATTGGTCCTTTATTTTGCTCAAGATGTTTATGATAAGAACCATATAGCCATTGACTTTTGTCATGCAACCATGGAGTTTTTTTTTTTTTGACTACTCCATGGTGCAAGGGGCCATAAATTTTGCATGGTTCAAAAGGAAACATTTTGAAATATTCTTGAGCTTTCTGGATGGACCAAAAGTTTTGCAAACTCTGAAAAATGTTTGGTTGATTTATCCAAACATTCCCCTTTTTATTTGGTGGAGAGAAATTTTCGAAAACACACGCGAAGGAATTATGACCAGAATTAGGGGTGCTTAGTTTCAAGAGTACATCAAACCTTAACAAAACTCAATACATAAACAATTGGCTGTGAGTGGGGCTGTTTCGAATATTATGATATGGCTCTGGTAGGTAAATAAATCCTCACACTAAGAGAAGTGTGCCAAAACAGAAGGGTTTTAGGTACTTGCAGCAATTCAAGAAAAACATCTCTGGATGAAACCATACTAAGAAATTGCAACAAGTCCTAATCATGCCATATCACAATCCACAATGCTCAGACTTGGTGTAACAAATGCAACCCACGGAAATAAGCAAGACTCATGATGTGATCATGCTCAAATAAAAATAACACATATGTCAGGAGTAGAGGTTGCATCTATGCGATACATGGGAAGCTAATTTGTAACTCGATCATCATTTCCCTTATGCGTAGCATAACACCAAGATTCTAGCATTTATTCGAAACAAGGAGTTTATTTATTGAAGGAAAGTTTAGAAATACTTACCTGAGGGTCCTCCCCAAGCTTGAGTCTTTGCAAGACTTAAGCTTGAATAGGCCGCTTCCTCCATTCTTCTTGTGTCTGCAAAAAGAATGAGGGTGATACAGGTTAAGCCCCTATTGGGCTTTGCCGAGAACCTAATATGTTTATTTATTATTATTTTTTATATATTTTATATATTTTATTTTATTTTTTTAGAAAGGGCACAATTCAAGAAGAGTATAATATCGTATACAGACGTACTCACCTGGCGGTCCCTCCCCAAGCTTAGCTCTTGCAACTATGTGCAAAGCTAAGCGATTAAATCTTTCATGTGGTAGCACTGGGTCCGCCTTGTTGGTATCTCCTTCTTGAATTATGTGCCTTTCATGTTGCCTGATGTACTTGGTTTGCTCTCAAGGATCCCTGCAATGGTTAGTACAAATCTATTCGTCTACAATCGACACATCTCTATAGTTCCATTGATCAACCTAGACACCACGTCTAATTCAATCAACTATGTGAGGAGAGCAGAGGACGCTATACTCTCCTTCTGTCATGAAAGTATCATAGAGGCATGTATTTTTCCGTTGGTTGAACGGCCACCGGGCATAATCTCAATGGAGAACAGAGGCACAGAAGTGATCTTCACCCAACCAACAGAAAGAGACGCAGGCGATTGATTTATGACTAACAATTTAACCACAACCCACATCATCAAAAGAAATTCGAGAGCACGGGTATGGTCAAAATTGCATTATATTTTCATCAAAGAGCAACTCAATGTACTTCGCATTGATAAGGCAAAGAATCATTCAGGCAGCATTATTTATTTATTTATTTTATTATTATTATTATTATTTTTTATGAAAGGAGAGGATATATGACAAGAAAAACAAGGAATAATTGCGTATGCTTACCTGGCGGTTCCTCCCCAAGCTTAGCCTTTGCAATCGAATGCAAGGCTAAGCTTTTAGATTTCTGCATTGAATATCTTGGATCCGCCACATATGTTTCCTTTCTCCTGTCATAAAAAATCCAACCTTTCTTGCAAAATCCCTGGCCTATGATTGGGCACTCGGGTTCTCTTTTTTTTTAAGTCCGAGGCCTACGATTGGGCACTCGGTTTTTTTTGTTTTTTAAATGCAGCGGGGTGGGATGGAGGGGAATTAAATATGCAGATGGATTGAAAAGAAAACAATGCAAATGCGATGGTGATATGCTCAAACGAAATGCAGGTGGATGCTTAGGCTAGCAGCAAATTAATCATAACAGATAATCGATGTCAATCAAAGATATCTTAAACCATTGCTTCCCCGGCAACGGCGCCAGAAATGCTTGTTGGCGTTTCTTACGCACAGAGATAAATATCAACTCCGCAAGCGCACGGAACACCGTTGTAGCATTTCACCCAGGAGTATTCCAAGGGTATCGTATTTATATTTTCCTCAGGGAAGCAGGGCTAAGAATATCATGAATTAACAAGGAAACATCTATTATTTATAACTTGCAAACTAGACCAAAGCAGGGATACATATATGATATATGTGTGGCACTCAGGAGAACATCCATCGATATAGTTTAACAAGGAGTTAGTATTTAGTTTGGGAGAACAACGAGCAGAAGGTATCAATTAGCCTAGGGGTTAGCATTTAGTATTTCCTGATAGTCTACAACTATTTACTTAAGCTTTCATTACAGATACGTTCCTGCATATCGGGGCACAAACGTGCCAAAGCAGCAACCCGAGAACTAGGTTCAACTACTTTGGGAATCCGCCTGCTATTGACCTCCCTACTAAAACCATCACCCGGACGTGGTGGATTACAGAGACCGGTACGGCTGTCACACGTACTCGCGGCTACCATCCTCCGTGGGGTGTAGAGCAAACTCACGTCTAGAATAATTCCTTGAACCATACAAGCAACTATCCTAAATAACTTACCCTCACGTTAAGGGCAAGCCAACCATGCATAATAAATCTATGTGGATTGTGTAAGCATTTGCGGTGCAAACAACCCATGCAGATAGACCTATCATACATAGACGTGGAACCAACACAGGAATTTCTCTATAACAATTACTTAAATAAATAAATATAAACTAAAAGAAAAACTAAATTAAATAAATAAGAAAATAAATAAATAAGAAAATAATTATATTAAAGAAAGTCTAATAAAAGAAAAGATACAAGAGAACTTTACCCAAACTCCGAAGAGAACTCCGGAGCTCCGAGCGAAGCTCTCACTTCTACTCTAACTCCCATAACTAAAATACTAATCCTACTCTACACAAGTGGAGTGTTCTTCCATGATGTACTGAGGTGCGAGTTGCTTCTAAGGTAGACGGGGGTATTTATAGCCTCCTCAGGACCTGAGGGATCTTATAGCGAAAGATGGAGTGGCGGGGCCGCCAAGGTAGGCCGGCCGGCCAAGTAGGGGGGCCGGCCGGCCGCCCATTGTGGCGGTTGGCCACCGCCTTCGCCCTGGACGGTCCTGATGCTCTCCTGATGGCGGTTGTCCAGTCGGTGGCTTCGTGGGGGCGGCAGAAGAGGAGTGAGGGCCAAGTTGAGGCCCAAACAGCCTACCTTCTAGAATGTCGGTTGCCTTCTCAAGGCTGGGCTTTTGATTCTGCGGTTTGGGCCTGTTTCCAGCCCACTGGATGAAGGCCAAGGCCTGTGGCTACCATATGGGGCCGGCCGGCCTATGGTGGGGCCGGTCGGCCTGTGTTTTCTGCCGGCTGGGCCCACTTTTCTTCATAATTGCCTCCTGCACCCAAATATTCACCAAAACTTGTGGAGTAGCATTAATCCTATCTACTATGCACAGAATCTTGGTGAAAAGCTATTTATTTACCGATAGGGTGGTGGTCAAAACATGGTTTAACGACCGCCAACACCATGAAATGCATAAAAAGAAGAAAAGTGGTGTCATCCTCAAATTGGACTTTGAAAAAGCATATGACAAGGTGAAATGGCCTTTTCTACAACAAGTGTTGAGAATGAAAGGTTTCTGACCAAAATGGTGTGCTTGGATATATTATTTTATTTAATATATAATTAGTTTTATCTTTATTTATTTCTTTTAGTAATTCTTTTCTATTTAGTTTATTTATTCTGTTAAGTAAGTGCTCGTAGAAGTCTTGTTGTGGGATTCGTGATTGTTGGAATAGCAAGTACGAGAGAGTGCCTTAGTCGGAGATGAAGTCGTGTGAAATCTGTGCTTGTTCATTCTTAGATAGGACTGCTCCGTTGATCAAGAGTAGTTCCTCTAGGCGGGTTGTAAGCATGGCGCTTAGAGCTTGGCCTATGCACGTTTGGCACCCAGCCCCATGGAGGATGGTAGCCGCGATTGTATGTGACAGCTGCACTGGTCTCTGTAATCCACCACGTTTGGGTTGGACTCAGCAGGGTCTTAATTATAGCATACGGTTCCCTAGGTTTGAACTAGCATCATCGGTTAACCTAGCACGTGTGTGCCCTCGAAACGACATGACTTGTATGTGCATGAGCTTAACTAGAGTAGATAACCTTTGTAGATTAGATTGCTAGAAAGAGTAAATAATAGATAAACATACAGGTAGCCTTAACTCTATCTCGTTGCTCTCCCAAATGTATACTACGTTTTATTTATTTTATTTACCCTGGATTTGAGGATGTGTGTGCCACCCATATATATCATGCCTATCTTACCCCCATCTCAAGTATAGTTGATACATTATTTCTTTCTCCAAATTATCCAATGCATTGCTATTATTCAGCTCCCTTTTGCTCTACTTCCCTGCGGAAATATAAATACGATAACCCTGGAATACTCCAAGGTGAAATGCTACAATGGTGATCCGTGCGCTTGCGGAATTAATGAATTTAATTTTATCGCATAAGAACCGCCAACAAGCATTTCTGGCGCCGTTGCCGGGGAAGTAGCAGCTAGGAACTGAATAAATGCATTAAAGTTTGTGAGAAGAGTAATTATCACTTACTTTTGCGGGCTTACCCTTGTCCTGTCTTTCTTTGTTGTGGAAATTTGAAACAGGACTGTGCATGACTGGTTTCGACCTACCAGAAAACTTCCACCCAGATCCCGAACAGTTCTTGAGAAGGGTGAGGGCCAGGCTTACCCCTCCTCCCACCCACGCTCGATCAAAAGTTCTGGCTCTTGAAGGATCCCTTCCGACGATTGTCGATCACCCTCCATCTTCATCAACAAACAGCAACATGGGTGATCCGATCGAGAAGACGATCAATGACTTCTCCGCGCCAACTACGGAGAACATCCGCGTGGGTCCCAACCCGCGCATCACCAACAAGGACTACGAGCTCAAGCCAGCCTTGATCAACATGATCTTGGCTAGTCCTTTCTGTGGGAAGCCGTCGGAGGATGCAAATGCTCACCTCCAAAGGTTCTTGATGACGTGCAACACTTTCGCTATGAAGGATGCACCTCAGGACGCCATCCGACTGCAACTCTTCCCATTCTCTCTGTTGGGGAAGGCTCTCCAGTGGTTCTACGCGAACCAAGAGTCCCTCGACACGTGGACGGCATGCTCTAATGCCTTCCTCGCCAAGTTCTTCCCGCCGGGCAAGACGACTGCCCTGCGGAACAAGATATCGGGCTTCCAACTGCTCGCAGATGAGTCGACCGCGGAAGTCTCGGACAGGATGTAGGAGTACGTTCTCTCGTGCCCACACCATGGCATGGAAGAATGGCTCCTTATACAGAGTTTCTACCACGGTTTGAGGCCGTCCGCTCGAGAGCACCTCGACGCCGCAGCAGGCGGCTCCTTCTTCTCCCTTAGCGTGAAGAACGCTAAGAAGTTGATTGAGAAGGTGGCGGCCAACCAGACTCATGGTGAACGCCAAGTGGCGAGCACCAAGACCCGTGGAGTGCACCAAGTGGAGACGATGGACATGCTCGCCATCAAGCTCGATCAGCTACTCCGCAAGGTGGAGTCTCCACAGGACCTGCAAGTTGCGGATTCCCGCATGACATGTGAGGAATGCGGCAATGTTGGGCATATGGGCATCAATTGCCCGAATGCGAGAGAGGAATGCAATTTCCTCAACAATGGCAATGGGTACCGCTCCCAGAACAACTACGGCTGGAATTCCAGGCCCGACCTCTCCTTCAACAAAAATCAGGGAGGTAACAATGGTAATCTTTCCCGCTATGAGCCCTCTATTAAGGATCTAGTTCTCGGCCAGGTCAAGATCAATGACAGCATTAGTAAGAAGTTTCTTACTATACGGACAAGGCTTTAGAGAGCATAGATGCCAAGCTAGAGTCGTTCAGCACTGCTCTGCAAAATCAGCTAAGCCATAATAAATGCTAGAAACGCAAATCGCGCAAATAGCTTCAGCTGTGCAGGTTCCTCGTACGAAGGAGAATGTTAGTGCTATCACCACCAGGGGCGGAAGAAGTACTGTGGACCCACCATACCCCAAGGGTGCAGAGAGGAAGACACCAAACCCAGCCCCCAAGGAGAAGGCCGGCAAAAAGATTCCAGAAAAGAAGGTCCCTGAAAAGGAAGATGCCGAGAAGGAGAGCTCCGAGGAGGAACCAACGACAGATCCTCCGTTGAGCAAGCTCCACCTAAGGCAGCCCCTCATGAGTATTTTGACACTACACGCTTGCCCTATCCCGACCGCAGGAAGAAGCTCACCGTGGATGAGCGCTTCGATAAATTTGTTGAGGCCATCCGGCATATATATGTGCATATTCCGCTGCTTGATGCCATGCAAGTACCTACTTACACTAGGTATTTCTGGGACATCCTCAACAACAAGCGTCCCATTCCAGCAATGGAGGTTGTGAAGCTTACAGAAGAGTGCAGCGCGGCCATTTTGAACATTCTTCCGGGAAAGAAGAAGGATCCGGGATGTCCAACCATCCCATGTTCGATCGGCAGCCAGCACTTCTCACAGGCGCTCTGCGATTTAGGAGCAAGTGTGAGCGTCATGCCCAAGACAGTGTACGACAAGCTAAACCGCCCGTTATCACCAACGGCCATGTGCTTGCAACTTGCGGACCAATCGGTTCGCCATCCTGCGGGTATTGCCGAAGACGTGCCTGTGCAGATTTAAAATTTCTTCGTCCCCGTCGATTTCGTTGTACTTGACATGGAAGTGGATGTCAAGACTCCTCTCATCCTTGGGAGGCCATTCTTGAGCACCACTAATGCCAACATCGACGTGGAGGCAGGAGAGATCCACTTGGACTTCAACGGCAAGGAAGAGACGTTCAACTTCAAGCCCAAGGTTGAGCAATGCAAGCAAGTACGGGTCATATATGGAAAGGACCCAAGGGAAGTGGAGAAGATCGAGATTACTCCACCCATGCCACAGCCAGAGAAGCTCATTGCATATACGAGAAACTATCTGGCAAAAGAGAATGCAAGAAGGCCAGCTAATTATTGGAGGACTCAAAGGAGAATGCCTCAGGAAGGCAGCTACGGTATCGACCGATGAGAGCACAACAAAGGCGCCTATTGAAGAAAAGGTCGCCGCCACCAACACAAAGAAGACAATCAAAGTGTGGCGGAAGAAAGAAGGAACCTCTACCTCGCCAGATTCTCCAGCGAGCGAGGTCCAAACAAGTTGAAGACATGGAGAACGTCTAGCTCAAAGACGTAAAAATGAGAGCCCTCCGATTGGGGAGGCCATCCCAATCGTTATCCTAGCTAGGCCTAGCACTTGTTTTTCCTTTCATAAACTATAAAAACAAAATAAAAATATGAAAAATTAAAAACAACAAAAATAATAGGATTCCCGGCGATGCTCATTAGGGGCTAGCCACTTGTATCATCCTCACTCTTTTTTGCAGGTCAAGAAGGAGGAGGAAGAGCCTGAATCAAGCTTAAGTCTTACAAAGACTCAAGCTTGGGGAGGGCCCCCAGGTAAGAAGGAGTTCAATACAAGCTCGAGTCTTGCAAAGACTCAAGCTTGGGAGGACCCCCAGGTAAGTATTCCTAACTTTCTTAATAAATAAATAAACTCCCTGTTTCGAATAAATGCTAGAATCTTGGTGTTATGCTACACTTAAGGGAAATGATGATTGAGTTACAAATTAGCTTCCCATGTGTCGCATAGATGCAACCTCTACTCCTGACATACGTGTTATTTTTATTTGAGCATGATCACATCATGAGTCTTGCTTATTTCCGTGGGTTGCATTTGTTACACCAAGTCTGAGCATTGTGGATTGTGATATGGCATGATTAGGACTTGTTGCAATTTCTTAGTATGGTCTCATCCAGAGATGTTTTTCTTGAATTGCTGCAAGTACCTAAAACCCTTCTGTTTTGGCACACTTCTCTTAGTGTGAGGATTTATTTACCTACCAGAGCCATATCATAATATTCGAAACAGCCCCACTCATAGCCATTTGTTTATGTATTGAGTTTTGTTAAGGTTTGATGTACTCTTGAAACTAAGCACTCCTAGTTTTGGTCATAATTCCTTCGCGTGTGTTTTCGAAAATTTCTTTCCACCAAATAAAAAGGGGAATGTTTGGATAAATCAACCAAACATTTTTTAGAGTTTGAAAAACTTTTGGTCCATCCAAAATGCTCAAGAATATTTCAAAATGTTTCCTTGAACCATTCAAATTTATGGCCCCTTGCACCATGGAGTAGTGTAAAAAAAAAAAACCTCCATGGTTGCATGACAAAAGTCAAAGGCTATATGGTTCTTATTATAAACATCTTGAGCAAAATAAAGGACCAAAGCTTTCAAAACCCCCTTCCACAAGTGTGAATCCATTTTCTCCCCTCCATCACATCATCTCTTATGACCAAAATAAATAGAGTTGCTATGTTGATTGAGACTCATTCTTTAGCTTTACAATATATGCATGACATTTGTGCATTCCTTACCAAGCTCCACATACAAAGCCTCATTTGGTAGAAGGTACGATGAGTGAAGCTTGTAGGAATAAGACTCACATTAGTAGGTAAGAGAAGTGCCAACCAAACGAAGGAGAATTTTCGCACCTTACCTTGCAGCACATAAAAACTCTGGATGCATACCTGCTAGAATTGTTCACTTGTCCAAAAGTGCCGTTCTAATCTTCAATGCTGCATGACAAGGTGTAACATATAAGCCCCACGATTTATGCAACACTCATGAATATTTTGTGCTCTCGTAAACTTACCACTGTTTAGGGAGTATGTTGTTGCATCTTTATTACCCATGGGGCGCTTCTTTGTAACTCCTGATCCGCCGGTACCCTGAGTTGAGTTTGCTCGGACGAGCAAAGTTTAAGCTTGGGGAGGTTGTTGGCGGTCGTTAAACCATGATTTGACCGCCACCCTACCGGTAAATAAATGCATAACACCAAGATTTTGTGCATAGTAGATAGGAATAATGCTACTCCACAGGTTTTGGTGGATATTTGGATGCAGGAGTGAATAATGGAGAAAAGTGGGCCCAGCCAGAGAATTTCCCTGGCCGGCCGGCCCCACCATAGGCCCCACCTGGTGGCCGCAGGCCCCGGGCTTCCTCCAGTGGGCTGGAAAATAATCCACAACGCATAATTAGAGGCCAGCCCAGCAGAATTCCACCGCTATTCTAGAAGGTGGGCTATTTGGGCCTTTACTTGGCCCTCACTTCTATTCTGCCGACCCCAGCGAGGAGCCGACCTTCAGACCGACTTCAGGGACTGATCTGGAGCGTCCACGCTTAAGACGGTGGCAAACCGCCACAGGGGACGGCCGGCCGGCCACCCCCCTAGGCCGGCCGGCCGACTTTGGCGCCACCGCCTCTCCAGCTTCGGCCAGGGTGCTCTCACCGCCTTCACAAGCTATAAATTGGACCCCTCGGCCTCCGAAGCAACTCGCACCATCACACTTCATCCAAGTGTTCATTAGTTTAGTTTAGTAGTAGCTTTGAGAGTTAGAGTAGAGTAGAGTAGAGTGAGAGCTCTCTCGGGCTTCCGGAGTCTTCTCGGAGTTCGGTATAGTTCTTTGTATCCTTACTCTTTTGAGATATTATTTTATTTAATATATAATTAGGTTTATCTTTATTTATTTCTTTTAGTAATTCTTTTCTATTTAGTTTATTTATTCTGTTAAGTAAGTGCTCGTAGAAGTCTTGTTGTGGGATTCGTGATTGTTGGAATAGCAAGTACGAGAGAGTGTCTTCGTCGGAGATGACGTCGTGTGAAATCTGTGCTTGTTCATTCTTAGATAGGACTGCTCCGTTGATCAAGAGTAGTTCCTCTAGGCGGGTTGTAAGCATGGCGCTTAGAGCTTGGCCTATGCACGTTTGGCACCTAGCCCCACGGAGGATGGTAGCCGCGAGTGTATGTGACAGCTGCACCGGTCTCTGTAATCCACCACGTCCGGGTTGGACTCAGTAGGGTCTTAATTATAGCATACGGTTCCCTAGGTTTGAACTAGCATCATCGGTTAACCTAGCACGTGTGTGCCCCGAAACGACATGACTTGTATGTGTATGAGCTTAACTAGAGTAGATAACCTTTGTAGATTAGATTGCTAGAAAGAGTAAATAATAGATAAACATACAGGTAGCCTTAACTCTATCTCGTTGCTCTCCCAAATGTATACTACGTTTTATTTCTTTTATTTACCTTGGATTTGAGGATGTGTGTGCCACCCATATATATCATGCCTATCTTACCCCCGTCTCAAGTATAGTTGATACATTATTTCTTTCTCCAAATTATCCAATGCATTGCTATTATTCAGCTCCCTTTTGCTCTACTTCCCTGCGGAAATATAAATACGATAACCCTGGAATACTCCAAGGTGAAATACTACAATGGTGATCCGTACGCTTGCGGGATTAATGAATTTAATTTTATCGCATAAGAACCGCCAACACTAGGTAAGTTCAGGTTGGGTGATGGAATTTAAGTAAGATTCTGGGAGGATGCTTGGTTAGGTAATATAGCCTTTAAGGACCAATACCCAAATCTTTATAGTATTGTTAGAAAGAAAAGCGCTTCAGTTAGTGTGGTTTTACAATCTAGGCCACTGAATGTATCTTTTAGGAGATCTTTAGTTGGGAATAATTTGATTGCTTGGTACCACTTGGTTGGTCGGGTCATAAATACTCACCTTTTAGCTGTAACCAATGTTGATCCTCATAATCACACTATTTGGAAGCTTAAGCTACCGCTCAAAATTAAAGTTTTCATATGGTACATGATTAAGGGTGTAACTTTAACCAAGGACAACTTAGCAAAGAGGCGATGGAAAGGGAGTGTTAAATGTTGTTTTTGCAACTTAAGTGAATCAATACAACACCTTTTCTTTGATTGCAACAATGCTAAGTTTATTTGGAGATTGGTGCATGTTTCTTTTAATTTACCTCCTCCGACGAGTGCTGACCACATGTTTAATGGATGGTTGCAAGGGGTAGATAAGAAAATTAAGCATCAAGCCTTGGCAGGAGCATGTGCCATTTGTTGGGCGATTTGGCTTAGCCGCAATGATCAGATTTTTAACAAGACACGAGTTTCTACTTCTATGCAGGTGGTTTTCATGGGAACGTACTAGATCCGCTTTTGGGCGCTGCTACAGAAGGAAGAAGAGAGATCCCGCATAAATTGGGGGTGTCGTGTGCTTGAGACGGCGGTGATCGACATTTTCGCCAAAAATGGATGGTGTTTTAGTAATAGACTCCCTACTGGATAATAATAATTTAGATGGATATCATGAATGTCATGAACGTTGTTTTCCTTTCATTTTTGGATGATTCGATTTGGCTTCTCATAATGGACAGCTATATGTATCAATCGATACAGAGGCTGGAATATTAATGCATATTCCCTTTTCTAAAAAGAAAACATTAAGTAGCAGCAGAAAAATGGGATAAAAAAATTCTAGCTCGCCCGTGGCAACGCACGGGCACTTTTGCTAGTATATCTAGAAAACCGTAAGGTTGACAACATAAAAATGCTTTAGATATTGATGGTCAAAATTCAAAATTTGACTTAGGACAAAACTAGATGTACACTATATTTCTGGACAGAGGGAGTAACAGCTGCGTTCGTAGGAGCTTGAGGCGTCATGGTAACTACAAGCTCTCGAACTATTTCGAAATATTTCGAAGTGCAGTCCCTCAAAAAAATTTATTTTGAAGGGCAGTTGCGCTGCCGCACAATGAAATTTTGTCGATGAACAAGACCGTATATTCACTAGCAATTTCTTATTGCAGTAATCAGCGCCAACGCCAGCTCGTGTCGCCAGTTTCCGTAACGGCGCAGCTGGGATCACAGTCTCCGGAGCCCGTAGCAACTAGGACGGCGATGTGCCTGAATTGGAAGCGGCCAGAACTGGGCTAGTGAGGCGGCGGAGCTGCGACTAGGTTTTCTCTAAATCCTGGGTCGTTACGATCACGTTTAGATGGAGAAGTGGACCCTGCAGGCCACGTGGACCGTGATTAGGACGATTGGGGCCGTGATTAGGACGGAAATCTGAGTCAGCACGTAGGAAGTCTGTAACCATTAGTAACTCTAGCTCTTGCTCAAAAAAAAAATATAGTAACTCTAGCATTTCCCGGCTAAGATCGGATCATGCATGATACGTGCGTCGTACGAGTGTGGGCTTGCGTCGTACGTACGGGTGTGGGCACCATATACTGTCAAAGGTAACTAGGCAGGCTACGATCGGATCGTGCATGATACATGCACCAATGGACATGCGGAGCAGGAGTACGTACATTACATTATTTTTTACTAATCTTGTAGGCGCCAAAGGGAAAAAAAAAAGTGGTCCTGAGCACGTATCATGTATTTTAGGTGGCCACATTGCCCGTACGATGCACGTATCATGCACGATCCGATCTTAGCCTGCCTAGTAACCTTTGGTGCTGCCCACATTACCGGTACGAAGCACATTAATTGGCATCAAATAGACAGCATATTAATCTAGTTGGCGGAGGAAGAATCCTCTTAAGAGAGGAGACGTCCAGCTAGCGATTAAGAGAGTAATGGTTCAAAGGGAAGGCCATGAAACTAGAGAGAGAATGAGAGATTTGAAGAATGCAGCAGCTAAGTCCACTTCCTTGCAACCTTTAATTGACTTCATCGTTTCAGCATGAATCAACTAGATCCTTCTCGCTATGGCTGGTTTGCTATTCGTGTGAATGATTTCCTGTAAGAACATATCTGAACGTCCTACATTTATAGTTAGGGTGATAGGTTGTGCTGTAAACAAAAAATCTATGCGATTCAGAGTCACTAAATTTCCGCATTCCAATTGGACCTCACAATCTTCGTTTTGCTCTGCTCCCTTAGTTTAGAATACAGTTTTGTTTGATTGAAGATTTTTCACGTGGCCCCTTTCTTAATTAAACGCATACGATAGAAGTGCTCAAAAACAGAAGCGACCATTACAAACCCTTACAAATGTGCCCCAAATGCATAAGCGATACAAAATTCCAAGGAAATACAACTAACATATACAAGTGACAACGACATGGACGACTTAGCATCTGCAGTGTCTGGATGAATCAAAATGACCTTATCGTGTCGACCAAATTAACCAAAGCCGAGTGAGAAGATCCACCTTCCTTGATGCCCTCAGCAACTGTCTGCTTCAACCTTTTCATTCTCTCTCTAACCTCTTTCCCTTCTTCGCTGTCAATCAGTTTCTCAATAGCAGCTTTGATCTTTCCCCTTTCTAGCTGAGTTTCCACCTTGACCTCTATTCCCACCTTCCAAACGTCGCACACGAACCTAACATTCCCATACTGATCCGCTAAAAACGGCCGGGATATCATGGGAACGCCTTCCGACATAGCCTCGATGGTGGAGTTCCACCCGTTGTGCGTCAAGAAGGCGCAAATTGCTGGATGAGCCAGCACCTCATCTTGTGGAGCCCAGTCCACGACCCTACCTCGATTGCAAATCTCCATCTGCAGCTCATCGGGTAGCTCACCAGACTCAAAGCCACGAATTAGACTAGGCCTGACGACCCAAAGGAATGGACGCTTACTTTCAGCAAGGCCCCAGGCCAGCTCCATGAATTCATGCGAGTCCATCGCGGCGAGGCTCCCAAAGCTCACATAGATAACGGAGCTTGGCGCCTGCGTGTCGAGCCAGTCCAGGCACTGGCGGTCTTCCTGCAGCTTGTACAAACTGGTTTTTACCGCCGGCGACAACTTGTTGAGAGGGCCGACGGCGAAGACTGGGATGGCCATGCCCTCGCGGATCTCATCGAGGTCCGCCGCCTCGATGGCTTCAGATGTGTTGATTATGAGACCTGAGGACTGCCGTAGTGCAGCGACTCTGGCCCGCAGCACGCTGGCAAAGTCGGAGAGGCTGCTTGTCTCGATGCGTTGAAGGTCTCTTACACGGAATGGTGGTAGCACGTCGACTGGGTCGTCCTTATGCGCCTCTGTAAGGTGAGAATCAAATGAACAGTCTTGAATGTAATAGGTTGATTAATTGCATATACTTAGGCCACTTTTTTTTGCTAATCATACTTAAGTCACCTTCGATTACCTTGGATAGGAAGGTAGCCCATCTCGATGAGGGTTTGGTAAGCCATGTACACCCTGAAGCTTGACGCGCAGCTCGACATCATCCCCAGCGCCGGCACGCCAAGCTCCCTCGCCGCCGCCTGCGCTGAGTGCCATACGACGTCGGTGATCACGCACAGGACGCCGCCTCCTTCCTCCCCCTCGGCAAGCAGCGCCGCCAGCCGGTCCTTGAACGGTGCCTTGCTGTTGGCGTTAAGCTCGATCACCAGTTTGGCGATGTCTTCCGACGCCGCGACCTCCGGCGATACCTGTACGGGCACCGGCACGAAGCGGTAATCCGCGGGGAAGTCAGCTGGGTTTGGCGCGCGAAGCTCTGTGTGGAACACGGTAACTCCAACGCCATGGGTGTGCAGAGCGCCGGCGAGGCGGAGCATGGGGTTGAAGTGGCCCTGGTACGGGAATGGGAAGAACACCACGCGTCCGCCTGCTCCGATGCGCGAAGGCATTGCTGCAATCTGGACAATTTGATGTCTGTCACTCTCTCTAGCCCTATTTAATTTTCTACAGGGGCTTTTGCTGGTGAAACGGACAAGAGACGAATTGAGTTAAATAGACCAAGTTAGAAGACGTGGAGGCTGAGTAATCCCACCCCCGATGACAGAATCTGGTCCCGTGGTGACAACGTCCTCGAAGGATAGCGGAGATTTCCATCTGCGCTTTGTTGACGACTATACGCCGGCGGCGGCAAGATGAATAGGATTTGTCGCAGAACAAGGCGCTGCCCCCGGCGGAGAAGGATTTCCCCGGAGTTTGCGCGGTGCGAAAGCGGTGGTGGACAAGGGTTAGGATACAGAATCGTAACCCTCTTTGGTGCCATATTTAGTTTTATGCACCAACTAACTACCCCAAAAGCGACGGCGGCGTCTGGCCTGCCCTCTCTCCAGTGGGCAAGACATGCTCGCGGATTGCGGGCGCCGGCAGTGGTTTCTTGCCCGTGACGCACAATGGGCGCGGCACATGATTCATCTTGCAGGCACGGATTTTGTAACAGCCATATTTTGAATTTCCAAGAAATATTTTTAACTCACATGCCGCTGCAACTCAGTTCATATTCTGAAATTTTCAGCCTACCTTGAATTTTATTTCTGAGCTTCTGCGATTTGTTCATTTCTATTTGATTTGCTTTGCTATCATGAATCAGATTCCCTTTTACGTATTATTTGCATTGCCATGGTTTCATATTAGATATTTAATTAGTGAACATTTACTTGTACTGCATCCATGCACCAATCGAGAATGCGGCTCAGTGTTTGCACGCTGCAGCCTAAAAATGCAGTAGTATATCCTCATATTAATCATAAACGTTAACCTCTTTTAATTCTAGCAGTTAGAGAATTTAAGCAGGAGAATATCCTAGGTGATATCGGCATATGCATGTATCATATCATAGCAACATGTGTACGGCACATACACACACTTGAAATTGGAGACAGGCACGCGTCCAGTCCCTAGTTATTTTCCTTTTTAGTTTGACAATTAGAGAGTTAAGCAGCTATGGATATTCAGGGAGGTAGCAGTGCATGCCTATCCAACGTGTCCAACTGAAGCAGCCAAACACAGCACGGCAGCTCTTTCTAATCCCCAGCCTTTCTTCTCCATTCTCATCCATTGCAAACACATATGCTCAAGCTTCTTTGCTCTGTTCTTACGAAACAGAAGAGAGCTCCTTTTCCATGTGGGGCTGGGCTGTAAGCGGATTTTGGACGTAGGAGGTTACATTCGGTATCAAAGCCGAACTCGCAGCACGTGAGCATGCGTGTCGTGCCCATGACGGAGGCATGCATGGCCGTCGCACTAAAAGATCTTAGGTTTCCTCTTGTTGTGTATGCAGTGTGCTGCAGTGCGTCAGCCCTTAAGGTGGTGACTGTAATACCCAAGCCATTTGTAGCATGTAGTAGTTGTTTCGGTCCAAGAGGCTCAGAAGTGAAGTGGAATTGTGGGAATGGTCCCACAGGTTTGTTTAGGTGGGGTGAGAGTTAGCATATATCCTTTTTACATGAAGCAAGAACGAAAGCGTAAGAAAGATGCTATGTGCATATGTGGGCCTGCCCCACATTGGGGCTGAGCGGTAAGCGGATTTTGGACGCAGAAAATTACTATTAATTACTAAATGAGTTGTACTCTACACACTTTTTTTGGTACGTACGTTACGTGAGACACGCTTGCAAGTTAAAAACAAAAGCGGCATAGTCATAATTTGGAAAGTTTTTCCCGTGAAGGGACAAGCAAATTTTCGTGAAGGAATATTTTCGTTTGGAAAGTTTTTTTGGAAGGATGAGAAGGAATATTGCCGATTGGAAAGTTTTTTCACGGAAATATGCAACATGGCATTGTTACCGTAGCGGGAGGGCTGCCTGAAATAAACCTGAAATAATAAAATTCAGGATGTTCAGTTGGCTTTACATGGATGTTATCATTTTATTGGATAGAGCAGGTTGCAACAAAGCTAAAAATTCTGTTTCATTATTTTGGGACATCAAACTAATTTACAGCAATTTGTACAAGATTGAGTACGCATTAGTTTTGACATGTTAGCTGGTTGCAACGATTTGATTTGGAGCTCGCCGGCTACTACTGGCGGTGAATCATCGATGGCTCCGCCTCGGACTGAGTTGTACAACACCAAAGCCACTGCTAGAAAACCAAACAAGGCGGACGGTTACTCAACCTTCGGACATTAACTTGTACCATCGGGAAACATAATCTCCAGGCGTTGACCGTCGGGCATTTACCGTCGCGCACTCATGGTCGGGGATTCCCCCATTTCCCGACGGTACCTGGAACAACAGATCGAGCACGACATCCATCAGCGGGTGTGCGATGCGACGGTTGCTTGTGGTACAGGGAGGCCGGAGGCATGCTGCCGCTTTACATCAGCAGCAATATGGCGGCAGATTGATTGGCGAGTCGTGGATCAGATTGAGGAAGAACAGGAGAGGACCGGAGGAATGAAATAGCAGATCCTGGATTGACGCCCCCATCCACGCATGATCCTAACTGCCTTTTGACTGATTGGAACGCGGGGTACTCAGGCAAGGTGAGCATTTTACCGTCCATTACATGCAGACCGTCGATGATTTTTTGAACCGTCGGGCACTTGAAGCATTAGCCGAGAGGGTGAATTGCACCGTCAGCGACACAGATCAATTTTCGAGCGGGCTGGTGCCAACCGTCGGTTATTACGAAAAAGGCCGAGCGTTAGGTTTATAACAGTCGGTAACGTATGGAACCATCGGCCATATTTAAGTTTACCGAAGGTTGGTCGGCGACTCACTTTCACGTTCGGGGTTGCCTAAGATTCTAGTAGTGAGCATAGCCCAAGAGGGCATGCGTGACATGGAGGTCGTGGAGGTCAGGCCAGGCGGTCGCCGCGCGTGGGGAATGAGGACGAGCTCAAAGACAATAGTCGCAGAGGCTCGCCGTGGTCGTCTCCTCCGAAGGGCGACGTATGGCGCGCGCAGAGAAGAAGAAATGCTGCAGCGGCTTGCTTCTCGCTGTTCTAGTTGGGGACCGAAAAAGAGAGAACAGAACAGAGGAGGACGGCAGCTCTTCCTCCCGATTCATGACGGCAGTCGGCAGATGTCCACGGCAATAGGCCGGGGAGGAGCTGGGCGTGGTAGAAGCTGCAACTGCACGCTGTACGGAGTCGAGGCGGTGTCCTCTGTGACAAGTTCGAGTGCAGAAATATATGCTATTACTGCTAGTCTACCAATAGGCCATCCATGCCAACAGATAAAGAGGATAAATTGATTTTCAAATGGCAAAAAAAAAAGATCAAGAGACAGAGGATAGCTAGACAGTCATCTCGTCGGAGATGGCACTGGTTTCCCCCTTGTTCCCACTTGCTTTTCCAGCGTTGTGCCTCCTCCTACACGGCTGCCAGGAAGCTAAATACCTCCGCAACACACAAAGCTGTCCTACCCCATCAAACTCGGCACCGGTGGAGATTAAGGATCACGATATTTGCATAAAGGTGCTCATCGACCCCATCAAATACCACCAACATCAACCACCTCAAGGGCACCTACCCCATCAAACTTCCCCGCTGTTATTGCAGGAAACGAGGGGGGTCGGCCAAGTCTACGTCCTTAGTCATGACATCACCACACCGTTCACTATTGATGATTGGGTGATACTCTCTCCGCCATCCTTCGGTCTGTACCACTCCGCCACTTTTCTTCTGTTTCTTCGGGTCACTAGAAGTGGAAGTCAAATTTTAAATGGAACTTAAGAAGCAAGTGGCCTTCAATTGCTTTAGAGACATGGCAGCCTTATGTAGTCAAACATGAGAGCGGGTGGCACAAAGTTCGTAATGATGTAACTACAGAATATGCTGGTACTATCACATACAACCCCTTGACATCACTCAGAATGCTGGAAGATTTTGTAAAACTTGATTGTACCTGATTTTTTTCATCAATATATTCACCCATTCATGAAGCTATTTTATACCATTATGTAACGCCACAATTTGAAAATTGTGGTGTTACATAATGGTTCAAAAAAGCTTCATGAATGGGTGAATATTTTGATGAAAAAGATAAGGTACCATGAATCAAGTTTTACAAAATCTTCCAGCATTCTAAGCGATGTCAAAGGGTTAGATATGATAGTACCAGCATATTCTGCAGTCACATCATTCCGAACTTTGTGCCACCCGCTCCCTTGTTTGACAACATAAATCTGCCATGTCTCTGCAGCAATTGAAGGCCACTTGCTTCATAATTTCATTTAAAATTTGACTTCCACTTCTATTCATCAGGAAAAAAAAACAAGTGAAGTAGCGGAGTGGTACAGACCGAAGGATGGTGAAGAGAGTATCACCTAATCATCAATAGTGAGGGCATGGACTTGGCCGACCCCTCGATTCCTCCAACGACAGGGAATAAGAATGGCCTGACGGCGTAGGTGCTCTAGATATGGTTGTTGTCGATGAGATCGTGAGGACAACCAGAATTTTTACATAGAAATCGTGATCCCCAAGGTCACCCACCCTTACCACTGCCTCTGGACTCTGGAGCACGAGTAGTGATCTGCAATACTGCACAAAGGACACCGATGAGGAAATGACCATTGAGTACCCTCAAATTTGAAGTGACTGATGATTATGATATGACGTGCCGTCATGTACTAAACGGGCCCTTGATTAATGCATAACCCTTGTACAGTAACTTGCAGGACAAGGGGTTTCAACAAATCAAAAAGGGTGAACCATCTATTACAATTTTTCGTACTGAGGAACACTGATGAGGACAGGACTGTGTTAATTCGCAAGATCACTGTACACTAAGGGCAATAAAAATAAACGTTCTCTTGACGATAACTTTTTTTGTCACCTATACTAGAATTATTTAATTTGGTTGCAACAAAAATTCTATTTTCCATTACTGTTCCATTATTTAAGGTTCATGCTGACTCATCCCTTTGGTTGACGTGTAGTAGGTTCTTAAAGTTACTTTACCTGTTCTAATCGCATATAAGCGTTATTGGTTCTTTGGATAAAAAATAGGCAAACGTGTTTTTTTCAAGGGATCGTTATTGGTTATTACCTCGTCATTCATCATCTTTTAGTTGCTTATGAACATTATCGCTTTTCATTGTGTTCAGCGAGCAGTTCCACATATTTCCCCCGAAGTTCACAAGGAAACGCGAAGACATGTCATGGGCAAAAGTGATTATAGGGTCCAAATCAAAAATAATGTTATTTTTTATGAAAACTGGAGGGGAGGCCCCTACAGCAGGGGATAGATCTTATTACCCATCGTCTTTTTATTAACTACTCCATCTGTTTTAAAATATAGATAGTTTTGACATTCAAAATTTTTGTCAAAATATATGTAGTCTTGGATTCCCAATGCACCTTTCTTACTTTCCAGTTATCGTTTCCTGTGTCTATCTCTATCTCTCTCCTCCTTCACTTCTTATTGTTTTCTCTGCTTATCATTTTTTCACCTCTTTTTAGTTTCCGTGCCCGAACCCAAAACTGCATATATTTTGATACAGAGGGGAGTATACAGTTTAAGAAAATGAAAAGCACAAAGCACGTTACCATGGATTGCCATAGCTTAGAGCTTTCGACCAAAGAGCAACCCAAAAGGCCGGGACTGCTGGAAGAAAGCTATTTGGCTCGGCACGGCGCCACGACCAGCTGGGCACACTGGCCTCCAGGAAGCTACATATTCCTCCAAGCGCCGCAGCACATGCAGGACAGGCATCGCCTTAGCGCCGGCCGAGGAGGCCGCCGCGGCGGCGGCCACAATGTGCACACCTAGAACTAGGAGTGGAGTGGTGCTGCGACGGTGGCAAAGAGGAGGAGCCGGGGTATATATCAGCTTCATTGTGTGCTCGTAATATTGGTGTCACACCGAGCTACAGACTTATGGAATAGTACAGAGAAGTCTGTTAGGTCGCCAGCATGCTTTGATGGCGCGGGACATAGAGGGTTGAGTGAGAGGTGGTGGTTGTGGTGGAGTGTGACTGCAACAGCGCGCCTAACGTTTTTTTCTTTTCGAGAATGACATCACGCCTAAATGTACAGCCTCTAGCTTTTCAGTTGAAATGTACGGATGTGTTAGACATGTTGAACCAAGGTAGCCCTGCTTGGATCCATTACCTCTCATTGGTAGCGGCGATTTCCTTTTGCAACGACCAGTGAGAAAATATGTGAGATTCATTCGCAAAAAAAAAAAAAAAAGAGAGAGAGAATATGTGAGATTGATATTTTAGATAATATGATAATCCCGGGCTTGACCTCACCCAACTATGTTATTACATCATCTTGAAGCTCATTTGTCCGCAACAACTCACACCAGTTCAAACATTAGTTTTAAAGAAGAGGAGCCGGGGAATCTGCTTTATTAATTGTGTGCTCGAGATATTAGTGGCACACGGAGCGCACTGTGTGGGAATGGTACAGGCCTTTCGTTATTATTGATAGTGCAGAGAAGTCTGTTAGGTTAGCATCTTGCCTTGATGGTGTCGTACTTAGCGAGTTGGGAGGTCGTGGTTGTGGTGGAGTGCGATAGCAACAGCGCGCCTAACGTAGCATCTGAAGCCGGAGTACGAGGTACCCGACGATGCGTGTCTTCTGAATGATTAACAAACGCCTTTTTCAGTTGAACAATACGGACATATTGAACCTTGCGAGCTCTGTTTGGATTCATTACCTCTCATTGCCTCATTGGTAGCTGCAATGCCCTTTTGCAATGACCAGTGAGAGAATATGAGAGACTTATGCTATCCGTCTGTAATAGGTACTTCTGGACTGCGGATCTAGTTGCAATGCAGTAAGAAACAAAAATGGGATACTATACTTGTTTGGGTCATAATATGTTCTGGTTAATGGGAGTGAACCGGCCTACGCATGAAACATGGAATGCTTTGTTCATACGACACTTAATCGTTTACAGGGCTGGTAAAGAACTTACGACCAGGACAGTGTGGTGGAGTGTGACAGCAACAGCGCGCCTAACGTCGCATGTGAAGCTGAACAATAAATGATTAAGGGCACGGTGGTGCCCAACGAGGTACTGGTGGTCTTCTGAATGATTAAGAGCCCGTTTATTTGCAGATGTGCTGGTCGAGCTGAACGACGAGTGTCTTGGACATGTTGAACCTAACCTTGTTTGGATTCATTAGGTCTAGTTGGTAGCTGCAATGCCCTTTCGCAACGAGCAGTGAGAATATGAGAGACTTATGGATTGGAAATCTAATCGCAGTTCGTTTTCAAAAAAAAAAAGAAATCTAATCGCAGTAAGAACCAAAATTGGATACTTGTTTGCATTGGATCATATATAATTTGAAGAGTTTTACGATGCATCATACCACCAATATATACTGGCGGTATTTAGAATCCGACGATCCAAATTTAGTTTTTCTCTCATCTTTAATACCACCAATATTCTTGAGTAGTATTAAGAATATTAGGATATTTTAGAAAAAAATTTAAGTACTAGAGTGAAACTGGTGGCGGCAAAGGGCAAATCAGTGGTCGTACAAGGCGGTAACATGATAGCTGGCGGTAGGGTGAGATCATGAGGAGGGGGTGGCGATGCAATGATTTCGGCGCGTGCCGGCTCGATAGCAAGCGGACCGATAAGATTAAAATGACTGTGATACCCTTATGATACTACTAATATAATACTAATGGTATTGGACATCATAAAACTCTTTCATAAGCTGGTTAATGGGAGTGAACCAGGCTATATGTAACCAGAAATGCTTCATAGGTACCAACCTTAATGGTTTACAGAGCCGGTAAAGAACTTTAGAACAGGACGAGAACATGAGAAATCACACAGACAGCCACTTGACGGGAGGACTAGAGAGTTAGAATTGAGAAATTTTTCTTAGAGCAAAAAACAAAATGTTTAGCAAAATTTAAACACATCAACTTGTAATGCAAAAGGGCATGTAGCTTAGTGGTTACAAGAACCCAGTAGCACCTTAGGTCCTGGGTTGGACTCCCTGTGGGAGCGAATTTTCTAGAATTTAACGGCCTTGTGCTTTCAGCGGTAGGCAACGTAGCCGTCGACAGCGAGGCGGCAGTGTCGTCAATCTCGAGGATTTGCCGGCTCAGTCTTCGAAGATGCTCATCGGGGTAGGGTTTGCGTACGTGTGTTCATAGAGGTGAGTGTGCCTGCGTTGTGAGTGTCTGAGTTGTACTGTGTAATCTCAAAAAAAAAATTAAACTGTTCACGACGTCCAGAAACGAGGGTCACCCTTTCGACGAGACGGGCGCGCCTGAGCCGGCGATCACATGCCAGGCTGAGGAAGGGGACGATAGCGGTGCCTTGGGGCTAGAGCGCTATCCGTGCCTCCAGCAAACTGGCTGGTGGCCTGGTTAGTTTGCTATAAATTGGCGAAGTGACTCCACAAATTGGCTGCAATGTCATTTGTTTTAAGACAAAATTTAAACGCTTTAATTTCATTTATAGTGGGACGATGGAGTACTGCTTTTAAAATTCGAGCACTATTACTTACTAAAAAAAAAGGGCAAAGACAAAAGACACACCCTCTGAGCCTCCTCTGCTTCCGCACTTCCCTGACCTTCCTATCGACGCCCCCGTTCTTCGCAGCTTCGTGTCCTGCCTGCCGAGGCACATGCCGCTGTAGGGGTTGCAGCAATAGGCACCGCGGCACATGGACGACCATCTTCCGGTACGGGCCTGGGGCTGGTCGGAGCCTTGGGGTTACAATCTGGTCGCCGACAAGAAAGAAGAACCCGGTTGGTGTCTAACTGCCCGCAAGTTGTTTGACGGAATGCCGCCGAAGCCTCAAAAGAGGTAATTTACATGCACGACGGGACGGTTGCTTGCTGGCGGTGAGGGTCACCACCATTGATCTCCCACATCCCAGGTTCTGATATCAATCCAAAAGTTTGTTATCATATACTGTTGTGGAGTTGGGCGCGTCTGTTTTTCACTGCAGAGAATCCAGGGGCCCTCATACATGGTGAGTTTCCATTGCTTATCTTTCTTTACTTTAACTGCTTTGGTCGATTCTATCTTGCCTCAACTGTTCAGGTTTAGCTTATGTCCGCTCGGTATCACTCATATTCAAAAGCCTTGACTTTCTCTAGTTGAGGTTATGAAGTCATGGTGTATAACTGAAGTCTAAACGTTTAGTGCTTTTGGATGTGTTTGATTGGTAAGGGTCAAATGAATCGCCACAAAACAGTGAAAAGTATCAAATGACTGATACTTTCAATAGTTATTACAAAACCAGAACATTATACTTACATTTTCAGGTCATAAACAGATTTATGGTCCATCTTTTAATTCTCAAGTCTTCCTTTATCCAACTTTTTAAAGTCTCCATGGAACTATTTCGTTCACAAGCTTAAATTTCCAAAACTGTTCGCTTCGCTGCCCTTGACCATTTCAGTTCTATTTGCCATGAATATTTTAGTTGGCACAAACTGATGACATGGTGCATTGATCAGCAGCTCGATGATCAATTACATTAGCGAACAATAAAAACACTGACCCCAGATGTAGGCCATAATTTCCTTTTTCAACCACTCTCTATCTTCCTCAGTGGATCCTCTCTCCACCTATAGGTAAGCTCCACAAAAACGCCATCTGGTAGGCCTAGCCAATGAAGATATAACTAGGTTTCTTGTCTATTGAACTTGTCTAATGATACAAAAAAAAGCCAATTGTAGGTAGGCTCCACAATAAAAACAATTGTTCTGGTTTGCAAATCAGATGGTTTTGATACTACTGAAATACGAACTCAGGGTAGTTGAATTATATGCATGTTTAGTGCATAAACGTTATATATTGTCATAAAAACTAATGATAAAAATGTACTTTCGAAGATTCGTCTAATTATAAATATATCCTGAAAAAAATATATGGGATCACTGCTAAGGAATTGTCTATGTAGCCGACTGGCATTTTTGTGTTAGTCCGTAAGACTTTTTTTTTAAACAGCAGGGAAGTCCCCTACTCATTTTTATAAATATTTGTAAGAGATATGTACAGAGTACAAGGCCGTAGGCCCAATAAAGACCCTAACTAACAGAGTTTTAAGGTATTTTACATAACCAATCATCCAACAGGACTTTAAGACTTGGTTTAGCTCGAAGAGAAACCAGGGCAAACTCCTCTTTAAACTCCTTCCTCCATCTAGCAAGAGAAGCTCTCTTGTTGTCGAAGATGATACTATTCCTATGGCACCATATGCTCCAGCAGGCAACTATTAAAACTTCATGAAAGATTTTTGTTACCAAAAGCCTGACGAGCAGCCAGAAGCATGTCTGATGGCTTAAGTGAGGTGTTCCAGTTGATTTGAAGATACCTCCAGCACCACTGACTGAAAGTGCAATCAAAGAAAAGATGCTGCAGGTCTCTTCATGTCCTGAGTTGCAAAGCACACAGTTGTAGGAGGGTAAGTCCCTATTTTTCCTCCTAAGAATATTCCTGGTGTTCAGCCTATCTATGAGGAAGACCCAAAAGAAGAATCGCAATCTACTTTTACAGCAGGACTTCTATAACCATTTGAACCATGTTGAGGTTTCGCAGGTGCCCATAAGTTTCTGATAAGCTTGTTTGGCCGTGAATGCATTGGAGACCCAAATATAAGTCCAGCAGTCATTCTCCTCCATGACTAGCATAAATGATCCGGAGATTGCTACAACTTAGTTAACTGGTCAGAAGCTATGATGGATAGGGGCAACCAGAAGAGTGCCTCAGGTTTGAATGAAATCCTTCACCGATATATATTTTTTTAAAAGCAAACGAATGCTGTTGAGGATGTTGTGGTCTGGGAACCCCCAAATTCCAAGTATCATTCCAAAAGGAAACCGTCACTCTATTTTTGACTTGGCATGAGGACAACATGAAGAATTTCTCAGAAAGCCTAATGACTGCTTGCTACCAGAAAGGTCCTTTTGGCCTGTAAGTGTGTGGAGGAGATGGCCTGTGATATAATTTCCTTCAAGTTAACTGCACCCAAGGAATATATCATGGTTGTTATAAAATTTATGCAGGTATTTAAACAACAATGTAGTGTTCTGAGTTCTTAAGTCTAAAATTCCAAGACCACCTTCTTCTTTGGACCTGCAAGCATCCTTCCACGCAACTAGACAGCCACCTTTCTTATTCGCACCACCACCATCCCACAAACAGTGTTTTGTATATTTGTCGATCTGCTCCAGAACTGAGGTAGGCACTTTGTGTGTGTGCATGAAAAAAGTGTGATAGGCTGTAAGGACTGAATTAACCATCAACAGCCTGCCAGAGTAAGTAAGGAGCCTGTTTAAACCCATCATCCTTCTTTCAATAGTGACTAACATGGGGACATACTAATCAACAGTAGGCTTGGTAGTTAACAATGGCAGGCCTAAATATGTTAATGGCATGGCTCCTACTTTGCAGCCCAGACTATTTGCAAGATGAGAGGCTGTATCAGCCTCCATGTTGATTGGGACCAGAAATGATTTCTCAAAATTGACCTTTAACCCAGTCGAGTCAGAAAATGATCTAAGCAAACTCTTGAAAGACAAGAGTTGCATTGCATCTGCAGGAAGGATTATCAAGGTATCGTCTGCAATAGGATGTTTCAAAACATTCCTTCTGTGTGCCTCATTAACAATGCTCTTTAAGAGGTCAGCTGCTACCACAAACAAAAGGGGGGATAGGGGTCCCCCTGTCTCACTGTTATATTTGCATAGCATTAGCTGGTGCTTATCGTTTTTAACAGATAGGAAATGTAATCTTTTGTTTGCTCTGTGTAGTAGGTAGCAATCGTCTCCATTATCCAAGCAACATTGGTTTCATCAAACAGCGGCCCACTCATATTCACATCTTATTAAAATCAGCTAAGCAACAAAGTTCTTGGCATGCGTGTGGCATCAACATAGAGTCAAGAGCCATCACACCACACTCATAGTTTCATCACCATGGTCATCACCACTAAGGAATTCTTTGTGGAGAGCCTCATGGAACCAATACCACCATCCCCAGCTGCTTTCGTCGACCTTCCTCAATCACATGTTGATTATGGCGAGGATCAGCTCGCTACGGATGATTCAGTGCTCCCGCACATCTCACGTGTGCTCATGGAGGACGATATTGAGGACAACATCTTGTACTCTGATCACCATGCACTACTCAAGGTACAGAGGGCCTTTGCCCAAATCCTCTTCTCCGATTCCTTCAGGACCAACAATGACACAACAGAGCCACATGCTTCTGTTCCCCTGCTTGTTACTGATAGAGGTAACAAGGACGGTTTGTTGCTGTGCAACAGTGATCATAGCAAACTTAATTTGGATCTCTCAAAGGGCGTAGATGTTATGGGGGCATTTTTGAAGGGTATGGAAGAAGGTAGCAAGTTTTTGCCCAAGTATGGCGTGGAAGAAGCTAGAAGGCTGTTGCCCAACAATAGTGACTTTAGAAGGGGTGAACTGGTGGACTCAACTTGTTCGGAAAGCATTACTCATAATGTGCTAAAGAAGAGATATAACAGTGACAAGCAAGATCTGGAGCATGAAGTGGGAAGGGCCCGGAAATCTGTGAGCTATTCAAGGATGAAAGAGATGGAGGAGATTTGTGAGTTATTCGATGATTTGATGCTGAATAGTTCCGAGGCATGTATCAGGGACATGAAGAATCTGCGCATTACCATGGACAATAAGATACTGAAGCATGCTAACAAGGCGGCAATGGATACAGTAGACCTAAGAACGTTGTTGGTCTTTTGTGCTCAAGCAATTGCCACAGGCAATCATGCAAGTGCTGGTGAGCTGTTGAAGCGGATCAAGCAACATGCATCTGCAAAGGGGGATGCAACACAGCGGTTGGCACTGTGCTTTTGTGAGGGACTGGAGGCACGGCTAGCAGGAACAGGGAGCAAGGTGAACAAGTTTCTCATGGACAGGTGCCCTTCGGTGAGGGAGTTCCTTGAGGCCTATAAGCTTTACATGGCAGCCTCTGGCTTCTACAAGGTGGCCCTCGTTTTTAACATTACCACTATATTGCATGCCATGGAGGGAAAAGGTAGACTGCACATTGTTGAATTTGGTACTATTTTTGGGTTGCAGTGGGCGTCCTTACTTTCCAACTAGCCAATAGAGAAGGTGGCCCGCCGGAGGTGAGGATCACCTGCATAGGCTGCCCCCAGCCAAGGTCCCTTCCGACTGAGAGGATTGAAGAGACTGGGTGCCGGCTAAGTAGCTGTGCTCGTAAGTTTGGTTTACCATTCAAGTTCCACTCCATCACGGCAGCTTGGGAAGCAGTTGGCATCGATGACCTGAACACAAATGCTGATGAGGTGCTAGTTGTCAATGACCTTTTTAATTTGAGTACCCTGATGGATGAAAGCATATTTCTTGATAATCCAAGTCCCAAAGAAATGGTTCTCAATAACATCCGGAAGATGTGCCCGGATGTTTTCATCCAGAGCATTGTTAATTGCTCATCTGGCACCTCCTTCTTGACACGGTTCCGGGAGGCACTGTTTTATTTTACAGCACTATTTGACATGCTGGATGCAACCATTCCACGGGAGAATGAATCGCGTTTGGTGCTGGAGCAGGGCTTGTTTGGGCGCTGTGCACTGAATGTTATTGCCTGTGAGGGTGAGGATCTGATGGACCGGCCTGAAAAGTACAGGCAGTGGGAGGTGAGAAACAAGCGGGCCGGCCTAAGGCAGCTGCCACTGAAACCAAATATTGTTCAGCTATTAAGGGACAAGGTCATGAAGTTCCATCACAAAGACTTTTTGCTTGGGGAGGATGACAAATGGTTGATACATGGGTGGATGGGGCGTGTCCTGTTTGCGCACTCAACATGGGTGCCCAATGATGCTCCTTTCTCTAAATTACTATAAGCTTTGTTCTTTTTTCCATTTTTTCCGACTAAATAAAGATGTGGATAGATTTCTGTGCGATTTCACATTGCCTTCTGTTTAACCTAGAAATACATGCTCTTTTCTGTTCTGAAATATTTGAGCTTATCCATATGTTCTATCAATATAGACATGCACTTTTTTGTTATTCCACATACGGCTTTAAATCTGTTTTTTCCAGGTCTTAAACTACTAGCACTCTCTCAGTTCCATACTGAGTTATGACTCTCAGTTCCATTGGTTATCTTCGGTGATGCATTTCATAATCCAATGTGAATCATCTTACTATTGAAAAAATTGCGCTGTGTTTGCGCATTGTACATTAGAGAAAGGACCTAAGTTTGGATCATACTTCACCTGATTAGTCCACCGAAGTGATGGGCTGTAAATTTTTCTTCTTGTTTTTTTTTTTTTTTGAGACCAGTGGTGGCCTCTAGATTAAACCTGGCTCATATATTCAAAGAACACTGCATGGCAGTGATAATCATTTACTGTAGAGACCTTAGTATAGAGATCGTAATTGGGAATAAGATGTCTCTCTGCCCATGCACAGACTCCATTTTCATTTATTAACAAAATTCAAATGATATCCCTTTCTGTACTGAATGGTACTACCCTTTTCAGTGCTAATGAGGATCACTTATCCAGGTAAATGCTTTTTGTTGATCGTTCTTTCTGTTTACTCATTTAGTGTTGCTGCAGAGATGCCTAACAACAGAGTATATCACAGATTATCTAGCAATCAGGCCCACAGTCCGTGTTTTGTTCTTCACTTCCCATTGGTCTCTCATCATGTTTCGATCAAATCACACACAATTAATGAATAGTCAATCGACCTTTGGCTGTATAAGATTTACAGAGTGCATGTCAAAGATGACAAGATAAATCTCTCATCCAATATTAACTTTGTGCAAAGAGCCATAGTGTTAATCGTTCCTCGTCATTTTCGAGAAGACTGCCATACAAGTTCTTGCTCTTCTTTCCTCGTAATTTTTAATGTGTAAAAGAAAATATTAACTTTGCTTGATCTTTGCAGTACCTAGGCATTGTTGGAATTATGCAGGCAACATTGGGATCACCGAACAGCTGCACTCTCCTTGTCACAGCTCATTGGAATCATCTAAGCACTTGCATAAACCTTGACAAGGTCTGTCCTATAATTTTCCTCATAATATAACCAAGAGCCACCACACCAAACTACCACTATGGCCACCACCCCTGAGGAATTATTTGCGGAACGCCTCATGGAACAGGTACCGCCATCTCCGTCTCTCTCTCTGGAGCGTCCCCAAATGCCGGATTGTGACGGGCAGGGCCAGCTCTCCACTGTTGACTTGGTGCTCCCCCATATATCGAGTGTGCTCATGGAGGACAACATTGACGAGGACCTCTTATACAAGTACTCTGATCACCCTGCACTACTCCAGGTACAGAAACCCTTTGCCCAAATACTATTATCGTCTTCTTCATGCACCAGAGAAAACGAGGGGACAATAGCTTCTGCCCCCTTGCATGGCGGTGACAGAGGTAGCAAGAATGTGGCCAGTGATATGCTGTTAAGCAATAGAGAGCAAAGCACAATAAGATCAGAGTATTTAAACGGAACTGAAGAGGCTAGCAGGCTATTGCCAAAATATATCAGCTTCAGAGGTGGTTACTTGGTGGATGATCTTTCCTGGGAAAACAGTACACATAGGAGGCTTAAGAAGCGATACAACAGGGACGAGCATCAGGAGGAGGATGATGGGGAAAGAGCAAGGAAAGTTGTGATGACAACGAATGATATGGAGGAGACCCGTGAAATTTTTGATGATATAATGTTGCATGATCATGAGGCATGTTTCAGGGACACGAACAAGCTACACATAGTCATGACCAGTGAGAATGTTAAGAACAACAGGAGGCGTGGTAATATACAGGAGCTGCATAAGGTCGACCTACGCATGTTGTTGATCCTTTGTGCGCAAGCAATATCCACGGGCGATCAGGTAGGCGCGGGTGAGCTGTTGGAGCAGATCAAGCAGCACGCGTCAACAACAGGGGATGCGACAGAACGGCTGGCTCAGTGCTTCTCTCAGGGACTGGAAGCACGATTGGGAGGCACAGGTAGCCTGATTTATAAGTCACTCATGGCGAAACGCCCCTCGGTGCTGGAGTTCCTCAAGGCCCGCCGGCTGTGCATGGAAGCCTGCTGCTTCAACCAGGTGGCACTCGTTTTCAATATTATGACCATTGCACATGCCATGGAAGGAAAGAAAAGGCTTCACATTGTGGAATTCGGTACGAATTTTGGGTTGGAATGGCCGTGCTTGTTCCATCGGCTAGCTAATTCGGAAGGTGGCCCGCCGGAGGTGAGGCTGACCTCCATTTGTTGCCACGAGATAAGGTCTTTTCCGACTGAGGGTATTGAGGAGACAGGGTGCCGCCTTAGCAACTGGGCTCGTAAGTTGGGCATACCGTTCAGGTTCCATGCCATCACAACGGATTGGGAGGCTGTTTGGAGGACCGGCACACAAACCCTGATGAGGTGCTCGTTATCTGTGACAATTTTAATTTGAGTACAGTGTATACTTTGACAAGACAAGCCCCAAGGATAGGGTCCTTGGTAAAATCAGGGAGATGCGGCCGAAGGTGTTCATTCAGAGTATTGTGAATAGCTCATCTGGCACCTGCTTCCTGACTCGGTTCCGGGAGGCACTGTTTTATTTCGTGGGGCTATTTGATATGTTGGATGCAACCACCCCGCGGGATAGTGAACCACGGATGGTGCTAGAGCAGGGCTTGCTTGGACGTTGCGCACTGAATATTATCGCCTGCGAGGGTGAAGGTCTCATGGATCGGCCTGAGAAATACAAGCAGTGGAAGTTGAGAAACCAGACAGCACATGGCAGGCACCCCTATCACTGCCACTGAAACAAGACATTATTCCTGTATTGAGGGACAATGTCATGAAATTACACCACAAGGACTTTTACCTCGGCGAGGATGATGGATGGTTGATACAAGGGTGGATGGGGCGCGTCCTCACTGCTCACTCAGCATGGGTGACCAAGGAAGTTCCTTCCTCAGTGTGATTTTTTCTTTTGTTGTTGTTGTTGAACAAACCTTCTATCCTCCGATTTATAGGCTTAAAGCTTGTTATTCTAGCTGCATTATCCTTTTTTTTTTTCTTGTTGCGGTGAAGCTGCATTATCTAACTGGCCGATGTAATAAGTCGGCTTGCAGTCCGCACATGGCAGGCACCCCTATCACTCGTATTGTACTCTGTTCCTTTGTACTTTACGCCTCATGAGTTAAAATTGAACCCAAGTAGGAATGTACCATGCTTGTCCTGATATAACTTGGCAACTTGCAAAGTTCGAGCCACATGTTACTTTGCAACAAATGTCAGGCCCAGTAACCAAGGTTGTGTTAATTATTTTTTTGATTAAAAATCTGGAAAGCTCGCACTTTTGAATAAAGGAAAAAAAAAGAATTGTGGAGGCCACCGCACAATGCTTTATCTCTGACGAAAATTCAGCGACCAAACATTGAACTGGACACACGTGCCCACTGCCCAGCCTGTATATGAGAATAGATGATGACCGGGGACATGCATTCTGGTAAGCAAATGTCAAAGCAATTTGGGCAGCGTCGGATGTTCCTGGTATGAGAGATCATCGTTAATGGCAAGGTCACTCCACAGCAACTAATCTTTGGCTTTGCGGAGAAATAGAGTGAATGCTGGAGAAGGCAAACCGAGTGCAACTGAGATCATGGGAACCTAGAGTGTCGTTACCTCACGGACTTAGAATGCATGAAGATAAAGGTAGTACACGAATCACAAACATCCAGTGAAAACATGGAATGCTGCAAGAGTTGGTTTCATCAAGGTAAACTAAACACTATTTCCTTCTCTTGTGTAAAACAAATGTCCTGATAATGTGTTGTACATGAGGATCCGTGTGAATGGTACAAGTAATGAATCCTCAAAAAAGGAAAAACTGAGGAATTCAAAAGGGGAAAAGGAGGTTGTAAGTAGACGAACAGTTCACCAATTTCCTACTGGCACTAGATAATCCTTCAAAGCTTTAACTCTCTTCTTGCTCCTTAGTTTTCGAAAGGCGCCCGACTCAATTTGCCGAATCCTCTCCCTGCTCACACCCATGATGTTCCCAATCTCCTGTAAGGTCCTTATCCTACCATCATCAAGCCCAAATCTGAGCACGACAACTTGCTTCTCGCGTGCAGTCAGAGTATCCAGCGCCTGATGCACATCCTTCTTCATGGACATTCTGTTCAGCATCTCTTCAGCTGTCTCAGCACTGGGATCAGCTGTGACTTCCTGAAAATGGTGCAGAGGAGTTACTTGTGTTACCCATGACAGGAAGCACAGGCATGATACAAGAGTTACACGTACCTGATAGGTCATGTCTGTGGAACCAATTTTACTATCAAGGGACACACTGTACTTAGGAAGGTTTACTGCTGCCTCCACCCGTTTGATTGGCATACCAGTGTCCAGTGCTATTTCTTCGTTGGTGGGTCGTCTTTGAAGCTTACGTTTAAGTCGTTTTGTGCACTCCTTTACACGGTAACTTGCTTCAACCATGTGAGCCTAGTCAATGGAATAAACGAGTGGGATTAATATAGCATCCAAGTTAACCAGCTTTCATAGGATACCCAAAAAAAAGAACTATAAGGAAAGCAAAGTCTAGTTAAACTGAATCTAATGGTGATAGTGTATCAGTAAATCCTAGTTAATATGAATAATAATAGAACATTGATTACATTAATGTAAAAGGTAACATGAAAGAAGACATATAGTAGAAATATGCAAACGTCTTATCAGGACATGAGAAGATCAAGACAGTACAAATAAATCCTACTGCACCGAATATGCTTTAGACTAGAAAATGAACAAATTTAACATTTGAGTGCTGACTAGCAGAACTGCCAAAACTGGAAATGGTACCACCGTATCAAAGACATGCTCATAAGACAATCCTCTGAGAATTTTGCTCAATAAGGTTCACAACCATGCATGACCTAACGGCAAGCAGCATGAGCACAGTTCGTACAAAGGCAAAACAATGCATCAAAAGATTAGAGCAGGGAAAGAAAGTAGGATTTGAGTGAAAGTAGCATACTGGCAAGCGAAATATTTGGGATTGCTCCGATACAGATTTACGCATTGCTTGTTTGATCCACCAGTGAGAATATGTAGAGAATCTAAAACCTTTCGATGCATCGAATTTTTCAGCTCCCCTTATAAGGCCCTGCATCCCTTCCTGTAACAAAGACCTAAAATAAAACAGATGCTAAATACAGCACTGTTGGTACTATTCATATCAATAGAACGTACAAGGTACTTGCAATTACCTGAATAAGATCATAAAGATCCATTCCAGGGCCTTCAAACTCTCTGGCAATAGAAATGACAAGTCGCACGTTAGATGTTACCATTCTGTTCTTGCAATAAATACCATGATCCAAACGCTTGCGCAAGGTTTTCTCATCAATTCCCGCTGCAGTTGCCCACTGTGCGAAGGATGGCTGGCCACCGTTGTACTCCGTAAGCTCAGCTTGGATTGCCTCAAGCTTCAAAAGATCCTGCATCAAATCAAGATACATAATTTCCATAATTAGCTCTAAAGCAAGCTCTGCAACAAGAGGACAGCGACAAACGGCAGGACAGCATGGTTGAACTGTTAAAAACTCAGCCCCAAGGGAAAAGACAAACCCCCCCCCCCCCCCCCCCCCCCCCCCCCCCCCCCCCCAGGTATTTCAGAAAAAGGGCTGGGAAAGGTCATGAAAGACAGTCCCACATACATGGGGAGCCACCCCCTATGGCTTGGACCTAAACCTGTGGTTTGAGGCCCCTGCCCCATACACAAAGGCCCGCCCTCTATGGGTCAATTCTTAACCCATGTTTTTCAGGTGAACCAACGAGTGACCATTTTTGGTAGCCTCCCATTAGAAGCATTACCACCATGCTACAAGCACGCAAAGACCTAGTTGCACTGTTGTATAGCATCTATCAAAAATAAGAACACAGGATAACATTGCAATTTCAGAAATGTCAATATTAGATTGTTCCACTAAGTGTTTCCAGAAACCATTGAATTTATATTATTGTTATAGAAGCTATACTATGGCAACTTTCTAATATGATGTGCTGTGCTATGCGATGCTAAACTGCTTCAAGGATCACATTTTCCCTAAATTAGATAACAAAATCTGCCTATCCACATGAGAAATGTCTAAAGATAGAAAATGACACAAGTCCATGTCATGTTGTGAAAACTAGTTTCACTACAATTATTCTGGAACATTCAAATGAACACAGTTTTGAATTTCAACTTCACATGAAGCAGTCCAGCCGGTTTAACCCATGGACTTCTTCCTTCAGTCAAAAAAAAAAAAAAAACCGACCTTTTGCCCTTTTGGGTTGTGTGGTAACAAACTATTTAACATTCGACCATCCTTTTTCGAAAACTAAGATTAAAAATTTACCAGTTTTCTACTTTAGTTTAATAAATTAAAATAAAATAAGTCAACAACAATACATTTTGGAGAACATGTTGGTGTCCAAAATAACCCTTCTGTGACCGGAAAGGTTAATAAAATTGCAGTCAACCCACTGGCTCGACAAGGAAATAACATTAGGACTTCATCTTAGGGCATACATATTGAGGCCAGCAAACGTTAGGTCCTACAACTGATGCAATTGCACTGCCTCAACATCTTCAGTTTGGGTTGTGTCACATTAGTTATGCAACTTTCAGGGTACAAAAACTACAAATATGAGCATGATAAAGTTTTCAGACTGCCAAGCTACTTCTGAGTTGAGAATACTCATCACAATCACACCTGAATACCATTGGAGAACTCAACTTCTTCCTTTGCTGTAAGAAGTCTCTTGCCAGTCATTTTCCACAAGGAACCTAAAGGATTCATGCTAGATGAAGAACCCTTTGCCCGTTTCTTCTTTGACGACGCAGTCGTTTTTTGTGCAGCATGGACAGAAGTGGCGGCCTTTATTGCTGCCCTGGTTCTCCTAGCTCTTCTCTCAGATTGACGAGCAGACTTCACAGCTATATTCTCGGTGTACTGCGCATCATCATCAAGTTCACCTTCATCAGGAACGATGCCATAAGCTTCCAAGCCCTCTAGCAAAACATCATTACCATATTCAATAAGACTGCTCGAATCCATCTCTGTGCGAAGGATCTCATTTGCCAAGTAATTGTCCACTGCCTTCTTTTGTCTGGCCACAGGCTGCTTATTGGTGTTTTTTTGTACCATCCGAACAACTTCTTGGGCAGCTTCAGCAGCAGCTCTGGCAAGAGCAACTGCCTCAGCGGCTGCAGCTGTTATTACAGCCTCTTCATTCAGAAGAACTTCTGATGCCAAAGTTGACTCAAAGTTTCTCTGTGGACAGAAATTAAAAATAAAAAATGAATAGTGATGCCTTGTAGTTATTATAGAGACAAAAAGAAACTCAGTAGCCATTAAGGTATATGATTATGCATGCCTACCAACTACCATCATTCTTCCCCATAGACTAAAACATCATGCTTTACATGAGTGTTCCCAATACCGTTCACGGAAATGCCCCAACCCATTTAGATAATATAGCTCAAACACTAGTAATCTCTAAACTGATCAAATATCACACAATCAATTTGAGCAACTTATGTTTTCAACTAAATAACCTTGCAACTAAGAAATCAGCAACTAACAAGAATGAAAACTTCAAATTTCATTATATATTAGATAATATTCCTAAGTTTGACAACGAAAACATTAGCACTTCCTTTGTTAAAGTTATAATCAATGTTCCCTGTAACTATATAAAAAAACTCGACCTGCGGGGGGTATTGACCGCCCCCCCGGGCTTTATACTATAGGGATCAACCTACTCACACAGGTCGAGAAAACCCCCGAACCCCCCTCCCCCGGCCTACACAGGGACCCGTAACCGAGTGAGAATCGACCTGGACATGGGCCGGCGACCATTGCCACAACCTCCAGGTTGGGCCACACCGTTACCCAGTCCCGACCTCCGGCCGGATCTTGACCTATGCTTTGCGCAGGGGAGAGGCGAGGGGATTTTTTTAACCTCCGTCCGAAATTCGCTCCCACCGGGAATCGAACTCGGGACCTGAGGAGTGCCGCTCGGAAGTCTTAGCCACTCAACCAAGACCCCTTTGGCCTGTAACTATATAATAACAAAGTGTCTATTGATTGTCCCTCCCTTCCTCTATTTTCAGCAGCTCAGGGCATTGTCTCCAAGGCATTAATGTTACATATATCCAGTTAAACACACTACAGCAAACAAAAAATAATAATGTAGCTTGACCTCAAGAACTCCGGCACCAAGAACACAACGAAGGACAGACCATTAATCTCCACAGACAACAGAGCAGAACTGATCACCTGGAGAGCGGACGAGGAGTCTGAGCCGGCGTACACGAGCCTCAGCGTCGCGCTCGCGCGGTCGGTGTCGACGACGGCGGAGGTGACGGCGCAGCGGACGCGGAGGCCGGAGCACCTGGACGACGAGGAGGTGGAGGGGTGGTTGTGCGCAGAGTGTGGGGAGGGCGACGGGGCCCACTTGAACTGCGGGGCCAGGCACGCCATTGCGAGGCGCCCCCGGAGCTGGGTGGCAGCCGGAGGCTCGCTCACCTCGGCGTCGGGGCGGTCTCCATTGCCGGGCAGGCAGGGGAAGGAGGTCGGAGGGAGAGGGGACGGTGGTGATGGGTTTGGAATGGATCGGTCTTCTCCGGATAAGAGGGAGCACGGATGTGGAGTTCGTGGGCCACATGCTGGGCCGGTGCGTCGAAATGGAGGAAATTCACATGAGTTGCACAGAAATTTCATAAAAAATAGTTCGAGTTCATAGGAAAAATAGGGGATACGAGAATCCAAGTCCGTCTAGTTGGGACTTGGGCCAATTGTATGCGTGGACGGATCTCCTTCCAGACTTTGTAAAATGTCTAATGTCTCCTGATGATTCAATCATGGACACTAGTAAGTAATATAAGTCGAGCTTGAAATTTCAAAATAAAAATAGGTGATGTCTAAATAATATGTAGACACTCAGGTACACGCAGCATAATTATAAATACACACATACATTCTAGCCCTCTTTCCGCAAAAAAGGAAATACATTCTAGCCCTCCATCAGAAAACCGGATGATTTGCGAAGTCGTCACAGATGACTTGTCATCTTCTATACAAATAAAAAATTATTTGCTGTAAATACTACTACCTTTATTTCAAATAACATGACGTTTTTTACTTTTAGACATCTCTTTTGACCGATTGTTTTATTAAAAAATTTATGCAAATATATAAAAAATAAATCATGCTTAAAGTATATCTAATGATAAAACAAACCATAACAAGAAGATGAACGGCCCAACGTGAGTTTTCAAAAACGTCATGTAATTTAAAATGGAGGGAGTAGCATCTTTGCAGAGCGAGCATGGTTCAGCTGGTTAGGTTTTTTGTGGTGAAGTAACCCATCCGAGTTCAAGTTTCAAACTTTACGACTATTTATTCTTTCGGTAGGAGGCGACGTCTCAGCCCAATCTTTTGGAGGCGCTCGTAGGGGAATAGGTTGCGTGCCTATGTTCATAGGGTTGAGTAAGCGTGCGTGTTTGTGAGTGTACGTATGTGTTTGCACTGTTTCAAAAAGGAAAAAATACTAGCATCTTTGCTGAGTGAGACTCGATTCCATCACAATGATAATAGTTAACTAGTTAAAGCAACTAGTTTTCTAAGAAGTAGCCTTGTTTTTAAAATTTAATGCATCATTTTTGTTCTAAAATACTCCCTCAGTCCAGAAATATATTGTACATCTAGTTTTGTCCTAAGTCAAATATTTTGAACTTTAACCAACACTATATATAAATATATATTGTTTTAAATTAAAAAATACATATTATGATAGTCGATTTCATGATGAATCTAATGACATCATTTTTGTGTTATCAATATTTATAGTTTTTTTTGAAATTATTTGTCAAAGTTTGAAAAGTTTGACTTAAGATACAACTAGATGGACACTATATTTCTAGACGGAGGGAGTATACCCTTAAGATCACTCACTCTCACTGTGTCACATGAGTCTCGACCGACTCGATTCAACACAGTATAGTTTAATCCTTTTTTAGTTGATGGGATCAAAGAAAAGATGATGGGGTTGATCATTGACACGTATATATCCGCTAAATTAGGCATCCAGCGACCAGCGCAAAAAGCCAACGTTTCACTTTCGAGATCCTCGGGCACTTTACTCTAAGTTAACGATATGCTGTCATGTCTTTTGGCGATTACGTTAAGCACTAGTTTTTCACACTTATGGAAGATAACAAATGCAGCACAAAAAGCAAAGATTGACATCTCATATCATCGTAAGGACAGGAAAACCCAGCAAGGAATGGGATCTCCCTGCTGTCACCCAAAGCTAGCCAGCAAAAATAATAGCAACTACTCTGCAGCAAGATGCTGGATTTATTTGTCACTTAGACATATTATTAGGCTACAAATGACAACTCTCATAAGACAGCCTATATCAGCGTGTGCTCCCACGTATGCTGATTGTCCTTTACTCCTAAGCAGCTAGCATCCTCATCAACTATATATAAAACTCTGGGGACAATAAAGCCATTCAGAGTTTTACACCTAGGTTCTTGCCTTTCTAATCATATTTACAAGTACTTACAGCACGTTTAAGTAGTAACCTGCACCCATCGGCGGAAACTATAAATTGTCGAATCGGTATTGCAGGTACTCGCTCCTCTGTAAGCCTTGCTCGCTACAGAGCATCTTCGTTCCTTTATTCCATGTGAAAAGTGTAGCCCTGGAAATTCCATGCGGTGGTTGCAACATGTGACGACGAGGCTAGACATCCAATACTTCTGCATATTGAATGACTAAATTCGCTGTGTTGATATCCTTCCTTGCCTTAGTCTGCACAGCGACAGCAATAATGTCATTTTTAGATTGCACAAATTTCGTAAGACGTGTTGTAATTTTTAATGAATCATGTCGAATCCGTGTTCCAAAGTGTTTTTGGTTATTTCAAAAGAAAAAAAATCTATGTGAATGATGCCAAAATTCAAACCTTTACGGTTGTATTTCTCAGTGCTTTATCCATCTCCTCAAACACATCCTTTATCGTTGGACGCCCAACGCTAGAACTCGCCACACAAAGGACAGCAATTTTTAGTATCAAAACAAAATCTTCTATGATAACTTCATCCTTAATGCGTGGGTCCATGAACTCTTCAAGTGGCTTTTTCCCACTCACCACATCCTTGGCCTTCAGAAGGAAAAGAAATTCAATATTGTGAAATACAGTCTTAGAAATAGAAATATATTGTGATAGCTTTTAACTCTTTTGACAATACAAGAAATCTACAATAAATTATACAAGAAAAGAAAATGAAAGATCATGGTAATAATATGCAGCCTAAAAGTTTGTAAATAACCCAATAGGGAAGGTATTTCAATGAAAATCAGACAGACTTACCTTCTTGGTAAGAGAATCACGTGCGACAATGTCAAGTTCTATGACCTTCCTTCCAGACAGAAGCTGCAGTGCAACCACACCAAAACTGTATATGTCACTGGCACAAGTGAGTTTCGAGTGGGTGATGTATTCTGGATCCATGTAACCAATGGTTCCCCTCACATCAGTGAAGACTTTGGTCTCCTCCATTTGCAGCATTTTTGCCAGGCCAAAATCCGATAGCTTGGGTTCCTTGTTCTCTGTAAGCAGGATGTTTGTGAGCTGCGAAAATCAGAACAGATTTAGAGCATATGAAGGTAAAAGTCTAGAAGACGTTATGGTTCACAATTTCTCAATTATATACCTGCAAAATCCATCAATTATTCTCACCTTGATGTCTCTATGAACAATGCAGCCATCTGGATGTGTATGGAGAAATCTCAGGACAGATGCACAGTCCCTCAGGATCTTCACTCTTGTTTCCCATGGGAGCACAGAGTCACTTCCTGCATCAAGAACCAAACGATGTATTCCATATTTCAGAGAAGTTGGCCTTGGAACGAACCGGGAAGTACAACGGGTTGATATAAAAAAATCAGAACTGTTCTTACTCAGTAGGTTCTGAGCTAAGTTGCCATTAGCACAGTACTCATACACGAGATACTGGTCACTATCCTCATCACAATAACCAAAGAGGCACACCAGATTTGGGTGCCTCACCTTGGACAGCTGCTCCACCTCCCTGATGAAGGACCCTGACATAGCTGTCTTGTGAATGTGCTTGATGGCGACGAGCTGACCGCTTGGTAGCACCCCCTGGTATACCTGGCCGGCGCTACCAGACCCAAGGTAAATCCTGGTATTCGCGTAGTTGAGCGCCCTATCGATCTCAGCTTTGGTGAACTTGTACAGCCCAGACCATCTGTTGATCACCTCCCCATGCACCTTGTTGCCTTGTGGGGGTGAATGGAAGAGTCAATGAACATTTACTCCATCATATGGAGTATGCAATTAAAAAACATAGATTTAAGGTTGAATTTGTGGATCTATCTACCTTGAGACGACTTGAAAGATTCAATGGTGTTTTCATTGGCTCTGATCCTATTTCTCAAGTATCTGATGATCCCGATGGCAAGGCCGAATACCAAGAATGTGAATATTAGTAGAAATGCAAATGAACTGCCTGAAATTTGCAAAGACGGTAAAGTAAAACTTCATGAATCATGTGTCTAGTATGCTGTAGGATTGCATAAGGGCCTTGGTCTTACGTTTGACCTTGATGTAGTCACCTTCTGCAATTGACAAGTGGATCTAGTTAGATATATTGTGATTATTTCACTTCTAATACAAGCAGTAATTCTGTTATAACTAATGTTTCTGGCTACTTTTTTTTTTTTTGAGTTCAATGTTTCTGGCTACTTAGATGAGATGGTGCAACCATCGCAACTCAAGCTAGGAAATTTTGAATGGTATGTTAATTTGAACCATGAATAAAATAATCAACGGTTACTAATCCCAGGCGAGTAGGTCCATACAAGCCGGGATGGGGCGCCTTCCTACTCATTTCATTGAAATCCTGATGACAATGCTTAGCAGAGTCCAAATAGGGATATAAATCATAGAACCGAATTAACCTGTGAGAAAATCACGATTAGCCTTGCAACCACGTACGACCATCAAAGTCAGAACCCCCTGAACTAACGCCTTTCTCATCCTCCAACTACTTTTGTCAGCTGTGTGTTTCTCAGGTGAGAGTTGCGAAGAACTCTGCAACGCATTCGCATGGATCCAGCTTTTATCACCATCCCTCCTTAGTAGTCTTCGCAGAATATTCGTTTCAGACAAATGATACCTTTGTAGTTTAATAGGAACTATGCTTCTTATGCATTTTTCCTGGCGTTTGTGACTGATTGAATAGTCATTTGCTTTGAAGAGGAGAATTATACTCGTACATTTTCTTTATGTCGCTTTCCATGACCTGATTAGCATCGCCTTTTTGGTTTGATATAACAAGTGAAGAGAGGTTTAGGTGTTGTGAGAAGCTGGACAGATTAAGACTTCATTTTTGCTGCAGCAGAGGTCAGGAACGAGAGAGGAGAGAGCGTGCCTAATGAGATGAGCAAACGACAAATTGCACCGTATACAAATCCATTTCAACAGTGCCAATATTGCTTGATATACTCCTATACCCCACACAACATTGGATCAACCAGTGTCTTATATAGAGCATCCCCACCCGACAATGATTAACCTCCAGTATGTTTAATTGTAGACAAAAATAAAATGAACCATATCGCAATTCCTAGACAAAAGTATCTACATTTAACATGATCAAATTCATGAAGATTGATAGTAGAGATTCATTTGTCCAGGCTTTTAAATTATGAACATAACTTCAAGGCAAATTTGTCTGAGACACACTGAAAAACGATGGCTTCGTCAACACACCAAGAAAATCAATTTGTCTGCAGCACACTACGATTTTGAAACCTCTTGTCTATGACACACTATGACCATTAACATTGTTTTCAACTTTTTTTATCTCAATTCATAAGAATTTGAATTGAACTTGACACCAATGTACATTGTTGCATTGTCTATCATTAAAAAATAGAGGTAGATTTTATTCTATTTTTTAATGATTTGATCGACAATTAAATATTAAAACAATGATCACGCGGCGCAAAGAATCAAAAATAAAATCTAGCTTCATTTTTTAATGATAGATAATCCAACAATATACATTGTGCCAAGTTTCAAATTCTAATGCATGCTATGAATGAGATAAAAAGTTGAAAACAATTATGAAATGGTCATAGTGTGTCACGAACAAGAGTTTCCAAATCGTAGTGTGCTGCAGACAATTTCGACTTTGTGGACGAAACCACAATTTCTCAGTGTGTCCCAGACATTTTGCCTAACTTCAATTACAATGCAAACGTATATAGTCGGAAGACTAAATTAGAAATCAGATTCTAGTTGCTCTCAAATTAGGACTTTGTCTAAAAACTGGTTAAACGGTGAATTTCGTACAATAAATACAGAAAAACAAATTATTCATGGAAACTGCCGTGATGCAGCCTTGATACTACTTAGTCATAAAACTTTGGCATCTGAGCAGCATAGTTTATCAAGTTGTTTTGGTACTTAAAGAAAGAGCAGGAAATAGCAGGAAATGAACAAAAGAATACAAATAATCAAGCCAAATAATGTTCTCATGTCTGATTGTACACAGATCAGCCCTTCTACAACCTACAAAAAGCACTACCGACACCAGAAAGACACTTAAGCTATGGTTTCTTTCATCCCTTTCCTCGCATAAGCATTCAAGAACAAATTGTTGCATCTCCTCCTCGATATCACTACAACCAATAAACAATATAGACCGGATACACTAGGTACAGAAGCAGGTTTCGTCATATAAGCAACCACCAACGCAGGAAGGACAACATGGCTGGCTTTAGTAGCCACAAATGCAGGAACAGAACAATAACATGCCAGTCGACCAAGTGATCTACTTCTCTGCTGATTTCAATACCAGACACATCCAGATTCAATGCTGTCCATGATCAAAAGAGCTAATATTAGCTTCTAGATGCGGTCGGTCACGGTTCCTGGTTTATACATGCCAGAACGGGCTCCCATGCAAATTGTCAATGGTACTTCCTGGACATGCTGAATGTGCTGAACGTATCAGAATCCGATATAGTGAAATCATCGCATCTCCATTTTTCAAGCTGCTGGTGCAGACCAATCTCACTCGTACCGCCCTCATCGTCGTCAACGATATTGGACGGCTTCCAATGATCCACCAGGCTGGAAAGTCTGTTCACACAGTGACACATGTCTGGTCTCTGGTGCGGTTCTCGTGCTGTGCAATGGCGGGCAAGATCAGCTACCTCCAGCAAGCTGTTCCAAGCTTCAGCACTGAGTTCCAGAGTGGGGTCCACAAACTTTCTGAACTTTTCTTTGTCAAGCATATTTCTACGGAAGATCGTAACAAGATGTGTTTCATCCTCAGGTAACGAGTCATCAAGCACTTTTCTTCCAGTAATCATCTCCATCAGTATCACACCGTATGCATATACATCTACTTTTGTGGTGACCTTTCCTGTAGCTGTAAACATATAATAGCATGTTCGTCACTACTATGCCAAAAATGGAACAAATTGAAGTGGGGTGATGCACAAAATGGAGAAAACATATGTTCACACAAAACCTATCTGTTGTACAAATTGCAGTGGTATTGCTATCATAAATATTCATTCCAAAACAGAAAAGACATACAGATACCAGCAGACAGACAGAGCAAACTGGACCCATTAAGAAAAGATATATGACAAATTTCAGCAAAGACATTCCTCCTTTAGGGGAAGCTCCATTTCCTACAGATGGTTTGCATAAAAATACTAAGTGTCTTCCTAAACATGTATTTCCTTGGATGGCCTGCCAGGTGAGAAATGAAGATCTTGTTACATTTTTTCTAATGTGATTGATCATCCATAAATGCAACAACCCTTAAAAGCCGTGTGAAACCCCCAACATTTCCCACAGGCTCGCAAACTGTTGTAAAAGTGCTTGACTAAAGGGAATGCAACTCAAAAATGTTAGCTTAGAATAGCTTAAGAAAATTAAAACCCCAGCTGGTGAACTGAATAAATATTCTGATGTGCATACGAATGCATATTACTCGTATTGTAATAGTACTTACATGCTGGCTACTCTCAACAATCCTGGTTGAGCCCTGGGAGGTGGACTCTCCAAGTAGATTACTTTGATAGTTTGATGTCTATTTGGTTGAAAATAGAAGGATAATAGCAAAGCGGAATACCCCTAGGACAGTTTCCAGAGGCTCCCAGGAAGGAGAAGGCGCAGCCAGCATCGAACCCAGGTGCTCAGATTCAGAAAGGAAAGCTAGCCCCAAGCACCAAAATGCAGGTAGCACACACCTGTAGACTATTTATTGTTTCTAATGGGTTCCATTGTTTAGCATTTAATCTGTTTAAAAGGCATAAACGAGTCTGCCCGTCTAGCATTTTAATTCTGTCCAGTAAAACAGACTATACAAATTGAACACAACGTAATTATCTTGGCTTCATCCACACAAGATTAAGATACAACAGGCAGACTTATGCAATATCAAACAAAGGTTTGCTTGCAAAAAACATTATCTGTTCAGTCCAAAATGGCATGAAGAAAAGCAATCATGAAGAGGCTGGCACCATCCAAATCCGTTATGAAAGCCACTTAATTGTCAATAATGACAAAGGGTACTATATGCTAAGGCAGTGAACCTTTCCATAATACTAATGGAAATGACATCACATGTTCACATCACACCTCAGCTGAACAAAAAAACAAAGTGTCTACCAGAACTATAATGGTGATTACATGGATCGTGCAGGTTCTTTTTGTAACAAAAAGGTACTTATGATCACCAAAGGTCATACTGCTGTTAAACAGGTAATATGCACCTTGTAATTACAACATGAATGTCTAATTGGCTTGTGTGTTTTGGCGACTTGTCCGTGATCCTGCCAATAATCCGTATTATGTTGACATTCTAATCTATGATGGCAAAGTGGTGCGCACCAAGCTATAGTTTGTTCCAAATTGAAAAACCAGATGTGCAATGTCTCACGGGGAAAAAATTATAAATCACTAGGTATAAGAAAATTAGAGCTCCCTGCTACCGATCTATGTTTTTGCTTTTCAGAGTCGCCTGAGAGAGCTGGTACACAACAAATGCCAGCATTAAGTGTAGCCATATCTGTGCATAATTCCCCAGTGGCAAGGCTTCTGCTACGAAGGATCAAGCACTCTTCAAGTGCCCAAAGGTGTTTGCACTAGAAGATTAAATAATGCTAACTACTGTCTACAGGAAACAGAAAATTCATTCCAAGAAAAAAAAACAAACTGCAAACCACAAAACTGAAAGCAATGAATATAAGCAGTGAGAAGTGAACATACTAGCATATTCAGGGGCGAGGTACCCAAACGTTCCAGCTACCCTTGTCATCATGGACTTATCTGAATCTTTAGCAAGCTTGACCAAACCAAAATCTGAAACCTTGGCCCTCAAATCTTGATCGAGCAAAATATTGGAAGGCTTCAGATCCCTATGGATGAAAGTCTCCTGAGCCAAGCCATGCAAGTACTCTATCCCCCGGGCAACATCCAAAGCAATCGTCATCCTTTGTGTCCATGTAAGAGGAGTATATCCCCTCTGCTGAAGATCACACAAGTGTTCACGCAAAGTTCCACCTGACATGAACTCATAGACCAAAAGCCTCTCGTTGCCATGGGTACAGTACCCAAGAAGCGCAACCAGGTGCCGGTGTCTCACTTTCCTGAGAACATCAATCTCAGCCATGAATTCTTGCAGCCCCTTAGTCCCCATAGTGCCACTGTCGCACCTCTTCACAGCAACAAGCTTCCCATTGAGAGTCCCCTTATAGACCACCCCAAAACCCCCTCTACCTAAGATGCAGTCCTCATCGAAATTGTTTGTCGCATTTAGCAGCACATTCATCGGCAATTGCATCCCATGGGACTCGAAGATATTAGCAATGTTTGTGCCGTCGGAACTCACATGACTGTAAAGCTCAGTTGGAACTGCAGAAGCACTTCCGTAGCTATTGCCATTTGTCCCAAACACCTGAATCTTCATCATTTCAGATTCACCAGAAGGGCTCTTGGTTGAGACAGGACTGAACTTGTCAATATTCTTCTTCCTTCTATGATGCACAAAAATCCCAACACAAACAACAAGAAGAATGACAGCGAAAAGAATTCCAATGATCATGCCTGCATTTGACTTTGAGTTTGGTGCACCTCCAGACTTCGAAGATGAAGGACTACCACTGGAACCACCCCCTCCTCCACTATCACCACCTGATTCCCCAAACCGATTACCGTTGGCCAACACCTTTACTGAAGACTTAAAACCAGGCACCTGGCCGGTGAGGCTATTATTTGAGACATCAAGATACTTGAGGTTTGGCAGCAGCGTCAAAGCATCAGGTATAACTCCCGAAAGATTATTGTTTGCCAGAGACAATCTTTCAAGCTTCGTCAGGTTTGCAAATGCGGGTGAAATCATGCCTGTGAAGTTCTGATTATTCAAACTGATTGAAATTACATCTCCATTGGCACAAGAGACACCAAACCAATCAGTACCACATGGCTGGCTTTTCACCCATGACTGTGCAAGCTTAATTGGGTAGCCAAACCCTGAAGCCACATCAAGCAGCGTGGTCACAAGCGGATTGCATGGCCCAGGGTCATCCAAACAGTAACTATTCCCAGCATCAGTATCTTTGGTACTCACATTGTAGAAGATCGGCTTCGGCCCCTGAATATAATTATTGGACAGGACTACAATCCGAAGGGTCGTGAGCCGCATCAGCGAGGCTGGCACCAATCCAGTGAGCTGATTGTCCCTCACATTGAACTCCACCAGCTGCGAGCCACTGAAATCTGGAATTTGGCCCGTGAATGCGTTTGATTGAAGCCGCGCCACCTTCAGGCTTTTCACCGCCGCAAGGACATCGAGTGGCCCTGAAAGCTTCGGAGTCTGCTGGCCGTTCAGCTCCAGGTTCTCCAGTGCATCCATCCCAGATAGCTCGGCCGGCAGGCCACCGGTAAGGTTGTTGTATGACAACCGCAGTTGCCTGAGCGATGTCAGGTTCCCAAGAACGGCCGGGAAGGCACCAACAATGGACGCATTGGAGGCGGAGAAGTTCTGGAGCATGGCGCAGTCGACCACGGCGTCCGGGATGTTCCAGGCCTTCAAGGAGGGGATGTGGTCCATGCTCAGGTCCGTCAGGGATGTCAACCCCTTTAGGAAGTCGTCGGGCAGGGAGGAGAACTTGTTGCCGTCGAGGGCGAGGACGCTGAGCGAGTCCATCCCGGCGAGCGACGGGACGGCGCCGGTGAGCACGTTGCCCTGGAGCTGCAGCGACTGCAACGCTGTGAGGGTGGACAGCGAGGCGGGCAGCGTCCCCGACAAACCCTTGTCGGCGAGATTGATGCCGGTGACCCGCCCCGAGCTGTCGCACTTGATGCCGACGACGTCGCAGGCGTCGCCGCCGCCACCGCCCAAGGACAAAGATTTAACTAGGTCGGCGATGGCGGCCGCGTCGCCGGATGTGGCCGTCGCTGCCTCCGCGGCGGCGGCGAGGGAGACGACGGCGACGGCGGCGGCGAGGAGGAGGGGGACTAATCCCTCCCTCCCCATGGCGGATTGGGGGGCAAATGCGGCGGTTTCTTGGCGGAGGATTTCTTGCCTGGGCCGAGAAAAGATGGTATTTTTGGGCGTCTCCGACCGCGTGGTTCTGTTCCTCTCTCTCTCTCTCTAGTTTCTCTCTCTTCTTGCAGTTTGTGTGCGCGTCTCGGCTTTCTCTCTCCTGGATGGATCTTGTTTCTTCTTCCTCAACCTCCTGTGCCTGCGCTGTGCGGCGGGCGTCCTGTGAAGTGTGGGCTGGCGCTGGCGTGGTGGGTTGCGGCACTCTTGTCCCTTTCCATGAACATGCCGATTTAAGTGTTTTTTTCTCTTCACGAATATATTAGCTATCCTTTTCAGAAACAAATCATATCATGTGAAGAAATCCTATTTCATTTTGGAACCTGGAGTGGAACAATGCATCCATAATATCAATTAAAAATATTTTACTTTTTGTTTAAGAGATATTTGAGGGCATCTGGAACGCATTTTCATTTCGAATGCAGGTATCTGTGAGCTCATTTTGAAATACATTTTGTAATTCCTTTTTTAATATAAATGGTCCAAAAAATTGGGGAGAACGAAATAAATGACCATGTGATCTAAAATTGACAGTTGCGCACTCGCACTTGGGAACTGCCTTTTGGCTTCTTTACTTCTTCTACACCCCACGGCGCGCACCAATGTTCGTACTCCTTAATGAGAAATAAAAATTCTGCGGGGATTCACTTGGACTGCCAATCTGTCAGTAGCTGTTGCTCGTTGGCATATACTGCAGCTACATTTGCATTTTTATTTTCAGGTTTGGAAAGTTACCACATCCTTTAGCTCAACACATACTCCATCCGCTTCAAATTAATTCCATTCTAGTTTTTTCACATGAATTAATAAGAGGTAAAAAAATAAGAAGCGTGGAACAGTGAAAGAAAGAGAGCTGAAGAGAGATGTATTGGGATTCTAAAAAAAGAGAGATATGTATTGGGAAGTAAAAGTGACATATAACATGAAAAAATTTGATCCCTAAAATAATATATAATATGAAACAGATATAGCAAATGGATGCAGATAATGCGTATAATGATCTTTAATAAAGAGAGATATTCTTTCACAAAACCTTCTATTTCTCTTGATGAGGTTAATGTTGTAAGCAAACGTCTGAAGTCTGAAATCACCTACCTACCAAACTGTCCAGAAATGTGCTCTGGTTTATTTTTTGTTACGAAATACAATGTTATGTGAAGAGTTCCAACTCAGGGCAATTTCCTTTTCTGAAGGCATCAACTTAAAAAAAAAATTCTCCTTGTGGGCAAATAATATTTTTTATCTTCTAAACCGTAATTCCTTCCTTGTTTACTTCCACATTTTCTACTGTAGTGGACGAAACAATTGGATGTATGCAAGCAACGTGAATCACCAAGTAGACCGTTATGCAGCCTGTTCGCTTTGCTGCTTTGCAGCAGCTGCAGCACAGCAGCTACAGTATTTCAGTTATTTCTTCAACAGCTGCTACAGTGTTTCCAGCAGTCGCTACAGTGTTTTTTAGTTATTTCTTCCGCAGCCGCAGCTGCAGCGCAGCAAAGCGAACAGGCTAATGAAATGCTTCATATGGCCTTGGACCATATGAAATGCTTCTGCTTAAGAAAAATGCAGTCCAAAGTTCCAAACAGACCGTTAGAAACACCAGTTTCTGGGATCAGAACAGACACGTAGGCACCACGTGTATATCGTTTTGGTTCACATACTTGTTTGGCTGGGTAGTTGCTTTCGTTCGGATGGAATATTGCTGAGAGCGATGATCATGTGAGTTGTTACCGTCAAATCGCTGGCCTCTTGGCCATTTTCCTTTGAACACATGCTCTCGAAAATGCCTTTCTAGCTGTACGAAATAAAGAGGCACTTCATTGATAAAATACAACTTGATAATCGGCAGATAGTGGAAAGGCACAGTCGACCTCAAACGGACTATTTCCCCCACCTTGAACAATAACAAAAGATAGGTGAAACATTTTATTACTACAAAAAGTGTGAGAAATTAAACACAAAAGATGAAAATAAGTTCAAACCAATCAAGGGTGCACATGCCACTCGTTTAAATGGTACTTCCTCCGATGTCGTTCTTGACTTTTCGGCATCACGTTTGACCACTCGTCTTATTCAAAATTTTTACGCAAATCTTATTTACTTTTTTATAACTTGTTTTATTACTGAAGATATTTTAATCGTTGTATATTTATTTTAATATTTGCATAAATTTTTTGAATAAGACGAACGGTCAAACGTGATGTCTAAAAGTCAACAGCGACATCTATTTATGCACGGAGGGAATACCGGTGTACCTCATTGCGAGGTAAAAATTTGATTACCAAAGCTACTTGCTCATGATGATCCCAGTTATAAGTCTATCTAGGGTTATTCTAAGTAAACTCAAGTTAACTCTGTTCTACCTTTTTTACGAGAAGTCACTTTGTTAACTTTTCACCATAATAGCCAAAAACCACATAGACTAACAACATAAGTTTGATGTTATTAGGTTCAGCATTAACAACAATTTCACATTTAGAAAATTTTAATTTAGAATAATGCACTTTTACACATTATTAGAATGTCAACATCATGCTAATATCCAAATTAACTTTTAGTTAGAATAATGGGAGTAGAAAATACCTTGAACTTCTGCTCCACTTAATTGATACGAGGTCGAGATATGAGCATGATTTATGCCGAAACCGAATCTCCCATTGGGTTCGTCAATAGATATCCTTAGCATCTCATGAGCCTCTTGGGTTCAGAAGCCCTGCTTTAAAAACGCATGGAGATGCAGATGCTGTACTCCGGAACATGGAAGATAAATAAATAGATAATGCATGCTACGTAGGTCAACATCATGGCATGCCATGCGGGGGGCTCAGAACGATTAACTTATATAATATACATGGATCATGTGACCTGTTGGCATCTCTCCTAGCATCATCAATCATCACTAGAACGGTGGGCGCGCTTCGCCGCGCCTGTGTGGCTCACGCACCATTGCATGTGATCTGGCCAAATGTCATTCCACCGCGTAAATTTTATAAATTTGGGAGCATGATCCGGTATAAATCAAGTTAAAAAAAGTTATAGTCTGTCAGCTTAATGCAATAAAGCAACCTTGGGATAAGCACTGCAAATATGCAAATTTATGCTGAAACCAATAAATCCAATAAAGCAGCTTAATCCAATAAATTCCTTATAAAGCGCTGCAAATACACTGAAACCAGAATTCTGTGAATGCAAATTTATCTATCTGACAAATGGGAATGACAAATTCAATCAGAGTGGTTTGACACTCTTAAATCACAAGGAACACAAAAGCATTTCTATATTAAGCTAGTGTTCCTGTAAATAAAAGCCGCAACCAAGATATAGTCAAGCTTCCTTTTTCTATAAAAACAATAAGGCATTCATGTATACTGCACAAATGAAGCTGTCAACGCTGCTTGCATTCATCAACCGAGCACATAACTGGTTCTTATTAAGTATAAAAGGTATTTCAACATCATCACATCTTTATACACTTGGCTTCAAACTGAAATCATGGTTCATTGGAGAGGAAATGTAATTCATAGGAAATGCAACAACAATTTTTTTCGTAAAGTGCTTTTCTATATATAATAAATCATTTAATCCTAAATTCATTCAACATCAAAACAGAAAACAGGCATATCCTTTCTACTATTGTGTTGATAAGTACACACATTCCTCCCCGAGAACAAACCAAATATAATATCGATGGTCCATATAGTCGGCATACATTGCCAGAGAAGGAAATTAGGCACTCTGCATATCCTGATCAAGAGCAAAAATATGCCTGAAGGACACGAAGCTCATATCTGTAAATAGTGATTATATCATCAATCACCGTAATTCTAAAAAGAACCACATTAAAATAGTGCAAGAAAAAGATGGGTTAGGAGCATCAGATGCACCTCAGACATGTGAATGCATTACACCAAACTATGGTTTTTTTTTAAAGATTGCCCTAGTGCAAGATATCTTATTGAACTGAAACATGTCTCTAAGGCCTGAGCAACTTGATACATGCCTGCGACATAGATCCAAGAACTTTAAATGCTAGAAACTGGATTAACAAAACTTGGACCACGGTGCATGATGCATGGTACCTGCTAAAAACTGAAATAGATCTTTGCAAGATATATGGATCTGTATTCATATGCTCTATGTAAATCCGATATGATCAAATGCATCTAAGGTACCAAAATGTAGGACCAATTAGACTTGAGATAAAACAGACTGATGAGCAGTTCAGTAACCTTGTAAAATTACTAAAAGAGTAGCCTCATATTTGTATGAGATTCAGAAAAAAATCTTAAAATAAGAACATTAACTCATTGATTCTCTGATAAATCCATAAGAGATGAACAAAGAAACATGATATACCAAGACAAATTTTTGAGAGTTTAATAATCTATGCCAACAATCTGATTCAGAGGTCATTCTGACAGTGTACATGTGCTGATTAGGAGAGTCTACACTGACATCGCAAATTTGAGATGGCAAACTATATGAACTTCAGTTTAAGACATGTAACATGATATTAGAGTTATGCTACCTGTTTGCATCTGGCTAATGGCAATATACATATTATCTAAACATTACCTATAAAGGCAATAGGTATTGAAAATAAAGTACTGTAATAAGCCAATTTCAAAAGTACGAATGAAGCCTAAATGTAAAGGAACATTAGGAACTGAAAAGGGGGGAAAAAGAGGTACTGCATCAATGGGAAAATAGTTAAATTACCAAGAGATATCAGAGGCCACTTGGAGTCTACACTCCATGTCACAACATGAAGACCTCATGACAAATCGTAGTCACTATAAGATAGAAATGTTGCAACTCTGAACAGCTGATTCTCAGAATACTTTTAGCTTCAGTTTCACCTCTGTACGAAATAAACGCGAAGGTTCACTGATACTCTAACCCACATTATGCTTAAGATTAAGATATGCTTCCGCATACACTGAAGCGAGGTACTAAAATGCTATTAATAATTCCAATTGAGAAAGCAGCAAACCTTTTGTTCAAAGGTCTCAGCATATGTGTAAACATGAGCCTACGGAGACAGCGAGGAAGGAAGCGTCGGAAGGGGGCAGCTGCGGAGGGTCGCACCGAGTCGAAATCGCCCGTAGGCCTCACCGGAGACCCTGCACGAGTCGCGCCGCTGTGGGGGCGTGGGGATGGCGAGGAGGAAGGGATGGCAAGGGAGGCGGCGAGGCACGGAGACGATGCGTTGACGCGGGGGCGGCGGCGGCTGCTCGGGTTGGGGCAACGAATGAGAACGCTGCGATTTCTTCTTTCGCTACCGGTGAGGCCCAAGCAAGCGCGAAGAAAGACTGCGTGAACTCGACGCGGAAGGCAGGGCGCGTGAGGTCGACGCAACGCAGAACAACAGCGGGCCTAGCACATGACGTGGCACGATTGGATTGGCTGAAGCCTGCAGAGGCCTTCAGAGGCCTTCAGAGGCCTCCGTTTCTTACGCGATAAGGGTAAACATATAAGTGAGGGAGCTGCGTGAGATTCCTGATAACCTCAGCCTTCTGGTACAAAGTCAAAGAGAGAAATTCCTTGGCTCTCATGGCCAATTTAATTGGCGGAATGTCAAATTTTTATTAGCAAATTTGTCACCGGTAGAAGCTGAACTTGTTTCTGTCAATTATTATAATTATAAAAGGTGTGTAATATCGGACTTATTTATGTGGAGTTCCCTAATAATTTTCTTTTTTTAATAACCGCTTTTAGCTAATGTTAATAGGAGCTTTCATTTTATTGTTACCATTAGTATCATGCCACCTCTTGTAAATGATAAATTAAAATGTCTCCCATGTACAGTTTCATTTTGACGTTTCATGACATTATCATGCCACTTTATTCCATTTCATTTCACTAGTTGGTTATATCACGAAATGAAACTTATCCCTAATGCCAGTGTCATAGTGTTTCAAGCCTTGGTAATCATATACTCCCTCTGCCCCACAAAAATGATGTTTCGGTTTTTTTTAAGTCAAACTATTTCAATTTTGACCAAATTTATAAAGAATAATATAAATATTTATAGCACAAAAATACATTTCATGATGAATCTCACGAAACCTTGTTGCCACAGTAAAGATTGGTACTCTTTTTTCTAAAAAAATGGTCAAAGTTGAAATAGTTTGAGTTAGGACAAAATCATGCATGTAATTTTTTTTATGGGACGGAGGGATAGTATCTAATTTCTCCTCACCTCGTATCAATTACTAACTTGTTCATGTTTATTAAATGTGCAACAATATGCGGCGTACGTCTGAAAGAAAATGTCAAGTTTCCTTTTAAGATAATAACACACCAAAAAAAAATTATATTTTAGCATACCTCGCAAAAGTTATATTCTACTATAAGCCTTACCCAAGTCCAAGTTCTCCTGAAAAAAGGTCTCTCGTTCATATGCCGTTTTATTGAAAAAGCTTTGGCGCGAAAATAAAGCACAGGTACCCGCGAGACGTATCTAATGCTGCTGGTACGCCATTAATGGGATGGCGCCGTATGCCGCGTGCCTTCTTCAATTGGCTGCTCAAGTACGTCGTCGTGCATGTCGCCGTCGAGAGCTTCCGCTCTGCGCTGCTGCTCGTTTCCTTTTCTGGCTTGCTCTCCCCGCCTCGTTCATGCGACCGGATTAAAGGCCCTGCAACAGGGTGGTCCACGGCGATTGTAATGGGTGGGTGGTGGTCGGCGCTGTATGCGCACCCCCAAAACCAGCAAAGATTCAAGCCGGGTTGGCGTTAAAGCACGCGGAATACACTGAAGGCTCCGGCGGTCCGGCCTGGCATTCAAAGAGTGATTACCGGCCAAAGCATGGACGGTTCACGCTTCACATTCGCTTTTCGGCGGGAAAAAAAAAAAATTGGTTTTCGTGCTGTACCTGGCTTTTCAAGAGCTGAGTCTTAAGCACGACATGGTTGATAAGACTAAAAATGGTATGCAAGAAAATGGTTCATACCCTCCGTCGCAGTTACTTGGCATTCTAGCCTCATCCAGTTTTCCCAAAATAATTGGCATTCTCACTTCTCGATACACCTTTCTCTCTTCCCAATACACCTCTATCTCTATCTCTCTCCTCCTCGTTTTCTGCGCACCTACCTTTACCAACTTTCCTTAATCTCCGTGCCGAGAGCTAAAACGTCAATTGTTTTAGGACAGAGGGAGTACTTCATAGCCGCTTAGTCATACTGTCTGAAGAACCGAGAAATTCTATAAAGGGTGGGTTAAGATTTAAGTATACTTATTTTAAATATATGTTAAATTTTAGTTATCATTATAAAATTAACTTTCACGATAAAACCTGAAAGTGAATTTTGTAAAAACTTTAATTTGTGGCAATTGTCTCACAAACCCTGGTTTATGGTCATACCCTCACCTTCCTAAAAATGGCTATGAATATGACATGAATCTTGCTTTTGTACTTGCGTGACGCATGCATTCTAGAGATATTTGATCAATGAGATCAGTTAGTTAGATGCCTCTCAACATGAAAACGGCCCACGCAAGATTCATATTTTTTTTTTGAGAAGACACCAAAAGGTGTCGTTATATCTGAATTATATCAAGGAGAACAAAACGGATACAAATGATGGACAACTTGACACCAGACGACAAAAAGAAAAAAAAAACATCAAAGAGCTTTCTGGTCGTCTTCTTCCATGATTGTTCAGCAACCACCGGGGCTTGAAAATGCACTGCAAAGGCCGTAATAGGGAAAGGGGCACCTGCAAACGCCATCGCCAAAGGCTTTGAAGACCGCAAAAACCACTCGCTGCTTGCAACGAGATCTAGCAACCGCTGAAAGAACATCGGCTAGAGAAACCCCCAACGCAGCACAGGCTTGCAATCCTTCACCACCAGAACAGAGGGTTGAAGAAACCGGATCTTGCCACCGAACAAATCGAAGGAAGAGGCCGAAGTCACCGCAACAAAAGATAGCCATCTGCATCTCATGATTGACACACCAACCGCAAAGATCTGGAGGGAATCTACAAATCTTGCAGAAACAAACTCTCACTAGCCCTTCGCTGACGCCGGTGACGTCATCGAGGTAGGGGAAGGCTGGAGAGACCTTATTCCCGAGCGTCATCATCGCCGCCACCTCGTCGATGTCGCTGGGAAAACCGAAACCTAGATGAAAAAAAAAAAAAGAACAAAGACTATGAAGGGGACGGGTCCCCGCTCCTCGGCCAACCGGCGAGGCCGCCGGATGGGCAGAGGAGGGGGACCGAGGGGGCTGGCGGCGAGAGGCCTGTGGCGGCGGCTAGGACGAGTCACGAGGCGGCAGTTGTCGAGGAGTTGCAAGATTCATATTTTGATAGGGTCGGGCTATCAAAAACAGTATATCTATAAAACCTAGGGTTAAATGACGCATGCTAAAAATATCAAGAGTTAGAGCAACTCCAAGAGCTTAGCCAAATCTCCTCTCTATATTTCTATTTAGCTATCCATTTAGCCCGTATTCCCTCTGCAGATTTAGTGTACTCCAACAGCCTCTTCAAAAACAAACTATCTATATTCAAATCTGTAGCTTGTACCACTGAAGCAATTCATCGAACGGCTACTATGCGTCGTGCACCTCGGGCTAGCTCCAGAAGGGCTAGCTCCAGAAGACGACGCTCGCGTTGTTGCAGCTGGAGCAGGGTAACCGGTAGGGAGTCTTTGGACTAGTCGAGCAGCAGCACAGCGTGCAGGCGAGCAGCAGCGCTGCGTACGGGCGAGCGAGCAGCAGTCCGAGCGGCAGCACGGCGCACCGGCGAGGAGCAGCAGCGCGGCGCGACCCATGAGCTCGCGAGCTCCCTCGGCCCCCATGGAGCAGCGCGGCGCGCCGACGAGCGAGCAGCACAGACGAGAGGTAATGGCGTGCGAGCAAGCTGCGGCGCAGCGACGCCGCGCGGCCCATGGGACGAGGCGGCGCAAGAAATGGACACCGGCAATGCGGCTACCGACCACCTTGCACGACGTTCCCGACCACTTCTTGAAGCGCATCATCCTATGCCTCGTCACGCACCTCTGCCTCGTTCGCGCGGCCGTCGTTTGCAAGCGGAGGCGCTGCATCGCCGTGAGCCAAGCCGTCGCCTACAACTCCTCAGATGTCAGCTAGTCCTGGCCCCGCTCCTCAGCGCCACGCCGCCCTCTAATCTTCGTCCCTCCTCGCCAGCCATCGACTTCCGCCCCTCCTCCTCGACTCCCTCCTGGACGCGCTGGGTCACCGCCGATGGGAGCTCGTGGACGGCCGTAGGAGCCTGCCTCGGAACCCCATGGAGCGCGCGCTCCCTCTGCTCCACGCGCCGCGTGCGCAGCCCGCGACTAGGCCAGTAACCGTTCCGGGCTCCCTCTTCTGCCTGCCGCGCCTCTCCAAGCTGCCGCTCATCGACAACGCCGTCTCCGGCGAGATCCCGTCGGAGATCGGCAATTGCACGTCGCGCGTCTGATCTGGGCCAGCGGCAACCACCTCGCCGGCGACGTCCCTACCAGGGCGCGGGGGAGGGCGGAGGGCCGGGGAGCGCGAGATGGTGGGGCCGGGGAGCGCGATGGTGGGATGGCTAGCGGGAGGAGCTCGGCATATTTGCCGAGCGAGGGGCGCGAGTTGCCGAGCGAGATGGCGAGGGGACACCGATGCCTAGTCTGTTGGATGCGTATTTTGCCAGTATTTTCATTTTTTTAGCTATCTGATATGGAATAGAGAGTCTCTTGGAGTTGCTCTTATGTGTGAGACAAGATCTCTGGTTTCACAAATATGCTCTAAATATAAGTAACATTGATATTATATTAAGCTTTTACATACTTTTATATCTATTGTAAATATAATGACCAAAGCTACTAAAGTTTGACTTGGAGAACCTAACTGGATTTATGTATTGTAAACTATGTTTCCATGATAAATCTAATAAACTAAATATTATATTCGTGTGGTTTTCCTACAGTAGATTCAAACCTATGCCGGAAAGCTTTGTAAGTTCTGAATTTTAAAATCAAGCCAACTTTTTCCTATCCTGTTTTCTGTGAATTCGGTACATTTTAAAGATACCTCATATACTTATAGGGAAATACAATAACAAATCCTACAAAATTAGAGATATGTAAATCCAGTTAGGTTAAAGGTATGATAATTGTCATCAAATTTTATTAAGGTTAAAGGTCAATTTTGTAGGCCGCGCAAAAGAAAAAAACAGAGTAACATACTCTAATATAAGAAAAGTGCAGCTTTATAAAAGCTTATATAAATGATCTAACCTAGGATAAAAGATTGAATATCAATCTCAGGTGAACTCAAGAAATAAAAATAGGGTCCCGCTTGAGTGACTTCACCGGATAAAGATAACACTCACCCCTCCGTACCAATTCAAAGCCATAATTCCTGGCGCTCTATGCAAATTCGATATTTTGGTGTCAAGGATAGCTCCACATGACCAGTCCCCTGTCAACCGGCAACATGTCGCCATTTTAATGAAACAACTACCTCGTAATGTACCAACCGAAAAATGTGCTACGGAAGGTCCAGCATTCCAGTTCTGTAGTTGGCACGAAACACGTTTTCCGTCCATGACAACAGAGACAGATAAACATATTCGGCTATCAACAAATCCTAAACTCCTACCATGTGAAAAATGGTAGTCTGTATACCCAGGATAGCATGCAACATCCATGAAACAGCATTGAGGCAATCGCATGACATACATCCGTACGAGACACATATTCCTTTGCTTCACAAAACAAACTGCATCCTGCAGGCTGTCGCGTGACATACATCCGTACTGATTTTTTTCACCTCTATCACAGGGCGGGGCATTAGCAGCGGGGAGAAAGGATGATTAGTATAGGCATGTTAATCTCAAATTCACTGCGCGTCTGGGAGGTCGTCAAGTATAAATGGACCGAGTTTCCCTGACCTGAATAGAGTCAGCAGCTTCTTGGAGGTAGGGCCATGCGTTTCGTCGAACGGTTTATGAGGTATCCGGAACACTTTGCGAAGAGCCGTGAGCTGCAAGTCTATAAGACTTTCAAGCTCACTCTCTTCCTCGGTGTTGCCTGTGAAGTCCAAGAACGTACTGCATAGAGATCTTTGGACTTCCAACACTAAATCCTGGAACAAACAGGCAATGTTTGTTAAATCCATTAGGAAATGTCGTCATATATAGATGACTTGAAAGGGGACTCATCAATTGCAGTAGGTAGCAGGAATGGATAGTGGTAAGAGTACAAATGAGGATCCCGTGCAGTGCTCGCTGACATGTGAGCCCAGCAGCGGGTACTCCATGCATGCAGTGCTCTGCAGACCTAACAGTACCGTACGATTTGTTTGGACGAATAATTCAACTCACACACACAAACACACACACACACACACACACACACACACACACACACAGACAGAGAGAGAGAGAGAGAGAGAGAGGGAGAGAGAGCAGTTGAACAATTGCAAGTCAACAAACTACCAAGTCAATGCTTCAGCAACGTTTTAATAATAATTAATAAATCTGAACAATGGAAATGATCACATGGTGGAAGTTCAACTTAGCACAAGGTGTGTCGTTGGATTCACCAACCACACATGGGATGGGATCATGGGATTATCTACCCAAGTAGGACGCTTTCCACGGACCATGTGATCCAAAACAACAGAAAAGTAGCATGACCACACAAACTTACAACCATAATCCAACCCGCCCCCAATGTTTCTGCGATACACACCAACCTCACACATGGTACCCAGAGGTCCAATGCGTCAAACCAATCTCAAGGCTGTATGCCTACACAAGCCAGATCTGGAGAAGCATAACCAACAAGCTCCTATCTTCACATATGCCTTTTACCAGATCTAAAACCATCAACCGTAATCAATTCCTCATATAGGCTAAGGTTAAAATAGAATCGAGTACATAAAAAATAAAATGAAGTCACACATATCTGCATCAACTGAGCCACACATTTGAAATTAGTCACCGTTCTCCTGATAGGAATTTTGCACTATACCGGTGCAAACACAAAATAAAATACTAACATGGAAACTCGTGTGAACCATTTGATGTGATTTGAATGCATAAAATTATTTTTCATATCAGTGGAACTATATGCAAAATTATTTCAACGTGGTCATCAAGCACATAAATCAATGGATAATGACCACTACACTCATGCATCATATATCTGATAAGAGTTAGTACCTGAACATATAGGGCATCAGAGTTATTCAACCGTCTCCTTCGTAGTGAGCTCCTAGAGTCTTTTTCATTACTGCTGTATGTTTCATCATCAAACTCTTCTCTTCTATGCAGCAATCGCTCCCAGTGTAGAGGTGTTTTTCTAATATTAAGAAGCGATAATAAATATTTTGCTATACGCTCCTCTCCCACTACTGAGTCTTTAACAGCTCCTGCAAATAAGATAAAAAGATGCTGTAGCAATGAGGCAGCAGAAGTATCTACTATACATATTAGTGGAGGACAAAATAAAGATCAATTAAGTCATGATCAGCCTTGTTGATTGTGTTTAGTCGTTTACAAAACATGCAATGTAACCAAAATCATGAAGGGATCTATAACGATATAACCTTCGAACGAACTTATGGCATGAAAAACAGCATAAGTAATAGAGTTATAACCTGTCAGCGCAAGCTTTAGACCTGTCTCCATGTCTGGTATGCTTGGCACAAGAACACCTGGTGTATCAAGCACATAAATACTTGGTTGACTAGCAATCTGTCCATGACAAATATGGCTGTTAATTGCCAATAATAACCATAAAAGAAGTAACAATTAATGAAGCATGGATACGATTGTATCTTTAATGCATTCAGATTGAACACGACTCACGGAGAAGACTCATTTATATTGTAACCATCTTTTCTAAACTCCGAGAGATAAATGTGGCAAAAATGCAGTTGGTGATGCACCAAAAAGCATGAGGTTCAAACTGCCAAGTAATGAACTCATCATTAGTACCAAATTTCCTGTATTTTCAAAATTGAAAAACGAACAAAATATTTGTCCTATAAGTCATTGATGGTATGAGAGTGCAATCATATTCAAGCAAACCATACAGGTATAAGTAACTCCAGTTGGAAACCACAAATGACCGCAGGAAATGAAGATCTACATGCACCTCCATAGAAAGATAAGTAATACAAAATGAATACAATACGGGCTAAAAGTGAAACAACGAATTCATGAGATGTCCAGATAATGATCATGCAAGAAATCAGCAATGTTGTTCTAATTGCAAAATGGGGTACAAGGTAATGATAAAAAAAAGGTGTAGCCTTTTGGGTCTTTTGTACGCAGCCTTTCCATGCATTTTTGCAAGAGGCTGTTTCCAGGACTTGAACCCATGACATCAAGGTCACAAGGCAACAACTTTACCGCTGCGCCAGGGCTCCACTTCACCTAATTTTTTTCTCAAACACGCAGGAGAGCTGTGTATCTTTGTATTACACAGGAAAAAGAGAGGTCCATACAAATCCCCCTCAAGGTAGGACCAAGGCAAGAGGTGTTCCTCACACATGCTGACTTCTAAATAAAACAACACAAGCCTGACAGCCACCAAGTTACAACAGTGCTTAGCCTTGGCTTAGCAACTGTCCTAGACTTAGTTCCCTAAGGCCTTTAGCACCAGCAAATGTCCAGAGTTGAGCTTTGAGTTTCAAGTTATTCAAAGAGATATACTATAAATAACTAAAATGAGTCAATGGGCAAGTAATATAGCTAAGCGTTTGACAAATGGATAAAAACTGCATATATCATGCATCATTTGTTTTGGTCAGTAACAGTAGGGCCGTTGCCATTTGTCAGTGAGTGAAAAACATCATCATGCCCATAGATGTGTGCCTCCTCATTTCTTTTTACAACATTTATTTTGACTAGATACTTTATATGACACCTAGGCAAAGCCTACTTGACGCCTAGGTGTAGCGTAACTAAAACCTACGTAACACTGATATGCCGGGGATCAGCCATATCCATGTCTGAAATGCCAGGCGACACACATACGGCTGGGATACATCGGCGATACTGCCAGGCAGAGAGCACAAAGCATCGTCTCGTCTCTCTCATCTCTAGTGTGCTATTGTACTGTATAGCAGTAGCATACAGCTTTGACGAAGCTCTCGTATGTTATTCCAATGCAATAGAACTTTAAGTAGAGCCTGAGTTTGAATTATTTTTGCAAATTTGTGAAACGTGTCCATATCAGGATTTTGTGGAAAATGATGTATCCACATATCCGTATCGACCTAATACTGATACACTTATCCATATCAGTGCTCCACAGACTAAAACACTGCAGCGTCCCCTGGTGACCTAGGTGACGCCACAGAAACCATGCGTGATATCCAGAGGACTATGAAAGCAGCAGAAACATCAACACAAAAGATTTAACAGATAAAAGAAATCATTGGCCCAGGAACCTCACCTTATACCCTGCAATGTCTTGAGTAACACCTGGCAGTGGCCCCACCGTAGCTCGCTTGTTCTTATCTTGCACTGGAAGTACAGCAATAAGAAACAAGGATAACAAACAAAAGAAAAGGACATATTTTCTTCCCAGAAGATTCTACCTGGAAACCGAGAAGTGGCAATTCTGTGAATAGAATTTATGAGCGCAGACTTGCCAACATTGGGGACACCAACAACCATAATAAGAAGTGTGGGCTCTTTCAAGATTGCTTCCTTTAGTTTCAGCTCGGCAAGCCCAAGAAGCTAGTAATAAGTTCACAGTACTTGTTACATAGTGTCAAAGGTGGTTGTCATGTGATGTACTAAAATTATAGAAGATGCTGCAGTATAAGCTGCATGAATAGCAAAGAAAATGCATCCACATTTTTGTTCAAGTTATGTTTCACTACTCCCCCCCCCCCCCCCCCCCCCCCCTGCCAAAAAAAAAGGTTATGAGCAGATAAAGAAAATTGCTGTTGCCAATGAAATACTCCCTCCGCCCACCAATATAGTGCCTTTTAGGTTAGTCCCAAACTTTGACAATCAATTTGTTATGAGGGCGGCTACGGTAGGGGGTGGCGTGCGCAAGAGAGGAGGGAGGAGTTTGTGTGTGTGTGTGTGTGTTTTTTTTTTTTTTTTTGGGGGGGGGGGGGGGGGGGGGGGGGGGATGCATCTAGGGATTAACTTGGATAGATCAGATGACACCCCTCATTATATAGGGCACATGACTTGATTCTCAACCAACATCTAAACCGACTCTAATCTGATAAGATCATAACTTTCCTAACAAACTGGACTCTTTTCCCTAGCCGACTAACTCAATCTAATCTATTCCGTCTAAATGACTTAATTCATCTAGCCACTATGGGAACGTGGATCCTGTAGCTCCATCCCTTGCTGCCCTCCTGGAGGTGCAGCAAGGGCGACGGCAGCCCTAGCTATTAGGGCTTCTGCCCCTTGGTTGGGCTGGGCCGGCTGGCCCATAACAGAATTACAAAAAGAAAACCATATATATTGACAATATAAAAATGATGTTATTAGATTAATTGTGAAATGGACTATCATAATATGTAACTCTTTTATTTGAAATAATACATATTTATAGATATTGTTCGTCAAAGTTCAAAAGGTTTGACTTAGGACAAACCTAAAGCTAAAGGGCACTATATTGTGGACAGAGGGAGTAACTGAAGCGTTTTATGGTAAAACATGAAGGTATCTACATTGGTTTTTTAGAAGTATTGCTTATTTTTCTTTTTTTCAGTGCAATTAAATTTGGGAGGGGCTGAAAAATAAAGGAGGATGTTTCTTGAGATACAAAGGTCAATACATTCAACTATTAGCTCAAAACTTGAATGCAGCAACAAAATTTCAAATCAGAGCATGGATAAAATCATAATTCGACAACTTGTGTGTAACTATCAATTAAATTGTACAGTTTTTCCATACCGATTAGACTAAAGGAGTTCATAGTTTTTGTTTCATAACATTATTTGTTTGTCTTTTGTTAAAGACCTCTAATGGTCACAGAAGAAAGTGGAGTTGGGTCCAATTGTCCTTTTAAGTATTCATTCATGATATGAATGAGTCGCCATCGCACTGTAAATAGCAGAATATTCCGCATCTTAATAGCCATGAATCTTCCCGTTCAAAAATGTATTATGTGAAGTTCCAGTAATAACGAAAATGTAAAAACATGAAACTTGGCAGCTAACTGACCTGACCAACAGAATTCCTGCTATGTGCATTTATCGAAATACAGTCCTGCTTACATGATTCAAAATGATCAAGCCACCTCTGTGAATAAAAAGAAAATATCACCCTGTCAGTACACAAAACAACATACTATAAGAATGCAGTATTTGAATTTTTTTAACTTGCACGTGAAGTTTTTTCTTTTAAGAAAGAAATCATGTGACAATTGCAGCATGAAGTAACTTGTCTGTCCATATACATACATACATACATACATACATACATACATACATACATACATTCATTATATTCTGGTTCGCCAGGTCTTTCTTGTTTAAAGCAATTATACGCCTCTTAGCTGAGAGCACTTGTTGAAGATCTTCATTTGCTGAGGATAATGGAATCTGGTCATAAGTTACAGTAGGGGTAAACAAGTAGTCAGAGAAATAAAGAAGAATACATAAGTATATGAAATGAAACAGCAAAAGCCGCACCAGTGAAAATCACTCTTTTAGTCACTTATCGTAATTATCTTTGAGACACAGATAAAGGAGCAACGGGGAATTGGAGCGATCATTAAATGAATTTTTATTATCTAAAAACTTATATTCAATTTATATCAAGAAGAGAAGCTGTGTTTTTAAGAAAAGGGAATATATTTCAATATTCCATCCTCCACATCGACCATGTAGTTGTCCATGGAGTTCATCATTACAACCAATTGAACCCACAAGAGGAGCTCTAATGGTGCATCATTAAGACAGAACAACATCTGTAAATTCCATTTCCAGGTGTTATCTTCCACCACCTCGCACGCTGTACCAATCCAACCAGACATTTCGTCGAACACCACCAGAGCGTCATGACCAGGAGGACCCAAGCAAAAGCTTCGGCCCTCGAGCAGAGACAATATGGCAAGGACACGAGGGACGACTAGCCAAAGGGATGAGAATTAAGAGGTGCGGGAACTCACGCGGGCGTCGCGAACCTCGATGACGAGGTCGGCGAGCTTGAGGCGGTCCCGGATGGCGCGCGAGGCGGCGGCCATGTGGCCCGGGAACCAGTTAACGACGCCACCGCCGGCGTTGAAAGCCATCTCGCCGGCGCGCTTCGCCGCGCGCGTAAGCCCCCTCATACCGGCCAGGCGGTCCTGCTCCGCGCCGGCGGCGCCGCTCTGCTCCGGTTCGCTCGGCGAGGGGACGACGCCTGGGTTTAGGCGGAAAGAGCGAAACCTCTTGTGAAATGGGCCGGTGGTGATGCAAGAGTTGACTGACGGAAAAGTAAGTTGGGCCGAAATGATCAAAAGCCGAATAGAAGATCTGCAACCAATTTGTCCATTAGAAAAACCAATTTTAGCTCAAAAAAATTAGAAAAACCAATTTCTCTCTTTTTTTTTCGATTACATAGTACAATCAGACACTCACAACGCCTGTACACTCACTCTATGAATGCACATACGCAAACCTTACCCCTATGAGAATCTTCGAAGACTGAGCCGGCAAATTCTCGAAATTGACGAAGTCACCACTGGCACCTCGTTGTTGACAACCACGTCACCTACAGCTGAAAGTATAACGCCGTTAAATCCTAGAAAACTCGCTCCCATAGGAAGTTGAACCCAGAACCTGAAGTGCTACTGAGACCCTTGTAACCACCATGCTAAAGGCATTTTCGCCCTCGATGGTACATAGCATTTGTTGGTGCTATATACCTATCCTCAGACACACAAAAATAATTATGAAGGCATCTTGGCATCTTCTTTGGGTATGTATCAAAGATTTTAATGAAGTCCTGTATAGAAATGAGCACATGGGTGTGCAAGATCGCATTATGCACAAATTTCAGGTTTTTTGTGAAATGGTTGATGTCTGTGGCCTTCACGATCTTGGTTACAAGTGTTGTATGTTGAACTTTTGAAAAGAAAGTAGCAGGTGGATCCTTTTGTCACGTCCGGCTTGACTGTGCGCTTTCTACAACCGATTGGTGCTCGTGCTTTCCTCTAGCGCAGGTAACCCATCTCACTACAGCGGCGTCGGATCACGATCCTCTGCTGCATTGGGAGGTGAGCACGGATAGAAGGAGGAACCACAGAAAGAAGTTCAGGTATGAGATGATGTGGAAGTCTCACCATGATTTTGTAACCATTTTGGCTCAGATCTGGCAGGGTACAGGTACAGCACACACGCTGCATCAATTGCACGATAAATTGCATTGGATGCAGGCAGTCTTAGCGAGAGGAGCATCCAAACTTTTTGGCCTTGTTCCGCAGGAACTTAAGTCACTAAATGAAGAGCTTTTTTTTTTTTGAGGAACCCTAAATGAAGAGCTTGAATCAGACCCCATTCGTAGAATCGTAGTGGTCCTTCACACATAGAGATCAAAGTGGGTGGGCCGCCAACCGTAACACTTCACCATGCGGCCACTGGCCCATCGTCGGGACGGCTGGCTGGGTTTTGTGATGGGTCGAACTAGAAATGCTGGTTTCATTTTTTTTCTTGTGAGTTTTTGCTCGTAGCCGTGTTACTATTCCCCTCAACACAAAATGTGTTCATTTGTTTTTCCTATAAACAAAGTAATATTATTATTTTTGGAAACATTTAACATTGATTGTTAAAGCAATCCAAAATCATTGGTGATACTAACGTGTAGTAAAAGTACAATGGCTGCGTCATGTTTGTTTGATCTATGAAATGATATTCTGGTTGAAGAAGTCTCTTTCAAATGATTATCACCGCTGAATAAAAAATAAAATTTTATTTTAATCATTTTCCCTAAACGTTACATGTGTTAGATTACAATGCTTGTAGTTGAAAATGTGAAAGCACTAAAAAAAACTCGGTTGATGAGGAAAGACCGCCCCTACGATATTCATTGTTGTAGAGGGAACTCAATCGGAGTCACAGCCGAGAAAATCCACGAACCCTGGTCCCATCCTTAGGGAGCGGTCTCCCTGTTGTTCGAGCCTTAACTCATGTGTTGAGCCCGCCCCCATACATGAGGGCCCACCAATCACAGGTTGGATCAAACCGAGTAAATGGGACACAACGAGTGGATTTTTTTTTTATTTCACCAATATTTGAACTCTGGTTGGTAGCCTCACATTTGAAGGCTATGAAAGGACTATGAGATGAGATACGTTTTTAAAATTTTTCCAAATTAACTAACTGGTGTGTTCCGGTGTGATGTGGTAAAACAATTGTTTATTCACGTACTCTGTTACAAGGGGAAAGAAAAAAAAAAGAACGGTTGATGATCTCAAGTTTTCATGGCAAGGATGGAAATAAGGAGAACGGAAACATGAGGACATACAATTAACGTGGCAAATTGAAATGCATACGCGAGTGACTGATGTGCATGCAATTAAGATGTAGTGGTAGCCTGGTAGGTAGGTAGCCAGGAAATGTATGCCTAGACGTTGGCTGAGGCAGTGATGATCTTCTGGATGGCTTGCAGCGCCTCGACGGCGGACTGAATGTAGAAGGCGAGCGGCCCGGCGATGGCTGCCATCGGGTTGGCCTTGATCTCTTCCTTGGCGTCCTCGTCGGCGGTGGGCAGCGGCGCGGTCGGGTCCTCGGCGAACTTCTTGGCCTGCTCGAGGTACGCGTCCATGCGCGGCGTGGCGAAGAGCCTGACCTTGTTGTCGTCGTCGCCGCCCCTGGCGGCGTAGCGCTGGCTGCCGTGGGAGGACTCGGAGGCGAGCGCGTAGGGCCGGCCCTGCATCTCGTACAGCTCCTGCGAGTCCATCAGGTCCTTGAGCTGCTGCAGCTCCGCCCTGAGCATGTCCACCATCGGGTTGGCCTGGTCCAGCACGTCCTCCAGCGCGTTCTGCGCCTCCACCAGCTTCTCCTGCGCCTTCTCCAGGTTCTTCGCGTCGGCCAGATCCCGCGCGTCGTGGATCAACTTCGCGTGCTGCCGCCGCGCCAGCTCCGTCTGTAGCCGCCGCGTCGTCGAGCCGCTCTCCGCCGTGGCGGTGCGCTTCACCTCCACCGACGGGCCCCGGAACATCGCCCTGTCGCCGCTGCCTTGGGATTTCGGGTAGGTCACCTTGTACTCGAGGCGGAAGGTCAGGTAGCCGTCTCCGGTCGCCTGCTTGAGCTGGAGGTCCACGACGACCTTGCGCACCTCGCCGCTGAAGAGGTCGCCGAACTTGACGGTGACGGCGCCCGACTGGGCGTCGGTCTCCGTGGCGTAGTCGCCCGGCGCCACCGCCACGATCTTGTCGAGGTCGGTGCCGGGGGGGGGGGGGGGGGGGGGGGGGGGGGGGGGTTGGGGGGGTGGGGGGGGCCGCTTGGACAGGACGAGGTGCATGTCCTGCACCACCACTGTGAGCATCCCGGCCACCAGCTGCGAGAACACGGCGGTCATGTCGCCGGCGTCCGGGACGGCGTTGAACGTGCCGCCGTTCTTGGAGATGTCGCTCAGCAGCTTGTTGTCGGTGCCTTTGCCGAAGCCCAGCGTGTAGACCGGCACGTTCCCCGGGTGGGCCACTGTGACGCCCCGTGTCACTGAAGATCAAATAGCTCCAACTTTGCTTAAGTGAAAAGAACCAAAAAGCAAATCAAGTCAAATTGTATTTCAAAATTCAAATAATGTCAAACCAATGCTTGTGAAGCAAGTTAAAAATTTCAATATCAGCTTGTCCAAACTAATTTCTGCAGCAAGAGCATCTGAAATGAAAATTTTGGGAGATTTTTCCATGATTTTGAAATTGTGGAAGTGTCTCTAAAAAATTCAGAGAAGTTTATGCAAATCCTGCGGTTTCTCGAATTTAGTTCAAATTCTGTTGCTCAAACCTACCTGGACCCAGAAGAGAAGTTGGAGCTGGATATTTATCCTATGTTCCCAGAATTTCTCATAATTTTTGGATGTCTGGAAGGTTCCCTTTTAATTCGACAAATCTGGCAGCATGAAATTCAAGTTTCTCCAAATTGGGTCGGATTTGATCTTGTGAAGGAACTCAGAAATTTCAGTAACAACTTGAGCCAACCAAAAATTCAGGTGATAGCCCTTCGGATATAAGAATTTTGGAGAATTTTTGGTGATTTTAGAAATTCTTTTCGAGGCTCAAATAAATCCCCAAAGCTGAAAAAATACCCAACTTTGACCAGCTGCCATTTGCATTTCCTTTGGAGTCCAGATGTGCATGTTGGCCAATGGATAGAACTTTTCGAGCCCTTTCCAATGGTACCCATTTTGTGAATTGGAGTTCAATTGCTAGTCCAATTGGTGTGCCAAAGTTTGGGAAAATTTCAGCTTTTGAATAAATCCGAAAAAGAAAGATGCTGGCGGGCCCACTCGACAGTCTCTCATCTCTCACTGAGCTGCCAGCACTCGCGCGCCGCGTGGCCGACGGCGTACGGCTCCGCCACGCCGCCCACGCCGCTCCTCTCCCTTATCCCTGCGCGGACGAGCTCCGAAGGGAGCCGCTCCCATTCCTCTCCCGCTCACTCTCGCCATTTTGTCGCCCTCCCTCTCCCTCCAACCCTAGCTTCCCCGCCATTGTTGCCGGTCGAGCAGCTCGTTGACGCGTCGAGGACCCTCCTGCCGAGCTGTGATGCAAAGGGCTACAACGAGACGCCTTGGAGCTTCCCAGGGCCACCATTCCCCTAATCCACCGTGAGTCGCGCAGATCGAGTCGTCAATCCCAAGCCGGCAATCCAAGCTTCGCCGGCCTCACCGAGCAATTCCGAGCACAAGGTGATCCCCTCCCAAATCTCTTGACTCCAGAGCTGCGCCAAGAGATGGCGCACCCTTCTAAACCCCTCTTTTCCTTTTCCGCAGCCGAGCTCGCCGGGGTGTCGTTTTTCCCCGCCGCCGACGAACCCTCTCCGGCGAACTCCACTCTCCGAGCCTCTTTTGCGTCTACGTGTTCGCCACCACGACCCGCGCCTTCGCCCTGGAGGCCGTGCTCACGCCATCTCGCTCCTGCGCCACGCATCGCCCGAAACGCCGACGTGTTGCCGTCCGAAGCGCCACTCCTCGCCGCCGAACCATCCCGGGCCCCCCCCGTCGACGTCTTGTTCCCGCCGCGACCCGCGCCATCACGGTGAGCCGCGCGCCCCTCCACCTTTCCTCACCCCTCCCTCTCAGCTCGCCGGAGCAGCCACGCCACCGCCGCCGTCGCGCCATGCGCGGCGTGTGCGAGCGCCGCGGAACTGGTCGGACTCAGCCCAGCCCAGTCCGGTACCCTCGCGCGGCCCAGATCCAAACCCTACCGAGCCCATCCCCTTTTCCAGGAATTTCTCAGTTTTTTTTTAATCCCAGAAATTCCAGCAAACCTTCAATAATTCGTAATAAATCGAAATAAAATCAGAAAAGCAAATCCAATTTGTTGGGTTCCTTGTGACCAGATCTACCCAACAAAATTGTCAAATGAACAAAATAATTTCTCTGTTTTCTGTAAAATTCCTTAAGTGTTAAATCTTGTATTATCTTAATAATTGTCTCTGTTAATCTTTAAATCTTTAACTCTTGCATGCTGATAACTAAACTGATAACACACTTACAGAGCATTTTCTACTGTCATTTTATGTCTAAATAATTTCTAATGATTTATTTAAGCGGCTGTCCTAATTAAATCGTTATAATAATCCTTAAAGCAGTAAATCTTCAAACTTCACTGTAAATTACTTCAGTGGTGTTGATCCTAGAAAAAATGCCGCTGGACTGAATATAATTTTCGAAGTATCTGTTTTCAATGAAGGAAATACTTCAGACAAAGGAAAGTTAATAAAGTTAATCAATTTAATCAATGATAATCCACCCTTCTTAATAGAACTTGAATGACAGTCCAGTTAAACAATTAAACCTTACTTGCATCATGTTATTGCATCTAACTTGCATTTCCTTGTTATGGCATATAGCTCTCGAGGCGATTCAGGAGCAGGTGGAGGACCGGCTGCTGGAGCAGGCTCAGACGGAGCCACTGACATCACTGCTGATTGTACTTGTGCTAGTATCGTACCTGAGCCAGGCAAGCCCCGGTGCATGCCTTCCTGTTTAGATTTTTTATTTTCTCACTTGATTGGGGCTAGTAATTGATTCTGCATTAGGTTTATTAGGAGTTGATGTGAAACCTTAGAACTGCATTAGGACTACCCTTCCGGATCCTACCTTGTGTCCTATTTTGTAGTAGTTGGTTCTAGGGTAACGTTAGAACTTGCTATGCTTAGTGGCTAGCGGACGGTAGAAGACGAGTGGTAGGTCCCACTCGCATGACAGGAATTACTCTGGATTGTACTAGCAGAATTTAGGATTGCTGCAGACCAGACGGGGATTGTTTGTGTAGGATGGTTGGAGAAGGCTGGGCCTTCACGGTGGTAGCCCCGTCTGTGTCGATTAAGGACCGTTCGTTGTTGGCCCCGCTGAGCAAGTTTGAACGTACTGATCACATGCTGTTCTTTATGGGGTCCAGTAAACTGAGTAGCTTAGCAATCGTGGGGACGAAACGCCGCCTGCTGCTACGGAGGAATGAGGGGAGCCACCCATGGACAACGGCTGGGCTGGGTGTTCCGTGGGCCCAAGACTTCCGCCGGGAGCAGCAGATCATTTCGGCCTTGCGGGGGCTCTGTGAAAGGTTGCCATATGTGGTCTGTTCGCGGGCGCATATGTCGTGTGGTCAGGTTTCTCCTGCAGGATGTACATCGATGCCGCCGCTCTCGGAAATGAGCACCCCGCTTGTTCACTGCGCCACATCGTAGTGTGATTTATGGATGATGATGATGATGATGATGCTAGATTATTACTGTTATCTTTATATATCTTGTTGTACACTGTATTATATGATGTATTGTTACTCTATACCTGTTTTAGAGATAAGTGCACTGTTCTATTGGTTAAGTACTTAACTGGAAATAAAATTTGAAATTAGGATCAAGTAATTAGCGTGGATAGATGCAAGTGAGTCAGCCTGCCCTCTTTGTAGCCTTTGCATTCTAGGAGTCGGCTGTAGTTAGCCACGTTGACGGGTAAGTCTTGCTGGGTAATTAGTACTCAGGGGATGGCTCTTTATGTTTTTATGCAGGTACCGTTTTTGCTTCCGCTGTTGCTTGGTGGAGTTCTTCGGCAGGTCCACATCACAGGGCTTCGATGTGTGGCCTTTGTATCGTCGAGAGTAGTAGTTGTTTTAGGTATCTTCAGACTTCCGCTGTGCTACTCACGTGTTTTAAATCACTCGAGACTTGTAATAACTTAAAGATGTGATTTATGCTTATTTATGTGATGTACTGTTGTGTCCGTTCACCGGCACTTCCGACTCGATCCTGTGAAAAGCGGAGACGCTACAGCCACCGTCCGCGCGTCGCCGTCGTTCTGCTGCCCGTCGGACATGAGGAGCACGTTCGCGGTGCGGCCGGCGGCGACCCGGCGGCCGGCGAGCACGGCGAGCCCGGTCTCCAGGCCGGCCTTGATGTTGGTGTTGCCGCCGTGCTTGAGGCCGTCCACGAGGGCCTTGAGCTCCGGCTGGGCGGACTCCGACACGGCGCACAGCGGGCACAGCCGCGCGGCGGTGCTGTTGAAGGTTACGATGGAGAGCCGGTCCATGGGGCTCAGCTTCCGGATGACGAACTGCATCGCCGACTTGAGCTTGTCCAGCTTGCCGCCGTCGCCCATGCTGCCGCTCACGTCCAGCACCATCACCAGGTCCAGCCCCGCACGCTCGGCGGTGGACGACGAGCTGCTCACGTCCAGCAGCACCCGCACGATGGTGCCGGCCTCCACTGGGGCTTCATCCTTGTAGTCGGCCTTCACGGAAGCTTTGCCCAAGTCGTCGAAACCGAGCGTGGGCTTCCCTGCACCACCATTAACTTAATTTTCAGTTCGATTGGTTCAAACTACATATGTTCATCATTCCTATATATATTTTTCTTCTCTCTTTGAAATTTATGCATGGATTGATTACTGGTGGTACCTGCATTGGAAGAAGGAGCAATTGGCTGCTCGTCGTCGTTGAAGTTCGCGGCGGCCGACATTTTGATCCTGCAGGTAGCCGCAAGGAAGCCTCTGCCTTTCTGTTTACTTGGTAGTGTTAGCAGTAGCACTTGATGCTCTCATCAACTCGATCTACACCTATATATACACTTCATCTATGCGAGACGGATCCGTCTTCTTATTTTATTTACCACTTCATTTATCACATCAAAAATTTGTCATGGAGATGTGTATACCAACTACCAAGTGCGTGACTATGCCTTCTATTCGATTATTGATCCAAACGGCAGGCTCAACCAGGCACCATATTGTTGTGATAAAGTTGCAGAGGGACTAGCGATTTCAATGGCAGATCGAAGCACCGAAACACTAGGGATGGTAACGGGTCACGTTTGGGTTCGGGTGGACCAAAACCTACTCAAGAGAAAAAGATGTTCGGGTAGAAAATGACATTCACACCCACACCCACTCCCGTCGGATTTCAGGTGGGTCTCGGGTGCCCATCGGGTTTGCGATTTCCTCAATCACGCCAACTATATCTTAGAAACACAAATTCACAGTAACTCTTTTCCACCTCCGCTCATGTTCAAATAGTCTATGTTCATTTGTGTGTACAACGGTCTAAAAAATATGAGCAATGTTTCTTGACATATTGCAAATCTACAAATTTGTAATAAAACATTGAGTTGTCTAGGAAAAATTTAAACTTGAGCCAACTACGGGTGCCCATCGAGTCACCCATGGGTGATAGATGAAAACCACGCCCGCCCCCATTCTTCGCGGGTCGGATGCGGGTGAGACCCACGGATGAAAAATCATACCCGCACCCACGCCCGCAGCCATCGGGTGCGAAACCCATGGAGCGCCCGCACCCATGGGTGAAATTGCCATCCCTACCAAACACAATGGAGTTAATATTTTGGGTTCACCACCTTTTTTTGTTGACGGAAATTTTGGTAGTGGACATACTTCAATTCGTAGATGCAGTGGACATACTTCAATTCGTAGATGGCACTGTTTCTGGTTGCACGAAAAGATTATGAGGAATCTAAGTTCTTTTGCTGCCAGGATTAATTACGAAATGAGAAAAAATCACAAAACTACAGACACTTGGCAAAACTATTCATTTAAAGAGTTTTCTTACAAAATTAAAATATTGTTAGTATATACCGATGGTATTAAAAATCCTCCGTTGCCACCACTAATGAGTTCGATAGACTTGCGAGAGGCTATAACTTTTAGCCATCTCGAGTAGTGACAAGAGAAGTTATGGTATTTGGTACGCCATCTATCCTTTCTGTCGTTATCTAATGTCATATGAGTTGTATCACTTAAGTTCTTAATAGAATGATATAGTATCTCCTAATATCAGAACTGCGTGTGAACAGGGTATCACAATAATCATGAACATATGATCGCAAAAAAAAAAAAAACCACGAACATATTTCGTTGTTCTTTATCTGTGCAATTGGCACTAGATCAGCCTTACTGCCGACTGCAGAGAAGTGAGGAGTGGTAGAAGCAGTTCTAAACTGACTACTATCCAAGCAATGTGAACGACGAAGCTTACCAAATAGAGAAAAACAAGACGCTTCCATTCCTACACGGCTGCACCATGCAGAAACCACGAATGCAGTCATTTCACTGCTGTTATGGTTGCCTGTGCATCCAGATCATTGGCGAAACTATAGATCGTCTCTGATCTGCACAAGATTTCATTTTCCGTTTCGCTCAGACTCACCAGTTCAATCCATTGGCACTTGCATTTTTGTCCTGGTTTGTTTCTTTGGCCTTCGGTCCATCTGCAGAGCCAAGAACTGCATCAAGGGGTCATCGATCCAAATTATTAAGTTCTAAGCCGGCGAGTTTGCGCTATGTTGAGGTCCCAGATCGTGATCTGTGACTTACACTGGTCCAAAAACCCACGTGTCAAAGTTGAATACATCATCAACTTTATACTCAAAAGTAGTAGTGTTCAATTGATGCTCTTTTAGCCGATGGTATTAAAAATACCATCGGTAAAATATTGAAGTATATAACGATGGTATTAAAAATCCTCTGTTATCACCACTAATGAGTTCGCTAGACTTGCGAGAGGCTATAACTTTTAGCCATTTCGAGTAGTGACAAGAGAAGTTATGGTATTTGGTACGCCATCTGTCCTTTCTGTCGTTATTTAATGTCATTATGAGTTGTATCACTTAAGTTCTAATAGAATGATATAGTATCTCCTAATATCAGAACTGCGTGTGAACAGGGTATCACAATAACCACGAACATATGATCGCAAAAAACAAACATATTTTGTTGTTCTTTATCTGTGCAATTGGCACTAGATCAGCCTTACTGCCGACTGCAGAGAAGTGAGGAGTGGTAGAAGCAGTTCTAAACTGACTACTATCCAAGCAATGTGAACGACGAAGCTTACCAAATAGAGAAAAACAAGACGCTTCCATTCCTACACGGCTGCACCATGCAGAAACCACGAATGCAGTCATTTCACTGCTGTTATGGTTGCCTGTGCATCCAGATCATTGGCGAAACTATAGATCGTCTCTGATCTGCACAAGATTTCATTTTCCGTTTCGCTCAGACTCACCAGTTCAATCCATTGGCACTTGCATTTTTTGTCCTGGTTTGTTTCTTTGGCCTTCGGTCCATCTGCAGAGCCAAGAACTGCATCAAGGGGTCATCGATCCAAATTATTAAGTTCTAAGCCGGCGAGTTTGCGCTATGTTGAGGTCCCAGATCGTGATCTGTGACTTACACTGGTCCAAAAACCCACGTGTCAAAGTTGAATACATCATCAACTTTATACTCAAAAGTAGTAGTGTTCAATTGATGCTCTTTTAGCCGATGGTATTAAAAATACCATCGGTAAAATATTGAAGTATATAACGATGGTATTAAAAATCCTCTGTTATCACCACTAATGAGTTCGATAGACTTGCGAGAGGCTATAACTTTTAGCCATTTCGAGTAGTGACAAGAGAAGTTATGGTATTTGGTACGCCATCTGTCCTTTCTGTCGTTATTTAATGTCATTATGAGTTGTATCACTTAAGTTCTTAATAGAATGATATAGTATCTCCTAATATCAGAACTGCGTGTGAACAGGGTATCACAATAACCACGAACATATGATCGCAAAAAAAAAAAAAACCCACAAACATATTTTGTTGTTCTTTATCTGTGCAATTGGCACTAGATCAGCCTTACTGCCGACTGCAGAGAAGTGAGGAGTGGTAGAAGCAGTTCTAAACTGACTACTATCCAAGCAATGTGAACGACGAAGCTTACCAAATAGAGAAAAACAAGACGCTTCCATTCCTACACGGCTGCACCATGCAGAAACCACGAATGCAGTCATTTCACTGCTGTTATGGTTGCCTGTGCATCCAGATCATTGGCGAAACTATAGATCGTCTCTGATCTGCACAAGATTTCATTTTCCGTTTCGCTCAGACTCACCAGTTCAATCCATTGGCACTTGCATTTTTTGTCCTGGTTTGTTTCTTTGGCCTTCGGTCCATCTGCAGAGCCAAGAACTGCATCAAGGGGTCATCGATCCAAATTATTAAGTTCTAAGCCGGCGAGTTTGCGCTATGTTGAGGTCCCAGATTGTGATCTGTGACTTACACTGGTCCAAAAACCCACGTGTCAAAGTTGAATACATCATCAACTTTATACTCAAAAGTAGTAGTGTTCAATTGATGCTCTTTTAGCCGATGGTATTAAAAATACCATCGGTAAAATATTGTTCGTATATACCGATGGTACTAAAAATCCTCTGTTACCACCACTAATGAGTTCGATAGACTTGCGAGAGGCTATAACTTTTAGCCATTTCGAGTAGTGACAAGAGAAGTTATGGTATTTGGTACGCCATCTATCCTTTCTGTCGTTATTTAATGTCATATGAGTTGTATCACTTAAGTTCTTGTGACAGTAAAATACTTGTGACAGTATACAAATATGAAACTGGTCCAAAAACCCACGTATCAAAGTTGAATACTTGTGACAGTAAAATACTTGTGACAGTATACAAATATGAAACTGGTCCAAAAACCCACGTATCAAAGTTGAATACATCGTCAACATTATACTCAAAAGTAGTGTTCAATTGATGCTCTTCGACTGGCATTGTGTGGTACTCAACATCTCATCTCTCATGCAGATTTTCCCTGGTGCAGGCCACTTCCTGCAAAAAATTGACGCATTACTGATTTTGCAGCGGAGAGTGCTATCCAGCGCATTGTTCCAGCGCATCAAGCGAGCTATATTTTGATCCAGCGCATAAGTGATGAGGACATCAAGCTAATCTTATCTCTCATCGAAAGATCAGAGCCTAATCTCTCGGGTTCACATTATCAAGCGAGAATATTTTGATCCAACGCATTGTGATGGCGAGTTCTCTAAGTCAGGTATGTCAGGCCGATCTTGATTTCTGACTTCACGTGTGTCGTGACTTGAGAAAACTACAATACACAGGTTACCCTTATCCATGTGAAGCCCTGATTTGCCCATACGAGCATGGCTGCTGCTAGGATGCGCCACTGGTGAAAGAGCTGCACTTAGCATGTGACGCGCTTTCGGTGTCATGGTTTCATTCAACCAGCCCATCCTGCTGCTGTCTCCCTATCTCTGCTAGCTCCCACCCGTCATGCATTGTCGTCCAGAGTCATCCTTGAGTAGTATCTGCTCATGGCTGCCGAACGAGGCCAAAGAACAGCTAGTCCGATAACATGTAATCCAAGCCAACAACTTGTTGCTTTCATGTGGTTTGTATAAAAATGCATTATTGGAGACTGGAGTGGTATCGCAGCACTGGATATGCTTATTCTAGATAGATGAGAGATCACGTACATCTGGATCCCTGCAGAACGATCTAAGCAGTACTAGTCTGGCATCATCGAGATTCGAGCAGCATTTGGTGATCAGGATTACTAAAAATAGGTTCTGAGGATGCGCAGTCGTTCACGTCTTCTCCCATCGTCTTTGAAATTGCATACTAAAAGGATATCGAAAACAACTCAGCTCGGTCCCGGCGGCGACAATGTTAATCTATTTCCAGATCAATGATATCGTTCTTGTTTATGTAACAGGTAGCATCGCTCATTCAACAAGAACATGGAGATGGATACTTCATCAGTCTGCAGAGTTGTATCACAAAGCTACAGATTTGATGTGCATGAGTTCTACAAATTTTACACAACCTAAATATGTAGTTTTATGGCATATTGGCACTAGGGGTGGGCAAAAAAAAAAAAAAAAAAGGGGTACCCAAACACCGAAACCGAAAAAACGGAGACCGAGACCGTAAAAACCGGAATTTCGGTCTTTGGGTAATTGTTCGGGTACTAGACTTAGATAACCGAATTTTATTGTTCAGATTTGGGTAGTACCCTTGGGTACCCGAACAACCCAAAATACCCGAATTATTATTGATAGTTGTAAAATGTAGCACATGTACTCATGTTATGATCACGTAGCATCTTTTGTTACTCATTCACCATATATATTTTTCCTCCATCATATAATCGTAACTCATTATTAAGTTGATTGCATAGTGTATTTTGAGTATAATCAAATAGATTTTAATTTTTCTAAAAATTAGTGCTAATATTGGTAGTTTGGGCATTCACAAAAGAATATTGGGTAGTTTGGGTATAAACGAAGACCGAACTGAAATTTAGGTACTCAAAGTTGTCGGGTATCTAAATTTTTATTGTCATTTCAGGTAGCAATTCTAGGTAACCGAAAATTAAAAAGACCAAAAAAACTGGACCGAAACTTCGGGTATGACCGAACGCCCACCCCTATTTGGCACCTTAAATATGAAGTTTGCAATACATTCCACAGAAAAATGTAATTTTTGTGATAGAGGGTACACTGAATCTCAAATTTCATGATATTACTTTTTTATGTCCTTAATTTTGTGTTAGTTTTGATAAAGAGTCTGTACTTTGACAACAATACGTAAGGAAGCACAGGTTAGAAGTTCGCGGTGAAGACCGAGATACAGTTCACGAATCACTTGCAAGTTCGCTATCTCCCTATTGAACCATTTCTCTTGTCCTTTCCAAATCATCGTCTTTTTCTCCAAGTTCTTGCATCTTATCTTTGTCGCCCGCTCTCCTGTTCCAGGGGAAGGCTACTCGTTTCCGTCCAGAGATATCCATCCGGCAATGGCTCTATCTGTCGCATCGTTCGGGCACATACGTGGATGTATCTCGGAAATGTCAAACAACACATACCCATGTGAAGCCCATTTCCCATCTGTGCATGGCTGTTGGTAGGCTGCACCACGGGTATGGAGCTGCACTTACTACGTGACGCGCGCTGCCCATCCTGCTGCTGTCTCCCTATCTCTGCTACCTCACATTAGTCGTCGTGGTCCGAAGTTATCCCCAAGAATAGTATATGCAGATGTGTACGTGCATGCTTCTGATAGGATAGTTCGGATCGGGTGGGTTTCTTTCCTAATCAGCCCGCAAAGGTGGACAACAATTTATTTAATAAATCGCGTAAGTCAGGATTCGAACTTGAGACCTTTGTACCTGATACCATATTAAGTTGTATGCACCAACCAACTCACCCACTAACTTAAGCTGATGGGAAAGATAGGCAATTCATTTATACTCCAACGTACAGTTTCTGTTAAAAGATGCATTGGAGTGGTGTATATGTTTATTCTTGATGTATAGATCCATAACAGATCACGTAAATCTGGATCCATGCAGACCGATCTAAGCAGTAGTCTGGCCTCATCGAGATCCGAGCAGCATTGGTGAACAGGATTAGGAAAGAGATCTGCACTCATCATCCGGCCACATCTTCTCCCTTCGTCTATGAAATGATATACTTAAAACCGCTTATTTTTACATGACTCAACACACACGTAAGTATTCAGATATCGAAAACAACTCAGCTCGGTCCCGGCGACAGCTTGTAAGGTTAATCTATTTCCGGATCAAGATATCGTTCTTGTTTATGTAGCTGGTAGCATTGCTCATTCAATGAGAAGATGGAACATGGATGTTGGTATTTCTTACACCAAACAGAAAACACCACCTTAGGCTGCTTAGGCCTAGAGTGAATATTCCCGGTTCGGCGCCAGAAACACCTGGGGTTAAGTTACTTGCTTAGGATACAAAATAATCCACAACTAGCAACGAGTGCCAGATATGTATTATTAGTATTTAATCATAAAAGATAATCCGCAAGCGCACGGATAACCCGTTGTAGCATTTCACCCGAGAGTATTCCAGGGTATCGTTATTTATATTTTCCCAAAGGAAGACGTGGTTGACAAGTGTGTACTCATACTCATGGTGTTACAAATGATAGATCATAACCAATATCCAAATGCAGGGGTAAGGCAATGTATGGATAGAGGATAGTGTGACACACACAGCAGGCATTTTCACTCTCTGATAAAAGGCGAGAGGCGGCTCTAAGCTAGACTAAGTTTAAGTAAGAAGAACTGCTACTCCTAGTGTACATCGTCAAGTAGCGTGCGTAGCATCTACCTATAGTCTAAGCTGCACACAAGCCAAGACTAAGCTGTTCTACTGCCAAGCCATCATCGGGAGATCCAGCGATCAGAGTCTGCCCCAATCTCCGGACATTTCATATATACTCCTACGCCATACCCGAACGTGGAGGATTACAAGGGACGGACAGGGCTGTCACCACCTGCCGCCTACCTCTACAAACCGTGGGGCACGAACACGCATCCAAGGGTGGAAAGGAAGCCCTAGCACCATGCTAGCGTAACTAACCACAACTCTATATCCCTCGAGGCACCTCGCAAGGCGATAAACCTAGAGCACTCTTGCAAGACAATGGACCCGATGACTAAGCAAAAGGAACAACTAGGTCTAGCAAGCGATTACTTAGACAAAGGATCAAAGCTAGCACTACGTTAAGCGTAGGCGTTCGTCGCTCAAGAACGAGCGACGAATGATGAACGATGAAGAACGATCATCGTTAACCGATGATCGAGTATGAACGAACGACGAACGAACGATGAACGATCATGAACGAACATCGATGAACGATGAACGAACGATGAACGAACATGAACGAACGAAGAACGTTCATCCAAGATCAAGGATGAACAATGAACTAGCATAAGCACATAACTACTACAAGAACGATGATATTCCATTGATAAAGAAATAAGTCTTACAAAGAGAGTAAAAGGATACAAGGGAATATACCCCAGACTCTCCAAGGGACTTGGGAGCCAAAAGGGCAGCCCAACTACTCAGCCTAAGCCTAACTAGAGAGCCCCTAGCTCTGGATGTGTGGAGGAGGGAATGAGCCTCTTGTGTTGTGTGTCGTCTTTCTTCCAAGGGGAGGGGGTACCCCTTTATTTATAGCCCTCAAAGGCGGTGGAATTGAGGCGGTTCCGTAGGTCGGTGGCATTGATTGCAGGTGGAACCGACCTCCTGAAGTCGGTTGCAAACCGCCTTAGAAAGATGGACCCAGGGGGGCCACCTGGCAGGTCGGCCGACCTATGTATAGGGGTCGGCCGACCTGGCCCTGGCCCCCCCTGGGCTGGGCTTTTGCAGGTTGCCTCCCCTCGGCCTTTTAGCCTATTTTCCAGGTGCGTGGCCTCAGTTGATATTCTGGGTGGTTCTGGGCCTTTAATCCTTGAATTATATTCCCGCGGCGAGCGTCGTTTGATGGACGTGTTGGAATCGTCGCCTTGGGCCTTGTTTACACCTGGAAATCCCTGTTTTCCACCTGCACATCCAAATCTAGAGGTACACGTGGAAATAGGTTATTTGATAACAAAATGCAAGTAACAAGTGTTAGTTCTTCCTTATTTATAGAGCTAATTGACGGTCAAAAACTGGGTCTAAGGACCGTCAACAACTCCCCCAAGCTGTCCTCCTTGCTCGTCCCGAGCAAGAAGTAGGACTTAGGATGTTGATCAGGAGTTGCTACAATGTTTCATATCTCATAGGTACCATGCACACAACAAAATACTCTCCTTTGAGTTGAAAAAGTTGGCATAGTAACTCACCCTTTACCTTACTCCTTATGGGGCGTATGGCTTTTTCCTTGTCTTGGGCGGTTGAGAGATAGAACGGTTATAACAGAGCACCAATCACTTGTTCATTGTTTGACTTTTATTTTCCGGAGGTTTTCAAAAGTTTTGAAATAAAAGCAAAGTTCCTCAAATGATGCTCTCGAATCGCTCAATAAGTGTATATTCCTCACCAAGGCATTATTGTGTTGCCTCTTTGTCATCCTACTTCTAAGGCTTGTATGTGGAGCTCAAGGTAGGGATGATATGAGGCATACTTGCATCACACATATTGCTGAACCAAAAGAGTGGATCCATGGAGAATGCAAGTCATACAACCTTGATCAAGATGTGCATGTGTGTATATGGTGGTGGTGAGGTGGAAGAACTATACTCCTTTTTTTATTTGTTCCTTCTCTCTTTTTTTTGAATTTTTGAGGAGAACATGGCTATCTTTCTTTCTTTCTTTTTCTCAACATTTTTCTTTCTTTCCCCATTTTTTCATCATGCTCTACTTTTGTATGAGCAGGGGATTATTCTTTTTCTTTCTTTTGAATAGCCATGTCTCCAATGATATATTTTGAGAGAGAGGTAACAATGAATTTTTGGAGTATTTATTTTGGTGGAAAGTGTGGTGGTATTGCTTAACTTCCAGTGTAGAAGTTTAGCATGCGAGGTGGAGTGTACGTGATCTTGATCAATGAGAGTATGACAAGCTTCTCACTAGGGTCACACAATTTTGATAAAGCTCAATGCAATGACAAGCAGCATATGTGTAAGGGTTTGCAATGTAAGAACAACATATGGCTTTGGTAGGAATTTTAATCATTGAGGAACTTTATCATTTTTTTGTATTTTGTAAAATAAAACTCCGGAAGTCAAGTCTTACTTTGAACAAGATCATAGCAGCCCTATTTGTACCATATCATATCTCACAACAACTTAGACTTAGATCAAGCACTATGCAGCCCACAAGTTTCAAGCTCTAGGTAAGCACAAGCCAAAAGTCTCAAAACTTGGGAGAGCACTAAGCTGTGACTAGGTACAAACAAGAGATAAAACAGAGCAACTATTCATCATCTCAACATAAGGAAGGCTAAACACTCATACTCGCATATAAAGAGAAACTACGAAAAACTAGAAACCACACTAAAGACTATTTTTGTTCTTTTTAGTTTTGTCATTTTTATTTTATTTTCAGATTTATCATTTTTTTGGTATTTTTCATGAGAGGTGCAAGAACAAGCAAACAAAAGAAATAAAAGGATACAAGTTGCGATACATGATACCTTAGCGGGGGGTATGGCATCCCCCCAAGCTTGTTCTTGCTCATGGGTGATGTCGAGGATCGAACCCGGTGTGGCGAAAGTAAGCCAACATATCGGCTTGGCCCTGCTGCGTCAAGTTGGTGAGGTTGGTGAGCTGGGCATTTGTGTTTTCTTGCCACTGATGGGTCTGCAGGACGTGTTGGTTGAGAGTGTGCTCAACGTCCTCTCCTCGAGTCTCAATGCGTCCCATTTGCTCGGTGAGCGCATTCATTTGCTGCTCGAGATATGGATCACGAGCTGCAGACGAACGACGCCCACCGGCCCGTGGTGAGTAGGACGTCGAATCGGAGGAGATTTCCTCCCATTGCGCGCGGGGATGGTGCGTCCATTGGGCTTGGCCCGCACCCTGCTGCGACGAGCCGCCGACCTCAAATGGTGGTGGAGTGGTGTACCCACCGGGACCATACCCGGCGTGACCGTAGCTTGGCCCATGTGCATAGGCCATGGGCTGCGGTGCGGGTATCCCGGTGTCGGCGGTCGGCTCCGGCCTGCGCGTCCTCCTGCGAGAAGAAGTACTCCTGCGTGCAGCTTCCTCTTTTTTGAGAGGTGTGGTTAGGTTTTTACAGCCATACAAACGAAGTTCCCGGTTAGGTAACGGGAATTCATTTGTATAACCGACATAATAGAATATGAGAGAATTATTTGGACCATGCTTAAGTGTATGACCTTGAATAAGATAATCCTCGGTGATAAGAGAGCGGGGTGTATCAATATAAGCAACATTAGCATCATGCAAAGCACCAACACCCGCAGCAATACGTGTAATCAACGAGGTGCACTCAATTGGTCCAGTCATTCTAAAATTTTCTAACCACTGAGAAATCATGGACATGACAGGAGCAATCTTTATTTTCTCAACCATAGCATAAAGAATTTTCAGATCATCCTCGCGCACAATCCTAATATCACTTCTAGGAAACAAGGTAATGCCAAGCCACATGTGCAACAAGCGCAAGGTAGGATGATGAATATGATTAGTTCGGGGTTTCTCACAAGTAGGAGATGCAGAAATTCTTTACCAAAAAGCTAACTTTGAGTAACCCGGAATCGAACTATCAACATCAATGGTGCAGCGAGAATTAAAGCCGAGGCATTGACTAAGGATTTTCCATGTCAAATGATATTCCTCTCGGAAAAACCGAAAGGTAATACCGTCATCTACCACGCGTAGGGTGCATAAAAACTGTAGTGTAAGTAAGCGGGAACCCTGCTCATCTACACTTGCAAACTTATCCCACCCTATTGCTTTAAATACTCGAGAAAATTCAGCATCCATACCAATCTTTTGCAGCAGTTCCGTATCAAATGCTCGCGTAGGAGCAAATGTACGGAGTCGGAGAGTTTCGTAGGCGCCCATCTCTTCGTCGCCCACCAAGTCGAGGTCGGTGTCGACGAGAAGACGATGCTCGGTGTTGGCTTGTTCCTCCGTTGCGGCTTCATGTTGAGGGCTTGACACTTGCTCGGTGGTGGTGCGGGCGCGAGTGCGAGGTCGAGATGAACCCGAGCCTGTGCTCCCGGACCGGAGCAGCGAGGCGAAGGCCTTGCCAGCGCGCTTCATGCTGCAGCGAGGTCGAGCAAGAACGCAAGAACGAAAACTCCGAACGGGTTATGAGAGTGAAAACCAATCGATGAAACCGTCGGTGTTCTTGCAAGCGAGAAAACGCAACTCGGAAAACCAAACCAAATCAAAACTGCAAAGCAAACCAAAGGAGAAATATTTTTGCAGAATTTTGAGGCAAGAACTCAATGAGCACAAAGGAGAACTTGAGAGCAATGGAGTGAAGTGAGTTGAGGAGTGGAAATGAGAGTGTGAGAGGGAGAGAGCAAGGGCCGGCCACCCCCATCTTATACACGGCCATAGTAGCCGTTTTTGAACGTTGGGAGGATCAGGTGACCGTTGGGGCAAAGGGGACAGGGAGCAACGGCTCTCCTGGGTCGGCCGACCTGACTGGTGGGGTCGGCCGACCCCCTCTGGGGCCCACCTGCTTCCCTCTTTGGCCCACAGCCCCCAACGGCCAAATGGAGATTGACCATGGTTGCTATGTCCAGAAACTCCTCGAAAATATTTGCTCAAAAAGATTTCCAAATAAAAAGTTGCCTCGAATTCAAAATTTTTCGAAAAAAAATCAAAAAATCGACATGTTGATGAAAAATTTCAACATGCAAAAATATTTTTGGCTTTTCCATGATGATACAAGGGTGGTCCAAAAATTTCATCCAAAGATGAGTCTTTTTGAACGCAAAAGTGTTTTTGAAAATTTTGATTTTTAAATGCATGGCGAGGGAAAAATTCAAATATGCTGGCGGAAAAATCCAAATAAATTTTTGGTGGAGGAAATAAATATGCAAAGTGGTTTGGAAAGAAATCCAAATGCAAATGTGGTGGAAAAATTCAAAAAGAAAAGAGAATCAAACCGAATGATAATGCCGGTTTTCCTGGCGGCCAGGGCCGTGTCGTTTAAAGTCCGACGGGCTAAGACTTCTCCAACGGGTTTAGCTTGGTGGCGCGGACCCGGTCCTTGGAGATGAGGACGTAGAGGGCTGCGCCTTGACTTGCCACACTTGTTTCATCTTTGATGGTGTAGGTGGCTTCTCGGACTTTGGGACGGGTTTCTTGGCCCATAATCCCGGCCTCGTGGTCGCAGGTTTCTTTGGTTGAAACTGCGATGGATTTTCAATCTTTGCCAAGCTCTTCCATAGAGCAATGAGGCTGTCCGTTTTCCTGGCTGTCACTTCAACTTCTTGAATGTTGGAGGTGTTTGGCCCGTACTTGACCTTGATCATCGAGCATTGTTCTTTCCGAGGTTGGAACTCGAACTTCTCCTCCTTCCCATTGATGTAGAGGCGGATTTCTCCAACTCCAACATCAATTTGGGCCTTTGTGGTGCTAAGGAAGGGACGTCCCAAGATGAGGGGCGTTTCCTTATCAATATCCATGTCAAGCACCACAAAGTCGACGGGGATGAAGCTACCCCGGATTTTCACCGGAATATCTTCGGCGATGCCCGCCGGGTAGCGGATGGATGAATCTGCTAGTTGCAGCCGCATGGGAGTAGGAGTTAAGTCAGTGTGGCTCAATTGATTGAAGACCTCCTTGGGCATCACGCTAACACTTGCCCCAAGGTCGCATAGAGCGTTGTTGAAGTGGTGTGTCCCAATAGAGCATGATATGGTGGGACATCCAGGATCTTTCTTCTTTTCAGGAAGTTTGTTGAGTATAGCAGCGCTACACTCCTCAGTGAGCTTGATCGTTTCTGTGGTGGGCAAGGGTCGCTTGTTGTTGAGGATGTCCTTGAGATAACGTGCATAGGTGGGTACTTGTATCATATCCATCAAGGGCACGTTGACATGAATCTTCTGAATTGTCTCAACAAATCGGGCGAATTGCTCATCCACATTTCTCTTCTTGGTGCGGTGCGGGAATGGCATGATGTTTGTATCTTGGAAGTCCAATGGTGCTTGCCTCCCGTCATCTTCCTTAGGCTCACTTTCTTCTTTTTCTTGATCTTTAGATGGTCCTTCTTCTTCTTCTTGTTCGTTCCTGTTCTTCCCTGCATGGTTAGGATATGGCGGGTCGCGAGTGGATTTTCCTCCCCTCGTGGTGACCGCATTAACATTTTCACAAGTAGGAACAGAGCAGCAAGCTGAGCTAACTGAGTTTCTATCATTTTATTAAAGCTCAACTGATTTTTGAAAGCGGAAGAAAGACCTTCTATTTTTGAATTTAAACTCTCTAAACTTTGATCATTGGCAGCAAGCTTTTTGTTGATTGATTCGTTGATTTTAGCTTGGCCATAAACCAAATCTTTCAAAGAAGGCTGATTATTATTAAAACCAGAGAAATTATTACCTCCTTGATAAGATTGGCGGTTTTGGTTAAAACCTTGACCTCCACTTGGATGATACCCATTGTTGTTGTTCATGTAGAATGCTTCTTCATGGATATGGTTGGGGCAATCCTTTCCCATATGGCCAGTGTTGCCACATTCCTCACACGTGATGCGTGAGTCAAGTGAACGAACACTACCATGCGTGTTGAAGTCGTCCAAGCGCTTCATGACGAGGTCGAGTTTGGCGGACAATAAGTCCACCTCCTTGATAGGGTGTACGCCTTTAGAGCGTGGTTGGAGACGTTCATCGCTCCACCCTTGATTGGAGACCATCTTCTCAATAAGTTCTTTAGCTTGAGCAACGGTCATTGAGAAGAAGGCTCCTCCAGCAGCGGCATCCATATGTCCACGGGTTGTTGGTGTCAACCCGTTGTAGAAATGTTGAAGAATGAGCCATTCTTCCATCCCGTGGTGTGGGCAGGCGGATATGTAATCTTGGAGCCTATCCCACGCCTCGGCGATGGTTTCATTGTTGGCTTGCTGGAAGCTTGATATTCTTCCACGAAGGGCATTGGTTTTGCCCAACGGGAAAAACTTTGCGAGGAACGCGGTAGAACAGCGGTCCCAAGTGTTAATGCTGGCACGATTGGCATAGAACCATTGTTTCACCTTCCCAAGGAGGGAGAGGGGAAACAAACGAAGTCGAATGGCATCTTGGTTGACTCCGGCGGTTGCCGATGTGTTGCATATCTCAAGGAATTGCTGGAGATGAGTGTTGGCGTCCTCCGTGGCCTTTCCACAAAAGGGAATGGCCTGCACCATAGTGATTAGGCTTGATTTGACTGCAAACCCTGCGTCACCGGCGTTGACATTGGGCCCAACGGGAACATTGGCAACGGAGGGAGCAGAGTAGTCACGGAGGGTCCTTTGATCAGCCATGTCAATGAGTGATGATGGTGCGGATGATGTGGGTTCGTCTGTCGGGAGTGTTGCTTGTGAGGGAGAGTCGATGCGGGGTCGGACTTTCCTTACAAGCGACTCTGGATTATCAACGAAGTTTTCCGGCAGGTTGAATCCACGCATACACTATCCTGTTTTCACATCAAAGAGAGAAAACAGATCAAGGTTAGCCTGCAATGGAAATGGTTAAATCACATCAAGTGTAATCATGAGTAATCATTGTATACACTTGTCAACAATTGTCTTCCCCGGCAACGGCGCCAGAAATGCTTGTTGGTATTTCTTACACCAAACAGAAAACACCACCTTAGGCTGCTTAAGCCTAGAGTGAATATTCCCGGTTCGGCGCCAGAAATACCTGGGGTTAAGTTACTTGCTTAGGATACATAATAATCCACAACTAGCAACGAGTGCCAGATATGTATTATTAGTATTTAATCATAAAAGATAATCCGCAAGCGCACGGATAACCCGTTGTAGCATTTCACCCGAGAGTATTCCAGGGTATCGTTATTTATATTTTCCCAAAGGAAGACGTGGTTGACAAGTGTGTACTCATACTCATGGTGTTACAAATGATAGATCATAACCAATATCCAAATGCAGGGGTAAGGCAATGTATGGATAGAGGATAGTGTGACACACACAGCAGGCATTTTCACTCTCTGATAAAAGGCGAGAGGCGGCTCTAAGCTAGACTAAGGTTAAGTAAGAAGAACTGCTACTCCTAGTGTACATCGTCAAGTAGCGTGCGTAGCATCTACCTATAGCCTAAGCTGCACACAAGCCAAGACTAAGCTGTTCTACTGCCAAGCCATCATCGGGAGATCCAGCGATCAGAGTCTGCCCCAATCTCCGGACATTTCATATATACTCCTACGCCATACCCGAACGTGGAGGATTACAAGGGACGGACAGGGCTGTCACCACCTGCCGCCTACCTCTACAAACCGTGGGGCACGAACACGCATCCAAGGGTGGAAAGGAAGCCCTAGCACCATGCTAGCGTAACTAACCACAACTCTAGATCCCTCGAGGCACCTCGCAAGGCGATAAACCTAGAGCACTCTTGCAAGACAATGGACCCGATGACTAAGCAAAAGGAACAACTAGGTCTAGCAAGCGATTACTTAGACAAAGGATCAAAGCTAGCACTACGTTAAGCGTAGGCGTTCGTCGCTCAAGAACGAGCGACGAATGATGAACGATGAAGAACGATCATCGTTAACCGATGATCGAGTATGAACGAACGACGAACGAACGATGAACGATCATGAACGAACATCGATGAACGATGAACGAACGATGAACGAACATGAACAAACGAAGAACGTTCATCCAAGATCAAGGATGAACAATGAACTAGCATAAGCACATAACTACTACAAGAACGATGATATTCCATTGATAAAGAAATAAGTCTTACAAAGAGAGTAAAAGGATACAAGGGAATATACCCCAAACTCTCCAAGGGACTTGGGAGCCAAAAGGGCAGCCCAACTACTCAGCCTAAGCCTAACTAGAGAGCCCCTAGCTCTGGATGTGTGGAGGAGGGAATGAGCCTCTTGTGTTGTGTGTCGTCTTTCTTCCAAGGGGAGGGGGTACCCCTTTATTTATAGCCCTCAAAGGCGGTGGAATTGAGGCGGTTCCGTAGGTCGGTGGCATTGATTGCAGGTGGAACCGACCTCCTGAAGTCGGTTGCAAACCGCCTTAGAAAGATGGACCCAGGGGGGCCACCTGGCAGGTCGGCCGACCTAGGTATAGGGGTCGGCCGACCTGGCCCTGGCCCCCCCTGGGCTGGGCTTTTGCAGGTTGCCTCCCCTCGTCCTTTTAGCCTATTTTCCAGGTGCGTGGCCTCAGTTGATATTCTGGGTGGTTCTGGGCCTTTAATCCTTGAATTATATTCCCGCGGCGAGCGTCGTTTGATGGACGTGTTGGAATCGTCGCCTTGGGCCTTGTTTACACCTGGAAAATCCCTGTTTTCCACCTGCACATCCAAATCTAGAGGTACACGTGGAAATAGGTTATTTGATAACAAAATGCAAGTAACAAGTGCATTAGTTCTTCCTTATTTATAGAGCTAATTGACGGTCAAAAACTGGGTCTAAGGACCGTCAACAATGGACAATGCCATGTTCGTCAATATGCAGAGTTGTCAGCAATATATATTCCCTCCATTTTACAAAGCACAAAAAAAATAGTCAGTGCAATAATACCCTTTTTCAAAACAGAAAAAGAAAGTGAGTGTGATGATCTCACAAATCCTTACATGTGAACTAATGAAAAGGTAAGTTTTACAATGCGCAATACCGTCAATATAATATGCTGGTGGTTTTACCAATGGTATTACTGTCATTTTGTTCCTATCGGTTCACTTCATGTCGCCCCGCCAGCCATGAAATCTCCGCATTGCCAGGCCCCCTCCTCACGAACTCGCCTTGCTTCCACACACGACCTCACCGCCCTGCATCATAATCAGTTCGGATCAAATTATATGTTCATGATTCTCTATCGAAATTTGCATGCGAAACATATTCATCATGAATGGTTCACTGCCAGTACCTACATTGAAGCAGGAGAGACTTGCTGCTCGTCATCGTTGAACTTCATAGCCGACATTTTGATCTTGTTGTGGCCCAGGAAGCGCATGAAAGACCTTTGCCTTTCTGATTAGTGCATGGTGTTAGCTGTAGTGTAACAGGAATAGAATTTTGTATATTGTGTGGGTTGTATTGCATTGAGCCCTTCGACCGGTACATACGAGAGTACATGGCTTAAGGAGCAAGGCATCCCTGGATATAAATGATTGTCCGTGACATACAATATCTAGCTACCAAATATACTATAACATCCCCCCCCCCCCTCGGGGGCAATCATAGCGGGAGCACGGCAAATGGTGAGACTGCGAAAAAAAGCCGAAGGTAGAACCCGACGGACTGACATCTCTTGCAATTGTAGCATTGTCGTGGTGTGAATGCTGTAGCTAGAGAGAACCGACGAGTAGCTCATGCGGATGGTAGCTCTTTGTGTCAAGTGTCGAGGTAGCCAAAAAGCGTGGGCGCGTAGCCCTGGTCGATGTGGTCGTGATTGAGGTAGTTATGGTCAATGAAACCGAAGTCGAGGATGTGCGAAGATGCGCTTTGAAAAAGATAGCAACTCGATTGAGTCACCGTGAGGAAGAAGGCCGATGCCGAAGCCGATGCTGCCAAAACCGCCATAGGCGAGGTTTGCGTTGGGTTTTGCTAGGCCTGGAGCGCGTCAGGGACAAAAGGACGCATCAATGTTCCCAATACTAGACACAGGAAGAAAAGGACAATCACGAACATACACCAGTGCCGGAGGGGACCAGCAGATAAGACCTTTGAGACGGTCGCGACGCGTACAACAACAAGGAGGAGAGTGCTGACGCTGTTCGCAGGTGTCGGAGTAGATGAAGTAGTTAGGAAAGAGATGACGGTGACTCTGGCGACGTGGTCGTGGTGGACAAAGACTGAAGATGTGGCTAAACTAGAGGCCATAAGTGGCAACGTGGTTAGCCTAAAGAAGAGCGACGACTGTGTTCAAAGTAGGCAAAGAACTCGACCGGCTTGACGGAGACCATGCACATAAACGATCTGAAAGTCACTTGCGCTGGAATGGTGATGAAGATGCAGAAATGAGTGCCACAATGGACAAAGTCTTGCCTTGGAGGATGCTTCTCATGTCAGTGACGACCACGGGCGGCAGCGCTGCGGCCGAAGGAGGAGACACAATGGCAGTATGAAGCTTAAAGGTGTGGTACGCGGCCTTGATGACGCCGCACACATGGCCGATTGATTAGGCTAACATGCGCACAGAAACATGACGATGCCACATAGTTGATGACGTGGGTGATGATGTTGATGACGTCTCCAAATCGGCGGTGACAAGAAACCGGCAGAGAGATGTGCAGTTGAGGTAGCTGAATAGCGTCGCATGAAGGAGGATAAAGTGCAAGCCATCGTCAGAGAAGAGACGCATGCTCGATCGCAGGGGGTGATGCAATGAAAAAGAATACTTATAGCAACAAATGAAAAATCATCAGTGTAGAACCCCTGCTAGTAGCCTATCCTCCACTTATAATGTAGTTCCCTGCCGTGGTCAACATGGCAGAAAAAATCAGAGGGAGAGAGGCAACGCGCAACACGGTTTGGGCATCTCTTGGCCACAGGGTTGCGCCAAAAAGCGGACATAACTCAATTCGTTGATGGCATTATTTTTCTCTTGTTTCACAAAGATATATAAGGAGTACTCTAAGTAAAATTTATGTCAGGGTTAATTACTAAATGAGTAGAATTCATAAAACTACAAATATTATAGAGATTTGCTAGTTCTTAGCCGACTGAGGTTTTGTATCTCAAAAAACTGGACCTGCAGGGGACAAACGGCCCCCGGGTTTTCTTTGTAAGAAGGATCTCTCACGCAAATCCAGAAAACTCTCGAACTCCCCTCCCCTGCTTACACATTTTGTGAACAATGAAAACACACTACTCGAACAACAAAACTGCACCGCTGAAGGTAGAATAATTTCCTTTTTCTAAAGAATATTTTTTGCAAAAGTGAATGAAAAGTTTGGGTGGTTGGATCAAAATTCAATGACTGAAAAAGTGACTGAGAGATTAGCAAAATCTCAATCACTTGAGAAGAATATACCTCCATATTATGACAAAACTATCACAAAACTACCAATTTAAGGATCGGAGTTGTATCACAAAAAAACACATATTTTAGTATACTTAACCCATGCTATGAACATGAATTGTATTGATAATAGCTCCCATAAGTGACGATATATGTGGGTTACATGACTCAATTCTAGACTAGAAGAAGGACTCTACAATTAGAATCCTATATACAACTACTGTACCCTTAACAAAAACAACTCAAGTGCCCCGCGACGACTTGTAAGGTTAATCTATTTCAAGTCTCCAGACCAATGATATCGTTCTTGTTTATGTAACTGGTAGCAATTAGTGCTTGCATCTACTCCTATTGATGTCTTTTTTTTTTTTGGGTTGCGAGGTACTCCCATTGAGACGTGAACTATTTTGGAGCCTGCGACAAATACCGTCGACTTCCTTGTTTCATACTCAGGAAAGTGATTTGTACCCAGAAATTAAAGTACTCCTCTGTTGGACAATGCATATTTATTCAACTCTCTCCCACCGCATGCTGGACTCTTTGGGATTGGCCTGGCTATTTATCTATGGTCAAAATTCATCAAGCATGTAAATCAAGAGTCGGATGTTTTTTGCTTTTTGGTGGTAATTTTTAGGATTTCATAGAACTAACGTGGAAGCTAAAAAGAAAATCTCCGATTAGTAAATATAAGATAATGCTTTAAAGAAGCTCTTTTTATTTTTTCAATCACAAAGTAATACCACTTACTTTTGCGGGATTATCCTTGTGCTTTTTTAGCTTGTTGAAAGAAACAAGACATGACTGGTTTCAATCCACCAGAAGGCCTCCACAGTGATCTAGAACAACTCTAAAGATGGTTCGAGCAAGACTCACCCCTCCTCCTGCTCCTGCCACACTGAAAAATCTGGCTCTTCGAAGCTCCTCCTACGACCACCAATCCTACATCAAACGAAAACATGTCCAGTCTTGTAAAAACACTCGAAAGCAAAGTATATTTTGTTCTTTTTTTTTTTCCGTGTGAGGGTTCGCGAGAGTTAACTGTTGTCGGTCTAAAAGAACTGTTGTCTGGGTTTGAACAGAAATCAATCTGAACCGTCGGATTATAAATACTACTAGTATATACTAGCTGTATAGAGCAAAGTAAAACTCATCACAATAACCATAACTGCAGAGAAGTGAGCAGTGGTAGAAGCAATTCTAAACCGAGTACTATCCAAGCAATGCGAACGACGAAGCTTACCAAATAGAGAAAAACAAGACGCTTCCATTCCTAGACCTTGCAGAAATAACGGACGCAGTCATTTCACGGCTGTTATGGTGGCATGGTGACTATCAATCCTCTCTGATCTGGACAATAATTCATCTTCCGTTTCGCTATGAGTCGCCAGCTCAATCCATTGGACTTGCATTTTTTTTCCTGGTTTGTTTCTTTGCCCTTCGGTCATCTGCAGAGCCAAGAATTGCATCAAGTGGTCATCGATCCAAATTATTAAGTTCTAAGCTGGCGAATTTGCGCTACGTGTTGTGGTCCCAGATCCTGCACTACCGGAAATCCCTGATTTGCCGTGTGCCAGGGGCACACGGCAAAGCGGACAATACACTCGGCAACGATTTTGCCGAGTGTAACACACGGCAAAGCCCACTCGGGGACGGGATACACGGCAAAGACCTCATTTGCCGTGTGTTTTCCGTCGGGCACTCGGCAACACCTTTGCCGAGTGCAAAAGGGACCCTCGGCAAAAAAAAGTGGACGGATGGTGCCCTGACGGAAGAAAGCGTTGCCGAGTGTCAGGTTGGGCACTCGGTGACACTTTGCCGAGTGTCCGGGTGCGGGACACTCGGCAAATATTGGAAGGTTTGCCGAGTGTCCAGATGCGGGACACTCGGCAAATACTGGAAGGTTTGCCGAGTGTCTGCGCAAATACACTCGGCAACGATTGTAACATTTGCCGAGTGTCTGTGCACATACACTCGGCAAAGTATGTTTCCAGAATAGCTTTTCGCCAGACTTTGCCGAGTGTCTTTGCACAGACACTCGGCAAAGCTATTTTCCAGAACCTTTTTAATTTGTTTTTTCCATCATTTCTTTTGACAAACACAGGCAGTTAATATATATGACATTCAACATCCAATTCACAACCACATCCAAATCCAATAGTCCACAAATGCTCACATATTTCACAATTACACATATATAGCCACAAATAGTCCATAAATCCACAAATAGTCCATAAACTTCACAAGTTTGTTCAGAAGTCCACAAATACTAAACCACAAGTTTGTTCACAAGTCCAGAACCACAAATAGTTGCTAATAAGATACAAATCACATAAAGGGTGCGGGTGGGGGTGGGGGTGGGAAAAGATTGCGAGCTGCCGATAGATCTACGTCTTGAACTGCAGCATTCGACCCCGCGGATCCAGACAGATGCTGCAGAAATGAGGACATATAACATTTGTGATACAACATATATACCAGAATTATAAGTTTTCTAAGTGTCTAAGTTTTCTAAGTCTCTAAGTTTTCTAAGTTTGTTTAAGGTTGTAAAGAGACGCACCGGAGAAATTGGAGGACGAGGAGCCCAGGGCACCTGTGCCGGCAAAGGATGACCCATCGCCTCAAAGTGAGTCTGAAAGAAGGAAAACATCTCTGTCATCTGCTGCGACACCTGCTGCGACACCTGCTGCTGCACCTGCTGCGCCATACTCGCCTCGAGCTGCTCCCGCCTGATCCTCTCTTCCTCAAGCTGGGCCTGCAATATTGAATCAAATGTTTGCATGCATCCCAATATTAAAAGTGAACGAACAATGAATGTAACAGTAATAACCTGGAGGGCCTGTGTAGCGGTCGGTCGTTGGCGTATGCACGGGCCACCGCTACCGCTCCGTGCGCGAATCTGGGACAGCGTGGGAGGACTTGCCGTGTCGATGACGCTGTCACCGAGGTAGTACCGCCCATGCTTCTTGCCTCCTCCTGCCCTCATGACGACTTCGCCATCGAGGTCGTGTGACCTCGGATCGAAGTCTGGCCCATTGACCTCCTTCGCCACTGTTGACGGCTCTTAGACCCAATATTTACCCGTCAACTAGCTGCGCTTTTTATAATAAAACAATCACCAAAAGTAGACTTAGGTCTTTAAACTAATGATTTCCACAAGTCTTGGTGAATTTGTGAGTGCAGCTGCAATTCATAGGAAAACGGGGAAAAGGAAGCATAAAAGGCCCAAGTTGGAAACACCAATTTTCCCCGGAATAAAGAATTCCTCTCTTGAAGCCCAAAATCAAATATCCTGGCTTCAACTCCACCCACAGCAGGTGGATCAGAGGACAACACAGCCCAGAGAAGCAGCACGAGGAAGACCAGGCCCAGAGGGGCCCACCAGGGTCGGCCGACCCCAAACCCTAGGTCGGCTGACCTGTGGTGGAGGCCCCCCTGGCCCATCTTGTTACGTCGGTTCGCCACCGCCTTCCAGAGGTCGGTTCCACCTGCAATCAATACCACCGACCTAAGGAACCGCCTCAAGTTGCCGACCTTCTTGGGCTATAAATAAAGGGGTACCCCCCTCCTCCAAAACACATCACAAGACACAAGTCATTCCACTCCCATCCAGGCCCAAGGGCCTCTTGTACAATAGTAGAATAGAGGAGAGGGCAAGGATCAAGGAGAGGGATAGCTCCCCTTTGGTTATTTCCTTATCTTGTACCCTTGGCGGATATTTATCTTATTAATAGTTCATCGTTCGTTCTTCGTTCGTTCGTCGTTCGTTCATCGTTCTTCGTTCGTTCTTCGTTCGTTCGTCGTTCGTTCATCGTTCGTCGTTCGTTCTTAGTTCGTTCATCGTTCGTCGTTCGTTCGTCGTTCGTTCATAGAACGATCGTTGTTCTTATTCGTAAGATTAGTATTCGTGGTGTTATTGATCTAGCGAGCTTTACATACTAGTCGTTATTCTTGTTATACTTGTTTACGGGATCATCGCTCCGCGAGGGGTGCTCTAGCCTTCCAGATTGGTACCAGGACCGGGGTTAGAGTAGTAATCGACGGCGTAGACGTGGTGTTTAGGCTAGAGGTTACCTTTGTTTGCAGCGTGCCCCATGGTTTGTAGAGGTAGGCGGCAGGTGGTGACAGCCCTGTTCGTCCCTTGTAATCCTCCACGTTCGGGTTCGTCGTAGAGCTACAGGCTGGCGTGACTTGGCAGACCAGGTCTATACCAGTGCCTGAAGTAAACGAGTAGAACGAGAGTGCGATCGTCCTGCGGGACAGCTAGATCTTTATTCATCCTCTCAACCCTATACTACTGCCATTCTTGTGTGTCCTTGGGTAAAACTAACCTTGCTGCAGATTATCACCGTTCCTTGGGGAAAACAAATACGATACCTTGGAATACTCCCGGGTGAAGTGCTACAACGGTATTCCGTGCGCTTGCGGATTTATTCGTGGTGTAAGAAATACCAACAGCCACCTCTGAGTATGAACTCAGGCGGCTATGGATGCTCGGATTGCTGTACGCCTCGGGCCCGTCCTCCGGGTTATACTGGATGTCCACCGTCGCCTTACCCTTGTGGGCCAAAGCAAAAGCCTCGAAGGTGTTGATAGGCTCGCCACCATGAGACGCCGCCTAAGGAAGAAAAGATGATTAGAAATTATGCATTATTGAGCGTTAGAATAAAGAAATGAAAAAACATACATATCTGGCCGCATATTCGTTGAGGCTAAGACTGCCCTGATGGTGCGGTACACCTTGCATCATCAATCAACGCTGCCGGCAAGCGTTGTGCTGCTCCTCCCAGTCCTCACGGCACCACTTGTCCACCTGCTCCTCCCAGCACGTGGGATGCCCTGCCATCCACCACGGAATCGCCTACAAGTCATCCAGAATGTGACATATAAGAAGCTAGATCAAAATAAACATATATGCTTAATTAAATGGAAGGTTCTATATTTACCGCCATGTATTCTTCCTTTGTCAACCTCATGCTAACTGCGGCCTTCTTTGCCACCCTCACTTTCTTGCTAGCGTAGAATTGAACGATGGCCTGGGCGCGCGCCTCGTAGTGCATGTCCTTCACAAGTTTGTGACACGCTGTACGTGCCACCTGATGTGCCAGGGCCTCGGTTCCTGGCTCAGGTCTGTAGAAATCCTGCATACATACGTGGTGTATCGAATCATTATTTCAAGAATGTTGTATAAATGCGAATAGGGGTAACAATGTACGTAGTGAGCAAGACTTACCCACAGCTCGATGAGCACCCACTCCAGCTTGTTGCGGAATGTCCTGCCCTCTCGATCCTCCCAGTCGGATGCGGCGGCATAGTGCTCAAACGTAGTGGCTAGCTCTATTCTGTTGCCAATCAGAACGTGGCCAGGGAAGTGCAGCCTGCACAAGGTACCCAAGATGCCGTTGACCTTGCGTTTGTGGACACCCGCGACGATTATGTCCCAATTCCTGCCAAAATCATTAAGATAAATTGTTAGTATCAATTGTAATTTAAAACATATGAAATGAAGGGTATTGAAAACATATAAAGTAACTTACCGGGGAGGGATGGGGCGAATCATCGGACGACCGTTAAAGGGTATCAGTCGCTTCGGGAGAGTCGAGGGCCCTCGCAACCAGACAGCCGGCTCCTCCTCCCCCTCGCCCTGAGGCTCCTCCTCGTCGCCCTTGCCCTGAGGCTCCTCCTCGTCGCCCTCGCCCTGAGGCTCCTCCTCGTCGCCCTCGCGCTCCTCAACCACGCTCTCCTCCTCCTCCTCAGACGACTCCTCAGACGACTCCTCGCGTCTCTGGTGCTCCTCGTGCGCCTCAGACGAAGCCTCAGGCGACGGTGACCTCCCTCCACCCCTGCCTCCACCCCTCCCTCCACCTCTCCCTCCACCCCTCCCTCCACCCCTACCTCCACCTCTCCCTCCACCCCTGCCACCACCTCTCCCTCCACTACTCCCGCCTCCACTACTCCCGGACTCAACTTGTCCTTTTTTTCCTTTTTTACTCGGGTAAAAAAAGGACAAGGACTTCAAACCGCCCACCATTGTGCCCCAATCACCTGCAATTAATTCAAACAAGTAAACCGATTAGCATACTATTAAAGAGATGCAAAATTAAAAAAAAACAGAAATCGAAATAACATTGTATTATAAATAGTAAATTAATTAGGACGGACCATGCATTTTATTAAAAATAATCATCATCGTCGATATTAGTTGGATCATTAGGCTCGTCGTCCCAATCATGCATGTCGACATAATCATGCCCGACGGTGAGCTCCGGCGGAGGAATGTCGTCATCACTGTCCAGATGTAATTTCTCAAGTAATTCTAAGTCCTTCGCATTATCAACCTCATCTCCATCGTCCTCATTGTCGACTTCTATTCCAAACATTTCGTTTAAGTCTATCACAAAACTCCCTTCTAGCCCATTGTCTTGAAAGAAGTCATCTCCGTCATATGTATTTGGGTCTATGGTGTAATCGTCATAGTTTGGGACAGGCAGTTTACCGTGTGGCAATACCTTGTACACAATATCCCAACCTATGAGACGTTCGTCGGTTTGGCACGGGTATGAGAGATAATAAACTTGCGTGGCCTGAGTAGCCACGATGTAGACATCGTCTCCTGGTAAGACGGATGACTGCTGAATTTCGACTAGCCCAAGATTAGGAGTCCGTCTCACTGCTTCCGGATCAAACCAATGGCATTTGAAAATTACAGGATTAAGAGGTTTGGAACCAGGAAACTCGATTTCGTATATCTCTTCAATTCTACCATAATACTCGACGCCATCAAGGCCCGGCGTTAAAACCCCGGTATTGGTGGTTCTTCGATTCGGACGCCTCTGCTCGTAGCTTGTTGTGTGAAAGCGATATCCGTTGACGTCATAACCATTAAATGACCTGACCCTATAGGCACAACCGGCGGAGACTTGTCTCAACTCGGGACTCATGGATGCATCGGTTTGGCCCTGCACGATAGAGAATGATAGGTCTTTAATTAGTTAAGAGCAACTTACCGCATGTCAAACTAAGTACGAGATAAATCGGACGGTACCTTCTGTTTGAACCAAGAAATGAAATCGGGCTTTCTATTTCCCGCACCCTGCCTAAGTAGGGTCTCAATTTCATTCGATGTAGGTTCCCTTGATGCACGCCAGAATTCATTAAGAAATTTCCTGTGCCAACAAGGAACAAGATTAGGTGGGTTTCATGCACAAGAGTGACTACTCGAAAAGAAAGTTGGTTGAGAACTTACCGCATGTACGTCTCGACTTCTTTAAGGTTGGTCAACACATATAGCATGATCTTGCGCCACTCTTGATGTGTCAATACCTTGTTGGTCGCACCACTTGCGCTCCCGAGTTGCCCTTGGAAAAGGCTGAGGGTTGAATCATTTTCGGCAGCATTGTAACGAGGGGGTGGATTATGCACGCTAGGAAGGTTGTCAGCATAGTACTTTGTTGTGAAGTTTGACACCTCCTCGAGAATGTATGCCTCTGCCATTGAAGCTTCAATTTTACATTTATTTTTACATTTATTCCGAAGAACCTTTAGACATCTCTCAATTGAATAGCACCAACGGTATTGCACAGGCCCACCCATTCGTGCCTCATACGGGAGGTGCAAAATCATGTGTTGCATCGAAGTGAAGAAGCCGGGTGGAAAGATTTTCTCCAACTTACAGATCAAGGCAGGTGCCATTTTTTCCATGTCTTCTATGACCTTTTTTGATACCTCCTTAGCACAAAGTTGTCGAAAGAAATAGCTTAACTCTGCCAGCACCTGAATGCATGGTCAAGAGGGAGGAATTGTCGGTGTTTGTCGAACGAAGAATACTTCCCACCCTTCTTCAAGTAAATGAACTTCAGCTTTGACTTGCATACTGGGCATGGGAACTTCCCGTGAACACACCACCCGGAGAATGTCCCATATGCCAAGAGGTCATGCAGAGAATAGTGGTACCAAACATGCATTTTAAAGTTTGTCTTTGTTGCTCGATCATATGTCCATACCCCTTCCTCCCAAGCACGGACCAAATCATCAATCAGAGCCTCCAGGAACACATTCATATTACTCCCCGGGTGTTCAGGAATTATCATGGACAAGAATATGTTCTGTCGTTGAAAGAGGACGCCGGGAGTGAGATTGAGGGGTATCACGAACACGGGCCAACAAGTGTATGGGGCAGCCCCCATTCCATAAGGATTGAACCCATCTGTTGCCAGTGCGACACGTACATTACGAGCCTCATCTGCTTTCTCACGATGGATCCCATTAAAATGTGTCCAGGATTCACCATCGGCTGGATGGACAAGATGCTCCTTATGGTATCGCACTCCGTCTTTGTGCCATGACATCTGTTTCGCGGTCTCCTCGGTCATGTAAAGACGCTGGATCCTCGGTAGGAACGGGAGGTATCGTAGGATTTTCGCATGGACACGGAGCTGCCTCTTCTGACCATCACCAGAGTCTACCTCCAGGTACCGTGAGGATGAACACTTTGGACAGTACTTTGCTTCTGAGTGTTCTTTCCTAAACAGGACGCATCCATTCGGACAAGCATGTATCTTCTCATATGGCATCTTAAGTGCACGAAGTAGTTTCTGTGACTCGTACATATTCTTTGGCAGAATGTGACCTTCCGGAAGCAAGCTGGCAATAACTGTCAACATAACATCGAAGTTGCAGTGACTCAGACTAAACTGGGACTTTACGGCCATTAGGCGCGCAATGGCATCCAGTTGAGAAACCTTGGTATGACTGTGAAGGACTTGTTGTGCCGCAGACAACATTTGGTAATACGCCTTCGCAGTTGGCTCTGGCTCCTCCTCGCTAGGCCCTTCATCAAAGTTGTGTGCCTCTGCATAGTCATTTAACATGTCTCCTACCCCGGCATCAGCATCAAAAGCCTCATCGATGCGTGGTCTCACGACTTGATGCCGCACACGATCGGCCTCACCATGGTGGGTCCAACGTTTATAGTTCTCCATGAATCCATGCTTGATGAGATGTTTACCCATTTCCTCCTTTGTTTGTCGCTTATGGTTTTCACAAGCACTACATGGACAGAAAGTCCGAGGAGGCGTCCCTTCAACATTGGCAAATGCTTGGTCCATGAAAAGTTGAGTCTTTGTAAGCCATTCCCTAGTCCACGAACTCCGACTTGGTCGGCCCTTGTACATCCACTCACGGTCATCCATCCTCTAACATATCACCGAGTAATGAATAAATCAATTGCATCTACCGTTCAATTATGCAGTCTAATAGGTGAAGATAGGTCCTAATCCCACCCGAGGATGTGTAGACGGGTTAGTTTTCATGCTCTTCTCCTATCCGAGACAGAATTTCGGCAGCACCTCCCCGCTGTTCTCCAAATACACGTCCTGACAAGGAGATTGTGTATCCGGAGAGCAACGGGGAGATGATGCCGAAACTCTGTCTCGGAGAGGAGTAGAGCATGAAAACTAACACGTCTACACATCCGCGGGCTGTCCAAAAAACGTGGACAATTCGAAACAGATATGGCTATAGATATGCATAGATCTGCATATTTCCAACCATATCTCTTTCGAACGGGAGACGCCTAACTAGGTTACGCGTGACCTAGCTACAAACATGAATAGAAAAGAAGGTCTTTTTGTCTCACCTTGCTATATTGTAAAGTGCCGAGTCGAGGACGTCGAAACGGTGCAACAGCCTCTACCTAAAAAAAATAAACATAATAATGTCAAATATAAATTGACAGGGCATTCCTTCTGATACGATAGATGCATGCAGAGCATGCCAAGCCAGAGTGACCGAAGCAACAAGATGGCTAGAGCAGTGGCATCCCTTCAGGTGTACTAGATGCAGAGCAGTGCCAAGCCAGTGAATGAAGAAGCAAATCTTAATTAGCAAGATGGACAATGACAGTTAATCGAGCGCTATTACGAACTGCTACCAATTTAGTAGTACATGGGATCAACCAGTGTATATTTTTCAGCCATGCGAAGGGGCTCCCAACGCAGTGGCAAAGGCCACTGGCTGGTAGAGCGCCCGCCCGGGATCGATTCCCGGGTGCCGCACGGGCACTGTAGCGCCGCTACAGTGCCGAGAAAAAAACCTCCTCGTTCCTCTCCACTCAAAGCACGGGTATGTGAGAAGCAGCCGAACCATTCTCACGGTGAACGGCTCCCTGTGTAAGGGTTGGAGAGGGGGGTTCGGGAGTTTTCTCGATCTGTGTGAGAAGATCGTTCTCCTTAGATAATGCCCGGGGGGCCGTCATACCCCCCCGCAGGTCGAGTTTTTTTTTTTTATTTTTCAGCCATGTCAAGCATGCAGTATACTAAAGTATCGATACATGTGCAGGCAGATAGACATATCCATGCATGTCAACGATTAGCACCAATTAGCATAAGTCACTCTTGTGATGCTAAATCCATTTCCAGTGTCCTCCATGCTGGAGTAGTACTTAATCACGCGAAGCAGAAAACTGGATTGAACCGAGTGGTCAAGCTATGAATCGGACCCGTCAAACATTCACTCCACATATAAATTTCGGAGCAGCGGTTGCCCCAGCCTCGGAGCAGCATGCGGGAGGTGCTGGAGAAGGAGGACAAGGAGAAGGAGGGAGACGCGGCTCACCTGACCGGGGCAGCGACGGGGATTGGCGGTGGCTCCGGGGGCGCTCGGCGTTGGGGAGGGCAGGGGACGAGGCTGGCGGCGGCGTGGACGGCCTCGCCGGCGTCGAGGCCGGGGTCGCCGGCCTTAGAGTCCGGTCCCGCGCCGGGGAAGGAGGCGCGGGCCGGGGCCGGAGACGGTGGGCGCGGCGGCCGGGCGTCGGGGAGGATGGGCACGGCGGCCGGGCGTCGGGAGGCTGGTCGCGGCGGCCCGGTCGGGGCGGCGGCGGCAGCCGGCCGTCGGGGCGGCGCGCCGGGGAGGGAGGAGCGGGCCGGGGAGGGCGGCGCGGGCCGGGCCGGGGAGGGAGGAGCAGGCGGGGCACGGCGGCGACGATGGCGGCGGCGGGGCGCGGCGGCGGCGGCGAGGGCGGGGCCCGGCGGCGACGGCGGCGCGCGCGTGTTCAAGCTAAGTTTTCGAAACAGAGCGAATGGGGGAGAGGACGCGGGCAAACGGCTAAGTCACGATGGGACAAATTTGCCGAGTGTCCAGATCCAAGACACTCGGCAAAGCTTCATAGTTGCCGAGTGCGAGATCCACGACACACGGCAAAATGTTTGCCAGTGTCGCGGATAGGGACACTCGGCAAACGTGTCCCATGGGGACTTCGCCGTTTCGCCAAAACTATTTTGCCGAGTGCCCCAAAAATTTTCCGAGTGGTTTTTTTTTACACTCGGAAAAAGTTCCTCCTTTGCCGAGTATTGCTCCCCGGGGCACTCGGCAAAGCACCTTTTGCCGAGTGCCCCGGGGTGCAACACTCGGTAACAAAAAAAATGTTCACCTCAAAAAAAATTATTAAATAGCAAACAAATTCAAAAATTTACCAAAATTTGTATTGATGCTGTTTATATGATCTATTGTCTATGAAAAATATGTATGACGTCAAACTCAAATTCGAAAGCACATATGACTCCAAATCTTAATGACCTAATCTAAACTCTATGTCTCTTCTTCGGAGATTCTCCATTTTGTAAACAACGTACATGACAACTTGCGCGAAACCTTGTCTACTATTTATCACAACATCCTCGTATGATATCATGACTTCCTGACAAATCTCACATTTTTTTGACTTTATTTGTATTTTATATAATTTGAAAACAATTCGGTCACACGCTCATACTCATATTTCATGTACAAGATGCGCGAAATTTCTTTTCATTTCCCGGATACGGCCTCACAATGGACTCAGCAACGTGAATATCATTTTTGCATTCACTCGATTCCATAGTTCGAATCACTCGCAGTTCACTTTGGACTTATTACCAAAAAATATAATTAATACAAATTAATAGCTAAATTTAACAAACGGATTGTGAAATGTACCAAATTTCAACATGAAGTATAATGAAGTGTATGGAGGCAAGGAACAAATTTTGGGTTCAAATTTCTGAAAAAAAACAATTTGTTTGCCGAGTGTCTACGTTTGCACTCGGCAAACTTGAGTTTTGCCGAGTGTCCCGTTAAGGGTGCTCGGCAAAGCGGCGACGCCGCCGTCGACCCTAACGGCCCGGACACGTGACGTGCACGTGCACGAGCGTTGCCGAGTGTGGACACGCAAGACACTCGGCAAACGTCTCCTGTTGTCGAGTGCATTGTTTTTGCCGAGTGGCTTTGGTCAACGACACTCGGCAACAGACATGTTTGCCGTGTGTCGTTTTGTTGCCGAGTGTGTTTTGTTGTGCACTCGGCAAAAGGCCACCTTTGCCGGGTGACCGACAAAATACACTCGGCAAAATTGAAGACACTCGGAAAATCGCCGTTTTCCGGTGGTGCTGATATATGACTTACAAAGATACAAGTGACACTATACAAGGTCCAAAACCCATGTATCAAAGTTGAATACAACATCCACATTATACTCAAAAGTAGCGTTCAATTAGGGTGCTCTTTGGCTTGCATTGGGTAGTCACCATCACTACGGGAAACCACACGTTTGCCGGCGACGCCATCCAGGAACACCCGCCCGTGGCCGGAGCAGACTGTGGCGGCCACCGCCTCGGCCTCCCTTGCCGCCTGCAGCGACCAGGTCAGCCCGCAGCTACAGCCACCGTCGTCAGTTGCCGCGCCGAGTCGGGTCGGCGAGAGGAAGAGGTGGGCCAAGAGGATGGCGTTGAGGAGCAGCGACGAGCAGAGGAGGAGGACGGCAGGTAGCCTTGTCGGCTGTCCTCCACCTGCGGCCTTCATTGCACGATATGGCCTGTGTAAAAATTGGAAGCGTTGAACCCCAGAAGGCCGCGTACCTTTGTTTATACACTCGCCGTTGCAGTGGCTTACAGGTCTACGGTGTGATCGCAGATCGCAACTGATACGGCTGTGGTGATCATAACGCTACAACAACTCTATCTACAACTACGACTAACAGCCATAGCAACCGAATCACGCTTAACAGATTCTACATATCTTAATAGCATGGGGGTCATGGCATGTTCAACATGCTAATTAAAATAGGATAACAGCAATAGTTGATTATTTTTCTTCTTGTTTTCTTTGTCTGCGGTAGTTGAAGTGATTCAGTCATGTAGTAAGGAACACTGTTGAATGATTGGCTTCACAATTATTTGTTTAAGAAACAAAAATATATTTCAATATTACATCATCAAAGACAAACTCCAAATTAACACACCTCAAAAGATTGAACAAAAAGACGCCATAGTTTAAACAAATTCAAATCTATTACTAAAACATCATCCATCGGTAGCAAAAATCTCCATTGATGTAGTGTCAAGCATACAACACCCCCGGTCGAGGTCGGCGTTACGTGGCCCCTGTGACGTAAGAGCACAGGTTAAGCCCCGACCCAGTCGCTCACACGGTTACAGGCCCCTGTGTAAGCAGGGGGAGGGGGGTTCGGAGGTTTTCTGGATCTACGTGGGAGATCCTTCTCTTACAAAGAATGCCCGGGGACGGCTTGTCCCCCGCAGGTCCAGTTTTTTTTTAGTCTCAAGCATACAGCACCCCCAAGTAAATTGGAGACGCTCCTCCTCCTTCTACAAAAGTGGCCAGAAGCTTATCCAGTATGTTCTTCTGAAGATCACCTGCATGGGAGTAAAAGCTCTTGTATTGTTAAAAATCACATCATTGCTGCAAAATTAAATTTCTCAGCATCTACTTACTTATTTGCCCGTGTCTTTTTTTTCTCAACTCAAGTTATTTGCCCATATCTTTGTTTCTCTTTGACACTTAAAATTGATCAATCAACATAATTTGATAATTATATGCGCAAGGAACTAGTTTTTTTTTAGGGAAATACGCAAGGATTAGTGCTAACCAAAACAATAAATTTTTTTGAGGGGAAAGAAAAACCATAAATGTTGGTTATTTCTGCTTAACAGCACATGCAAGTGCAAAGTTTGTCAGGCCGTTCTTCGAAAAAGAAAAAAGAAAAAAAAAAGGTCAGGAGGCCGCAAGCAGCGCGGACTTCGTATATGACTGGGCCTACTCGAGGACGAATCTACCGGCCCACTACCAGGAAACGCAAACAACGTTTAAGGTCCGGGCCTACCCATTTTCGATGCGCTCTCTCGTTCTCTTTTGAAATCTCTGTTCATATTATCAAAATAAAAAAGAAATCTCTGTTCATCATCAGTAGCGCTTTCGTTGACAGGGAGCGGCAAAGAATCATTCAGAATCGCGAGTGAAGACGCGCGGGCAAGAGGTGAGTGACGACGGTACCACGGGATAGCAAGGTTACCCAATGGAAGACGATTTCTTAGTCCAGCAGGCGCTGTCACTCTCAAAGCTTTACTCAGCGATGAGGACGCGCCGCCGCTGAATGAGTGATGAGAATCCATGGTGTAACATCCCAAATTTTCAAGTCAAAATAAAATGGAATAAAAACCACTCAAAATTTAATTTTTTGTCTAAATCTTATCTTGACATGAATTTTCAAAATAAAATTAACTAAATAATTCAAACTTAGTAGAATATGGAAATTTTGAAATATAAAACCTGTGCTCGAGTGTCTGCTTTCATTTAGCGACCACTAAAAATGTGAACTTTTCGAGTTCACAACAAATTAAAATAATTATATGTAGAACCCTAGCAAATTCACCTCGAATTCAAAATCTTGAATTTAAATGTGCATAAATATCACCATGTTCATTTTTGGATTTACTTGTTTTATTTGAAGTGTTTGTTTATTTTTATTTGGAGTTTTTCTCGGTATTTCAAATTCCCTTTTCAAATTTAAATTTGCATTTGTATTTGACTTCATCTAAAACCTCAAAATGTTTAAAACATTTCTCCTCCCCGGGGCCATCTTCCTTCCTTTTCCCCTAGCCGCCCAGCCCATCTCTCTTTTTCTCTTTCCCAAAATTCCAAGCAGGCCGCCTCCTCCTTTCTTCTTCCTCCCAGCCCGGTCCAGCTCGAAAGCGGCCCAAGAAGGCCCATAGAACCTTCTTCCACCTCCAGGCAGCAGGAAGCTCTCCTTCTCTCTCTCTCTCTCGCTCTCTCTCTCGATCACTCTGCTCTCTCCCGAGCTCATTAGCTCTCGCCCCTGTAGCCATCCCTTGCGGGCGTCAGCAGCTGCAGCACGTCGCCATCTAGCACCAGAAGAGTGTACGGGGCGGCGCCGCAATTTTTGACTCAGAAACACTTCGCCGGGAAACCCGCTCTCACAGCCTCACCGCCGATCTCCTCGGCGACGTCCAAGTGCGACGCATCGCCAGCCTCCTGCTTCCTCGCCAAGGCACCGATCTGACACGCATTCACTCATCGTCGCACTCTTGACCGCGCTGACCACCGAGGATAAGGTCGCGCCGCAATTTTGACCGGACCAAAGTCCTTCCCGGCGAAGGAACCGCCCCTCCGTGGCTATACAAGGGACCAGTAGCCCTTCCTCCAGCTTCGCAATAGCACCACTCCCTCGCTCGCGCACGACCCCTCCGCAAATCGCCGGATTTCTGTTTCTTCCCCAAGTCCGGCCGCCGTCGATCTCCGCCGTCCGGCCGTCTCCGATCAGGTTGAGCTGCTGGTAAGCATCGGCCTGCTTTCCTCTTCCTTTTCGCCTGCACAAGCTCGTGCTCCCAAGCCGCAGCCAGCCTGCACCGAACAGCCATGGCCATCCCTCTTCTTCCCCGTGCAGCTACTGCTTCCCATTAGCCACCACCCAAATGTATGCCTCAAATGGAACCAAGCCACCTAGAGGATCCGATTTACCCACTTCCTAGCCGCCCTACTACCCTTTCCCCATGCGGATTTGAGCTCCAGGTGCTCATCCATGGCGGACAGAGGACGAACTCCTCTATATCGATCCCCTCTGTTTATCTGTCGAGCAGAAATATTCCCGTATTGGGCACTTGTTGCTGCGGCCCACAAGGATTAACCAGGCCCAAGGTTCACCTTACCGATGCAACCGTTCCAACCGAACCGGACCGGTAAGACCGGTTACCGGTCGGTAACCGATCAAACCGATAAAAACCGGACAAAATTCATCAAATTTTTAAATTCATTTCAAATTCAAAATCAAAACGGTAAACCGAAGAAACCGAACCGGACCGGTAAGGTCGGTTACCGCGATAACCGACCGGTTACCGACGGTTTTGCAAACCCTGACCAGGCCCCTCCACTCTTTTGTAGACCCAACACCACAACCAGGCCTTTTCCCTGTAAATCGAACAACATCAGCAGCCCAGCACGTGGTGCTATTATTTCTTTTTATTTTCGGAATAAGCCAAGAGCTCCACTGAAAAATAAATATATCCACGAACTCTACTCCTATGGATCTGATTCTTGCTCCTAGATGTATCTAAATTCAAAACCTACCTATCCATACCAATTTTATAATATTTGTCATTTTCTTGATTTTCTCTTTGAATTTATATTTTAATTTCATTGTTGGGATTTATCTTCTTGCAGTTTATTTATACCTTTTTAAGTGCAGATCATTAGTAGGTTAAATGTAATTAGTCTTGCATCATCATGCCCTAAGACACATTCAACCTTGGTAAATTTAAATAATTAACTTTATTTATAATAGTAAACTTATCAATACTTATAAGTTAAATATGATCTTTAAACCATAGGTTGTGTAACTCTTAAATTTATGTACACTTGCATGTGCATGATCTTTTCATCTAAGTCCTTGTTACCCCATGGTATGCTTAGTTGCTTTATGAATCTGATGCATGCGCACATCTTCTTTTCAAACCACCCATGTTCTTTAATAGAAATAACTTAGAGTTTATATAATAGATATACACGCAATCACTATCAATGACGCATGTGCATCTCATCATCCTCAATCTAAGGTTTCAGTAAATAAAGCTTCATGCCAAGCCCTGCACCTTGCTTCTTTTAAGAGAAATTACATAATTAATAGTTTGTCTAGGTGAATATAGCCCTTATAAGACCATGAATATAACTTGTAATAAATAATCTTTCATAAATAAATATGCATTGCACAAACATAGCCATTTTTTTTGGAGTTTTATCGATTCTTATTGGATTAATTGGATCTTATTGGCTCTTTTTGATCTTTATTTCTTTTACGGTAGTTGTTTATACGTAATGTTTCTATGCGCTAGCTTACACGAAATTCGAGGAAGAGCTAGAAGAATTCAAGAAAGGTCAATCCTCAAGGATAAGCCGAAGAATCCAAGTCCAAGGACAAGTCGGAAGATACAAGCTTCGAGAAAGGACTTGAGGACATCAACTTCGACGGAAGAGCTTGAAGATCCGGAATTAGAAGATTAAGATACCGTTTTCAGGCAAGCTCTACTTCTCCTTGATCATGATTGAATCTACTGTTTTCGCAATGCACCTATATGGCATGTTCTCGTATTATGCATTACTTGTTATTTTACTGATTGTGTAGTTATGGTCCTATTTGCTTACTGATATTAATGCCATTATTTAGACATTAATACATGAATTCCTTGTTTAGTCTTGTTTACTATCACCTTGATAACCCTAGGAGAGTCCCATCATTTATGTGATGGCACGTTCACCTTGCTACTAGATTATTGCTTAGGACCCCTGGCAATGTTTCTACATTGCCACACCTTACTCACATATATACTTTTGCAAATGTGTGAAAATGAGTTTGGTAATGTGCGTGATACTTGGGTTGGGAGTAGCACAACCGTGTTAAGTGATGATGATGGAGACAGTGATGATGGGATGGTTGGATCGCGGGCAAGGCCACTAGTGCTTGATTGATGGCGTGATAGTCCTCTAGTGTGGGAAATATGGTGCTTGCCCGGCCATATAAGGACGGTTCTTGTAACCTTTAACCTAGTGATTCTCGCACAACCACGGAACCTGTTATGGAGGACTTACCCTATCTTCTTGGTGCCTACCACTTTGGTTCACCTGGAGGACAGTAGCGCAAACGAGCAACCAAGAGAAGACTCCGAAGTTTGTAGTGCTTAGGAGTTCTGGCCTATGATCCCCACATCAATGTGCAAAGGGCCTGCATGATGACTATTATAGTCTCATGAAAAGCCCCTGGTCTTTAATGGTTCGTGGGTGGCATTGTGTGTGGTACTCGGAGAAGATGGATTGAGCGTTATGTTACTCTCGGTACAAGAGTGCATAGCCCGTAAGAAAAGATGTACAACCTCTGCAGAGTGTAACAATCTATCCGGATATCCGTTGTCACGGTACTGACACGCTATGGTTGAGTTTACAAAGATTAGCCACCTCTCATTCCTTGAAGTGTGAGTGAGCAGTAGTCTGCTCGTGTTTTGGAAGTGATGGCAAGTGTGCCGGGTCGGTATGACCATTGAGGTCAGAAGGCTCAACTAAAACTTAGGAACTGGCGGGAGTGCTTCATACTCTCCCAAGGCCAACCAACTAAAATATTGACAGTTACTTCTCTGTTTTACCTAAGAATTCCTTCACTTGCTTTAGTGAACCTTGCATAAATTTGCTTGCTGCAAATGAACCATACAGCAATTCCTTGCTAAGACCAAATATGCATGTATATATACTCTTGTGTAGTGTAGGGCTTGCTGAGTACTTTATGTACTCACGTGTTTGCAATTGTTGGTTTAGTAGGAGAAGACTTCGACAGAACGACGATGATTGGGTTTTCGATTCTGCTTGTTAAGTTTGCTTGTGGCGTTGGGCCATAGTTTCCGCTGTCTGCTTCACCGTTAGTCGGTCGGATGGACTTGGATGGTTTTGAATCCTTGTCGTACCACCGCTAAGGGTCTTATATCATATATTTTATTTATTTATCTATTCGAAGTAAGCTTTTGATTATCATATCTGTATTCTTATGCGTATCAGCTACTGATCTAGAGACTGATATAGAATACACAGCAGATTCTAGAAATAGGGTCTGACACGTAGGAATCTCCGGCGCAACTTTCATGGATATGAGTCTACCGCCGCGCTCCGTAACAATTACTTGTGGTGGGATCCACGAGACGAGAATCTTCCATCCAAAGTATCTCTATCTGCTGACTTGTCCTCCCAGAGTCGTTTGATTTAGGTACGTCCGAACCGAACTGCCTGGAGTATATATTTATCTAGCGTTCGTACCTGGGATCCGGCGTCGCTGTCCGGGGAGAGGGAGGAAACGGTAATTGTACCTTACGATAGCAGTGAGCTGGCATGGCTGTTTGCAATGGAGTACTTTATTTTTATCTAGCGTTCGTACCCGGGATCCGGCGTCGCTGTCAGGGGAGAGGGAGGAAATTGTACCTTACGTGAGCAATGAGCTGGCATGGCTGCTTGCAATGGAGTACATATTTATCTAGCGTTCGTACCCGGGATCCGGCGTCGCTGTCGGGGTGAGGGAGGAAATTGTACCTTACGTGAGCAGTGAGCTGGCATGGCTGCTTGCAATTTTCACAGTTGGGATAATAGTCAAGAAAAAGGACATTCAAGATTCAGAGTGGGAGTAGCATCCTTCCAGTATCAGCTCACTTTCTCATCAGCTTTTCTTCTCCCTTTTCCGCAGCAAAATACAACGAAAGATACGGGCAAATACGAGTCACTGTAAAAGCCTCTGTCTGAATCGGTGTTCCTTACTGGGCCGAACCTCTTCCCGGAAAATGATGTTTCTGGACGGCAGTGTTATGTATAGCGGCCTGAACCACTAATCATTAGGCACCAGCAGCAGGAGCAGCAGTGCTCATCGCACCTGCTCTTCTGGACAGGGCCGACCGGCCAAGACATCCATCCAATGGAGCCGGCGGCAGCAAGGGGGCAGCAGCAGCCAACGCGACATGCGGGGCTCGGCGTCCTCGCCCTCCTCTACGCGTCGCTGCTCCTCAACGCCGTCTTCATCGCGCACCAGCTCTACTGGCCGCGCCGTCTCGGCGACCACGGTGGCGGCAGCTGCGGGCTGAGCTGGGCGCTGCAGGCGGCCAGGGAGGCCGAGGCGACGGCCGCCGCCGAGTGCTCCGGCCATGGGCAGGTGTTCGTTGATGGCGTCTCCGGCGAGGACGGCCGGCCCGGGTGCGAGTGCAGCACCTGCTTCGGCGGGCCGGACTGCTCCCTCCGCAAGCCCAACTGCACCGCCGACGCGGACAGGCACGTGCAACAGATTTCTCATCCAAGCTACTCGCTCGCGCTTGAGTTTTTTTCTTTTTAATGCCATATCATTCTGTTGGCGCAAAGTTATCCGTATCCAAGTTTGCGAATGGCGATTGATTTTGGGTTGGGAACGTTGATGATCAGTCGTCGGTCAGAACATGATTATTGGCAAGTACGAGACCATGGGTGGTTAGCACTTAGCAGTACTGTTCATTGGCGAAACTTAAGCATTAGCAGTATCCATTAGGTAAAATCTGGCTTGTTACCATGTGGCATCCACACAGGGGACCATCAGCGACCAGACACTCGTAGGACAACCAGCAGTACTGGGTGGCCCGGGAGTGACCATTATTAGCAGTACCGTATTTTCAAAGCGTGGAAATCGTGCCTGGTCCTGTGTCTCGCGAATCATACTGTTTTGCTGCACCTGAGATTTTCTGCTTCTGTGGTTCCACACACACAACGTTTAGTCTTGATAATTTTTTTTTTAGCTCCATGGTGGAGTTCAAGGGACAGAAACTAAAAATAATCTTCAAAGATAAGCTAGGAGCCTCTATTTTGTTTCTTTTTTTTTTCTGCGAATTCTCTATTTTGTTTCATCACACTGCAGTAAACCTCAAAGCCGTAGCATGTACGCTCCCTTAATAACAACTTGCATCAAGAAGTATATATGTATGACTTTGTCAAAAAAACAAAGTTTGTAAGTTCTCATGTGATTGGGATTTCATAGATTTCTTCGAAACAAACAAAATGTACATGTGAAACATTTATTTTGTGGAGTCGGGACAATTTTTAACTGAGGCTGGATTTTTTTTTTGCGAACTGAGGCTGGAATATTTAATTTTGCAAAGACTAGGACCTTGTGTATTTCTTTATTTTCCTATGGAAAAAATCAATTGCACCCTAGAACATTAATTTTTAGAAGTGGAACAATTTTGGATCATTCCTGCCATTTCTATGAAAAAGATAAGGTTAAAAGAGAACAATAATATCTAGATGGTTAGATATACATCCAATGGCTAAAACATGACTGCTCTGTCAAATATCAAGTCATTTCTACAGCACCTCTGCTACTGCTTGCAAAAATCAAGTCAGCATAGGGCAACGGCCGCTACTAAAATGTGAGCATCCGTAGCAATGTCCGTGTTCATCGACGTTTCGTACTTATTGCGGATCGATCAGCTACTAGTACGTACCAACGATGACGGATGTGTTCCAAATGTTTTGTGCAGCGGGAACCCGTTGTTCCTGGAGCCGTACTGGAGGCGGCACGCGGCGGCCAGCGCCGTGGTGGTCTCCGGCTGGCACCGCATGAGCTACACCACCACCGACGGCATGTTTCAGTCCGTGGAGCTGGAGAAGCAGATCAAGGAACTGCACGGGGCCGTCGGCAACGCCGTCGTCGACGACAAGCACGTGGTCTTCGGCGGCGGCTCCATGCAGCTCATCAACGCGCTGGTGTACGCCCTCTCCCCGGATGCCAACGACGCCGCGCCGCCGGCACGCGTCGTCTCCGCCGTGCCGTACTATGGGGTGAGCCCACAGCCTCTTGATCAGCACGCGTTCAAGCAGCGCAGTGAATCGAAGCATCCATGGACGACGTACTGATGATATATTCCTTTTGCCGATCGATCGATCGATATTGCAGCCGTACAAGTCGCAGACCACGATGTTCGACGGGCGCGAGTACAAGTGGGGCGGCCCGACGGCTGTCTGGGCCAACGCTTCGCGGAACTCCACCGACGGCGGCTTCATCGAGTTCGTCACGTCACCCAACAACCCCGACACCGAGCTCCGCAAGCCCGTCCTCGGCGGCTCCATGGCGATCTTCGACCGCGCCTACTACTGGCCTCACTTCACGCCCATCCCGGCGCCGGCCGACGAGGACGTCATGATGTTCACCATGTCCAAGCCATCCGGGCACGCCGGCAGCAGACTCGGGTACGTGCATTTCTTATCCCTCAATTCCTGTGTTATATGTGTTATGCAGAGTACATATTAATGGGCAGAAACAAAAATGAACGTCCGTTCTTAATGCACAGATGGGCGCTGATCAGGGACGAGAAGGTGGCCAAGAAGGCGTACAAGTACGTGCAGAACAGCATCATGGGCGCGTCCCGTGACACCCAGTTGCGGATGCTGAGGGTCGTCAAGGTCATGCTGGCCAACATGCACGGCGACGAGGACATCTTCGCCTTCGGCCACGACACGATGAGAACCAGATGGCGGAAGCTCAACGCCATCGTGTCGCAGTCAAGCCGCTTCTCTCTGCAGAAGATCCCTCCTCAGTACTGCACCTACTTCAAGCGGGTTAGGGAGCCGTCGCCAGGTAAGCGTCTGAGTTTGATCGTCACTGTTTTATCATTGGAAAAACTTGCACGACCTATACAACCATGAAGCAGGAGAAGTGGTCTCTTTGAGTAAAATCTTGACACAGCAAAGCAAAATACACAATGCAAACCAAAACATGGCAAGCTAATTTAACGGATTACAACGTGTCAGATACCTGAAAATAGCCATATGACAACAACTACTCAAGCAGTTGAGGACGAAGGATAGAACATGGTCGAAATGCTTGCAGCTCATATCGCTTTCTCAGACTAAATGAGTATGTGTATTTCATTGGCAGCCTATGCGTGGGTGAAGTGCGAGAGGGAAAAGGACGATGACTGCTATGAGGTGCTGCTGAAGGCCAAGATCATCACACGTACAGGCGCCGCATTTGAGGCTAGCAAACGGTACACGAGGGTGAGCCTCCTCAAGGCGAATGACGACTTCGAGGTGCTCTTGGAGAGATTCACAGATCTTGTCAATGCAGAGAAGTACGACACTCCTGGTTTAAGCTCCGTCTGATCCTAATCCAGCCCTGGGAGCTTCAGATGTCATGCGTGTGGCTGAAATCACTGGAAAGATCAACTCGGTGTTGATTTTTCTCAGAAATACCTGTATATAGATCATGGGCATTAAACTGAATAAACAGCCATGGAAATGATTAGCTACGAGTTAATTATTTTCAGGTGAGCTGATGAGGACAACCAAAAGGAAATGTGTACGTAATGGTGAAGTATTATTTACTCAAGGAGATTCATATCGACATCTATGTTTTGCTCCCTCCATCCGAAAATAAGTTTTTTTTTTCTGGATTTGATGAAGGATTCGATGTCAACTTATTTTGAGTTTCATCAAGCTTATAAAAACAATATCTACATTTATTATTTTAATTTAGTATCATTATGTACATTATGAATTATATTTCACAGTATACTTGCTTGATGCCGCAGATATTGTTATTCTTCTCATAAAATTGGTCAAACTTTAATAAATTTGACTTTGAACAACTCTAGAAATCAACTTATTTCAACACAGAGATAGTATATCTAAATTATTGAATATTAACAAGAGCTTTCACATTTCTTATTATGGCCAAGCACATAAATCAGTTGAAACAATGGCTACAAGAGATGATGTGAATATTTTACAAATAAAAGGAGAGATGATGTGAATATTTTTTTTACTTCGATGTGTTACAGTATGTAGGGGCGTACCCATCCTGTTATTTTGTAAATTAAAAAAAAAAAAGCATTCACCACATAGTGACACACTTCTCGTTCCGTTTTCTCTCATTATCGTTCTGTTTTCATTTGTTTATTTGGTTATGTGTCAAGGAGGGACAAAGTCATCCCTAATCAGAATATTCTCTCAATATATAACTAGCGCGAGCCAACACATCCAATGGAGTTGGCACAACAGGCGGAATGATGGCTTGCGGGCTGCTTACATCTTCTGGCTATCACGGACGATCCTCGTCTCTTCTTCCCCGCTCTCTTCTCTCTCTACATCGAGGTCGATAATTACTCATTCACTTATGTTTCAACACTCCTCCTTTACATGCAGGCATCGGTTATAAAAATAGGAGCAACAGAGCGCAAATGGATCACCATGTCTTGTAGACCTTTAACTCGATACCCTATTAAATTCATAAGAAATAGCGAAATCGATAATTACTCATTCACTTATGTTTCAACACTCCTCCTTTACATGCAGGCATCGGTTATAAAAATAGGAGCAACAGAGTGCAAATGGATCACCACGTCTTGTAGACCTTTAACTCGATACCCTATTAAATTCATAAGAAATAGCGAAAAATTCACTTACCATTTAACATTCTCGTCGGAGAAAACGAGAAACAAAGCCCAATAGGGCCCATTGGGGGCCACCAGTACCCTTTTTCCTCTAAAGTCTGATCCTGAAAACATGACCAACCCCAAAAGCCCATAACTTTAATCTCGCAAAACAACTTATAGTGACCGGAGAAGAAGCAGATGCCTACCGGAGCTGGAACCTAGCAACAAGGTTGTGCAGCTAGAATTTAGGATGAGATAGGGCTCTAAAATGCCTGATAGCAGCTTCACTAATTAAGAATTAACACATGTTCTTGCTACTTTTTTTTTTATCCAAGAGTCGAGGGTGCTCTCTGAAGATGTTCAGAGCCGTATTTTGGATACATTTTGAAAAGATAAGATACAATTCCTAGGTTCGACTCCTTATGGGAGCGAATTTTCTTCTAAGATTTAACGGCATTGTGCATTCAGCGGTAGGTGACATGGCCATCGACAGCGAGACGCGATGGTGACTTTGTCAATCTCGAGGATTTGCCGGCTCAGTCTTCGAAGATGCTCATAGAGGTAGGGGTTTGCGTACGTGCATTCATAGGGGTGAGTGTGCAATGTCTAAGCTGTATTGTGTAATCGAAAAAAAAAAGTAAAGCCGAGAAATCATTTTCCAGAGGCCTTGGTGTATGGCTCTGCAAAGTGCAAACAATGTAGGATTTTTTTTTTTTTTTTGCGAGTAAAACAATGTAGGAACTAGCTGGAACCCCGGGCGTTGGCCCGGGTTGCAAAATTTATGTAAAAATTGGCTTACAATTGGCTTGTTAAACAAAAAGGGCACGACAATATGGTTATTCATGTAAGAAACAGGATAAAATATTGAGAGTAAGGTGTGATCCACATATTTCGGTACAAAGGAAGGTTCAACAGCAAAGTGAGAATGCCAACCTTAGGAACACCAAATTCCTTGGTTTCAATTTTGATCTCTGAATCAAATACATAGATGTATCAATGCCGTTTTAATCCAAGGCGCTTTGTATTCCAGCATGTTTATCTGTAAACAAATCAAAGAAAACACATGAAGACACATGTAAACGATTTTTTTGTCTAGTCCACTATTCTGAAACATCTACACAAACTTATTAAAATTAAAGCATGGCTTTATACTTGCAGCAAGAACAAAAAAAAAAAAAAAAAGATGTGGTCCACAAAAATTTGACAGCATAAAAAACCGGGTCCTCTACCATTTTAACATGAATAGGCCAATTAATCTAATAAATATTTTACACTTTCACTAATTTATTTCTCTAGACCAGTAAGGGCCATAAGTCCAAATGCAGGGCCATATCGGTATATTGTTTTTAGTAGAAAAAAATGATATCATCTGAGGCAATTGATTTATTCTCCATCAATAAAATTTAGAAATGTATTGTCCATTCTAGTGACTGTAGCGTTGTAAGGCCATTCTCGATGGCTCTTTCATTTACAATTAATTAAATGTCACATCAGCACAAATGGTGACATGGCAACGAATTTAATAAGAAAGAGAGAATATGCCTTTCATCCCCATGAAAGGATGTTGGCACTCTTTCCAATATGATGAAAGCCAAATGAAATTGTATTGAGGGTCTTTCTTTCATCTCTAGCCAATAACTGAGTGACACCTAGCAATAATTTAATGCTTTAGCAAACATATGAAAGTGTGGTATGAAACTGAGCACTGAGAGATGCAGTTTTATTTCACAGAATAAGACCACAAAGCTGACGTGTCACTCTTAGATGAAAGTGTCTATTGAGACTGGACTAAGATGGGGGGAAGTAATTGAATGAATGCAAACCAAGAAAAAATACTTATGTTGAAATGTGGCTGCCGCATCAAACAGGACATGTACGTACTCAAGGTCACCGGATCGAAGCTATCGGTGTACATTAATTCAGCTATCAATATAATTTAGCAGTAGTCTTTCGAAAAATCTACCTTTCTCTATGGTTTTGTAGATGGGTCCCACGCATTTCTACTGTAGTACTGTATAATTTAGCAGTGTATTGTTCATTCCAATGATTCGCAGCACGCAAGTTGAGCCCTAGTATTTACATCTCCTATACAGCAGAGAGAGAGAGAGAGAGAGAGAGAGAGAGAGAGGAGAGATGCTATGTGAGGGAGTCAAATCGGAGAAGTAGCAGAGATCGGAGATTGAGAGCCTAACTGGGATGGGGTGGTGACCCTGGTACAACGCCCGGCGGACGGCGGCGTTGGCTCGCGGCCCCTGTTGCGGCGCCCAGCTGGCGGCGAGCAGCGGCAGCCAAGAGCACGGGTTGAGCAGCGTGCTGGCAGCGGCGGCGAATCGCGCAGAGCGGGCGGCGATGGGATGGGGAGCGGTCAATTTTTTTTTCGATAGAGGGGAGGGGAGCGATGGAGACGACAGGATGAGGAGGTGGAGCGGCTTCGAGAAAGCGCAAGCGAACGGAGCCTAATGCAAAAATCATCGTTGCTACAGTATTACAGTAGAAGTGCGAGAGAAAGGTAGATTTAGCAGTGCTAGCATTCTGGCTGTTCTAGTTGACAAGATTTCATCAACCACTAGAAAATTCGCGCGGCGTTGCCGCGCGTAGGTTGCTTTCTTGATGTTACCTGTATCGAACTTGTTGGACTATTTGTATGGATCATGGATGATTTAGTTTCAGACTTTGGTCAAGTTGGCATAATAGTCAATGAACTCAAGATTAGAGGAAACCGAAAGAAGTTGACTATTTTAAGTGGGCTTCTCAAAGTCGGCAAATGGACCAAGTGATAAACTTTGACAACGGCTAGTTTGCATATTTTGTTTCGTTGCATACAGAGCCGTGGTATTCCTTTGTTTTAGGCCAGGTTTGCCATTAGCTACTACTTTTTTCTTCTTTTCTTTGTTTTGGCGTCAGCACTTTTGGGCTACTCACCCGCCACTTTTTACTTCAAAAAATATATTACACCGTTAACTTTTTTCATTCTTCAAGTTTGCAACTTTGACCATCATTTACTATTAACATTAGGTTCAATATATATGTTCCTGGACAAAAAAATAAAAGTTAGAAAAGTTTGGCCACATTTTGATCGAAGTGTTATATATTTAAGAATAGAGTGAGTATTTGTTTGAAATTAAGAGTGGCAATGTGATGTATGTTTAATCATTGAAAAACTATAATTTGGCCTAATCCTTATATGCTTCTCATAATGTACAAAATGTAGCCAATTTGATGTTTAAGAAGCATAGTGTTCGTGCCTCCTTTGTTCGTGCCTATATTATCTAGGAGTGAGATGAAGGTATGTGTGTTTTCCTATGTCCTCTGCCTGCAATTGATAGAGGCTCATACTGGTACAGAGAACTATTGGCAACAAATCATAAACCCCAAGTGGTTAAAGCTTATCTAGGATGTCTTTAGCAAATTTGACCACCATAGTTTTGCTGGTCAATTCTCATCTATGATAAGGTGCAGGACTTCGTAGTAAATAATTTTGCCTCAGATCATAATAGTACTTTCTGATATAATTAAGGGCATGGCTACTGGCTATGTAATATTCATATATATAGTGCTTTATTTTCAGTAACTAAGCCTTCAAGTTTTATTAAAATAATTGTTGACATTTTCTAGTAGATGCCTAAATTAGAACTTGCTTTCTTCAAACACAAAAGAAGGATAATGTAGCAGTGGTAATGTATTTACCACTTTAATATTTATAAAAAAGTTCTAATGTTAGAAACTTGTTGTTTTACCTCTGTACTTGAATTGGATCATGTTAAATTGAAATCAGAATGGGAATGAAAATTGAAATATATCTAGATTGATCACTGCAGTTTTTATTCATGGATGTCTTATACTTAGGCTTGTAATCAGTATGCAACAACAGTTTTTATTCATGGACGTCTTAGCATTTAGGCTTGTAATCAGTATGCAACAAATAATGATTATTTGATTAGTATATATACAGGAGTTGACATAAGCATATTGAGTACCTGCTTCTCTTTTTGCCTCATCGCTGTGGAGGTTTTGTTGGCTGTCCAGCGATTAGAAGGCACAATGTTCTCTGAGGACATCCAAGAAGAAAATGGCTATCCATTTTCTTCACAGTATCTGCAAAAAACTTCATCATCAGTCAAGGAACAGAAAATTACTCGGGATCTCAGGGAATGAAACAGGGCCATGCAACTACTCTAGAGAAAGCAAAATTCAGTTTAGTCAAACAAAACTTATCACCAAGTCGCAGGCAGTATAAATGCTTAATACCTGAATTTGGCTGTATCATTTAGATAATTACCATGCAACTTAATTTATTGATTGAAAATTCTTTAGGCTGTTTCAAGCACTCCAAGTTAGAGTGAACAATAGGCTATAAAAATATCTTATAGAATAGTGGAGGCTGATTGGCAAACAGAATTTGTAATTTACTATCCTATTAGAAAGAGCACGACTTTGTGAATTATTATTGTTTGTAATCAAAACATATATCTTGAACTGAGTGTAGTTGAACTAAAGGTACATCTGAACTTGTTATATTTGAGACAAACGGAAATTCTGTATGTTACAATAATCTGATAACTAAAGTGATTTTGTCAAATAGGATGTTGGCATTCTGTATCTTTAGTTGCTTATTGCTGTCCTACTGCATATAGAGAAAGGCTGAGAAAGGTATGGTTTATCTGTTGCCTCAATGTTGAACAGCGCATGTTTGGTTCGCATGCAAATCAAATCAGTAAAGACATTGAGCCCTGTGGTTACCCTCGTTTTGATTATGTAGAAGAGGTGATAAAGCCAACTGTAATCAATGTTTGGCATCCCCTTGTTGATTCGTACTTTGGTGCTGTTTGCATGGGAAGTCAGGTAACATATCTAATAAAAAGAGTCTACATGGGATACATTTATATTTGTCCTTCGGCATTTACTGAACTTGTGGATGGGCACATAACTACTTTGAGGTTACGTTAGCAATATTTTTTATTCTCGTAATGAAACATGTTTCAATATTGGGGAAAAAAATAAAGCATCTATGTTAACAGTTTGAGGAAATAATCCAAGTATACATGAGCAGTAGAGCATAATCAGACTGAATTTAAATACATGTATAGTATTTTTGGTATTTGTTCAGTCATGTAGCGACAGCAGTAATTATCAAAAGCAAGTGAACAAAACAATTTTGAATGCTGCAAACATTATCGAACCGTCGATAATAAGTCATTAGTGCAAAATGAAGCTGCAAATAAACAATGATCAATCGTAGTTGTTTTCAGCTCCTAATGGTCAGTTTCATTGCCTTGTGTCTATCACCAAGTCATGGGAAAGAATAACCGTTTAGCAAAGAGAACTTATCAGTGAGTTTAGAAAAGGGAATTTGCTACAGCTATAAAAATCCACTTTAGGTTATAATATTGCAAAAACGAAGGCTAAGTCACATTGCAATTAAGAGAAAAAATGCAATCCTTTGTGTGAGATATGGTTTTAATTTCAGTTTGAGTAATGGCTAAAAGAATTTTAAACATTTGAGCATTTTCAATTTTTCAGAAAGCAAGAAAAAAAATTAGTAGAATGTTAACAACTTAAGAGAGAGAATTTGATGATTTATCATATCTTTTAAGCTGCTGGGCTCTGGCCATGACACTAAGCCAGTGGAATAATAAGCTTCTCAAATATGTGAAATTTTAATTTGCATAATGCCAACCTGCATATTCAATTTTTAATTGCATAATAGCAAGTGTAGGACCTACATGATATTTTTTTTTTTTTTGACCGGGATGCTAAACCAATGGGTTCTACACTTGGTCTAGTAGTGAGGTTGGGAGGACTAATGCAAGTGAGCGAAAATCATTGGTCCATTCATACCTGAAAGTATGGATGCTCTCTCTGTAAGCCCAGAGCAAAATTAAAGGTTCTGTACTGTCAATCTTTGAGGTTACTGCAACTTCAAGATTATGAAGAAGCTTCACTTGAGTTGTATGCAGTGTAAAATCAAAGTGTTGTTAAAAGAAATACTACTGCAACTTCAAGATTATGAAGAAGTTTCACTTGAGCTGCATTTCAATCTGTAGCTTGTCAACTGAACCATCGTACAAGGTGGTCCAAAATGCAATCTGATAGAGATAAGCATCTGGTTTGGAGGGCGAGAAGAGGAGAAACGTAGAGGTGCCCCGAAGCTTGTAGCGTGTGGACTCGTCGAGTCTGCGTGAGCTGCAGCAATGCAGCATGGAAGCTCAGTGAACTGAAGCACGCGGACTCGTCGAGTCTGCGTGACTGGGTAGTATTATTTTGCGTCAGCAAGCTTCACTTCTCGCTGCTTCTCCCGTATTTGGGCTGTTCAAGTACAGGAAGGCGATAGCTCTGAAGGATAAGAGATGGGCCGCCGCCGCGCTCTAGGAAAGTCCCAGCGGTGAAGCCGGCCGCCAGCCAAGAAAGCTGTCCGCGACGCGCATGCCGGAGCACCGCGTCGATTGCGACTGCCATTACAAGCGGGAAAGCTTTCACGGCTTCGACGCGCCGACCAAGTGGCACTCTCCAAATTTGCTGTGCACAAGCGAGATGGGTTCTCCATCTCCAAGATACGGATGCGCGGTGGGACGTGGAGGTCTCGAGGAAGGACGGCGCCATCCCCCTCCTTACGTGCTCGACCTCGCGTCGAGCGCCATCGTTCCGCGTCGGCTCTGCAGCGCACGGCGAGCGACATTGGAACGGCGGACGCGGTGAGCGCTGGCCAGTGAAGGGAAGCCGGCTACAGGAGCGGTCCTGGAAGGATGGAGACGAGCGAGCGACGGCCACTCGGCGTATGGAAGTTTCTGGTCGAAGCATGGAGAATAAATCAGAAACGTTGGCTGGAATATGAACGGTTGAAATAAACCAGCCAATCACAAGCCGAGAAACCGCACGCGATTTAGAAAGTAAGAAGATAAGATAAGATATTTGTGTTTCGTAGTAACTTGTAAATTTGTAAGCAGGTTACTTACCACAAGAATATCATGGAAACTTGACCGGACGAAAGGAATAATATTTGAATCAGGGACCAAACTGCGCAGAAAAAGAAGCGAAAAAAAGGTCTGTCGACAGAAGATAATGTGGCCTTTGTAGCAAAAAAGAACAGGGACCAAGGTATCGTTTTGTCTGTCTCATCAAGCATGCTTTTATGATGGAATACCAACCAACTCTGTAACAGTCAACGTTATAACTACGTTCATACTGAATCTCTTCACTGAGTGGTTGAGTATTTGATGTTTGTTTTACCAATCTGGAGTAGTTTAAATTCGCAAAAAAAAAAAAAAAAAAAAATCTGGAGTAGTTTAGCTGATGACGCTGGCTGTGCATGCCCCGCAGGACTCTTGGAGGACCGATCGGCGACGATAGATGCTCTGAGCACGGGCGGTGAGAGTTGAATTGATGGGAATCTCTCACGTCGCTCTCGTCAAAAAATAATCTCTCACGTCGCGCGCCATTTGTTGAGACGGGACCAGGCATCCCATGCAGACTTACCAGTTTAACCATAATTTTAAGCTCAAAATGTGAATTTTCTTTCTACCCAAATTGGAAAAGTTTTCAATCCAATCAATCAAACATTAAATATTTAACATTTCCTAAAGTAAATAAGCTAGCTCTTACTGCTTTTGTTTTGTGGATGGTTTATAATCAGAAATTAGGATTCTGTAACATTTTTTCTCAAGGACGCGACCGTATATACAACACATGAATGTCGTAAGGGATTTCAACACCTGATTTTTCAGTGATCCAATTTTGAGAGCCGTGATTAAGAAAAGACGTAAATTCATTCTAACAAAAAATCAAGCATTTTGTAGGCTCTACGACACCAGAATTTTTCTCATACCACCATCATTACAAGACAAAAGGTACAGCAAAACATTATAATTCTTGTACAACTTAACTAGAATTCTAATGTATACTGATTTTAACTAAGGCACACAAATTGTTATACAAATATAAGAACTTAAGAATCATGCATTTGAGCCCACTAAAATACTCATACGCAGGGGCGGAGCTAGAGTTCGTCGAAGATGGGTGTGATGCCGTAATTTGAGCTGCTTGATCTTCATTTTTTTGACCTTGTGGGTGCAAGATAGTGAGCTAAGAGGGTGCGAATATGGTGAAAATAAAGCATATATCATTGAATGTTTCAAAAGTCCTGGGTGCGGCCGCACCCAGAGCTTCACATGTAGCTCCGCCCCTGCTCATACGAGATTTAGCTTTACCCTTTTCTAATCATACGACTTGATAATACAGAACTTGTGTAACAAACAAAAATGCACCATGACATGTGAATGTGTAATCACACGATTGCTTGGGTCGTCAGGTTTCAAGAAAAGAAAGCTAACTTAGGTTTTGATTACACTACAAGAAACCAGGGTTTACAGACATTTTTTTATTCAGGCGGCCAACACTTTTGCATCTTTTTTTTTACACAAGCGGCCCATAGTTTTAATGTAAAATCATATATATTTCCCAACAGTTTCGGCAAAATTGCCCACAATATTATTGCCAACAACTAAAAGCTGTCAGCCACTTCCAAAGAGACAATGGGAAAGATGTTTGCTCTTGTAGTGTTAGTGCTTATCTAGAAAAAAAGACATTCCTGGGATGCATGGTAGCCTTCCCATTCCCAACAGCGGATTGGACATGGGAGCGCCCAGAACGGTGGTGCATGCCCCGAGCCTCCCTATTTGTAGCGTGACTTTGGACTGCTGGAACACACAACCAAGAGCGTGCAATGGAGGCAGCCGCTACGGGTCGGCCCAGGCGCTCTGCCATTCTCGCGCTCGTCCTCCTCCTCTGTTCATCGTTGCTCCCAAACGCCGTACTCTTGCTGCTGCACATCCTGCTGCCTTCCCGGCTTAGCTCGGGCAGCTGCGGGCTGAGCTGGACGCTGCAAGCGGCCAAAGAAGCCGAGGCGGTGGCCGCCACGCAGTGCTCCGGCCACGGGCACGTGTTCCTGGATGGCGTCGCCGGCGACGACGGGCGACCAGGGTGCGAGTGCAACACCTGCTTCAGTGGGCCGGACTGCTCGCTCCGGACGCCCAACTGCACCGCTGACGCTGCCAGGTGATCCAACGGCATTGTATATTGTAGATTTATATATTTCGTACGGCGTCGGCTTTGGCATGCATATACTCCGATGTTGATTGTTCCTTTTGCACGTGATGGCTGGTGCAGCGGGAACCCGTTGTTCCTGGAGCCGTACTGGCTGCGGCACGCGGCGGCCAGCGCCGTGGTCATCCCCGGCTGGCACCGCCTGAGCTACACCACCACCGACGGCCTGTACCAATCCGTGGAGCTGGAGAAACACATCCGGCTGCTGCACGGGGCCGTGGGCAACGCCGTCGACGGCGGCAAGCACCTCTTCTTCGGCGCCGGTTCGATGCAGCTGATCAACGCGCTGGTGCACCCGCTCTCACCGGTTTTGCAGGGTGGGCAAGCAGCAAATTGCAGTCTTATGATGATGCCGCAAGCTAAGCCAAGGGGGCTGGGGGTCCAAGCAACGAACTTCTCATTCATTTGGTCCAAACCACACGTATACTACCTTTCGTCTTCAATAGTTCTACACTAGTAGGCGCGTTACTACTTGGGAAAGGAGCGTATATACGTCGGACTATAGAATAGAACAGTGCAGGCGAAACGCTACTATACTCAGCAAACAAAGTCCAAGCCACTGCTCTGCATTATTCCGTCCGGCTGGCCTGCCATGAACCAAAACGCAAGCAACCACCGGTATAGGGGTTAACGCCACGGAAACAGACACTTCTGGTAGATACTGTGCTCTGGTAAAACAGCCGCAATGAGGAACAGGCACAACATTACGGTAGCAGCAACTAGTAGTTTCGTTGTCGCTTATAGGGCATATCACGGAAAGCCTACCTAGGCCAGACATAGCATCAAGGTGTTTGACTTGTGTGTGCTACGTACGTACCAATCACCAATCGTCATCTTGTCTGTCTGATAGCTCTACAGTCCACGTCACCTTGGAATGCATGAATTATACAGACCAATATGTGCTGCTAGTACTAACTTTTGGAGCCTTTTGTTATTTACACGGTGTCAAGATCATCAAAAGGCTGACTTGTCTTGTTACTCATTCACTCGCTCCCCAATTGCATTGCAAAGTTGCGAAAGATGCCTGCAGCGTCACTGAGTTATCTACTTATCTTGTCAATGAGCTTTTGCGCAGCTACTAGCTAGGGAGGCCTTTTGACCACACGTCAAAATGAGACATGGCAGTCACTATATCGAACAGCCTCTTCACTTTCGTCCGGCTGGCTAGTGGGTTTCGGAATGGAAGGCACGGCCATCTGTCACATGCATGCACAACTAGTTAAAAGGGGTGGTAGATAACAAAAGCTTTGTCACAATGTCACAGCTGACCATGGTACGTGAGGTGCGTAAATAGTTGATTGAACATGAGCGAGTTGAACAAATGGGAGAGGTTGAAAGCCTGAAATTGCGAACCCGTGCATCTTTGATTATGCAAAGTTCTGCATTTTGAGCCCACACAATACTTCTCCCTCATTTAGCCTTTTGTTTTAGGATAAATCAAATGTTCTAACAATGTCAAGCGAGCCAGATCTGTATGAAGCACGGTAAAGTGGACTAAATTTGCTGAATTCCAGTGAACAAAGGCCGAACAATATCGCAGGGCAAGCGGTGCGTCGACACGAGTGACACATATGCATGGCGCCATCAACGGAAAGGAGGGGCACACGATGCGGCATGCGCAAAAAGAGCAGCGCCTTTTTCCATGACCACGCCGCGCTGCTGGTCATGAGCGCGAGCGCCGGCACCCCGAGCTCCCCCGCGGCCGCCAGCGGCGCGAACCAGTCGACGTCCGCGACCACGACCGCGACGCGCCCCGCCGTCGCCGCCTCGTCCCGCAGCACGCCGGCGAGGTACTCCCGGAACGGCGCCGCGCAGTTCTCGTTCAGCGCGAGGACGAACGGCGCGACCTCGTCCGACGCGGCGAGCTCCGGCGGGACGGCGTCCCGGATGGTGACGAGGCCGTAGTCCGCGGGCAGCTTCGCGCGGTCCGGCGCGCGAGTCTCCGTGTGCAGGATTGTGATGGCGAGGCCCCGGGCGTGGAGCACTGCGGCGAGGCGGAGCATGGCGTTGATGTGGCCCTGGTACGGGAGCGGGAAGAGGACGGCACGGGGGCGGCCGCTGGGGCCGTCGCTTGGCTCCATGGCAACGCAGAAACCGATGGAAGTGAGAGAGAGCGTGACACGGCGCGAAGCGGGTTACGCGCTCGGGTCTGGGACTTCAGCATCTAGATTGGCGCGCGTCTTCCGAACCCATGGCGACACGACACGGCACGCCACCGTCCACCCCGCCCCAACGTGTGTCCATCCGGACCATCACGAATTCACAATACGACACCATCGCAATCAAATGAGAACATGATTATTTTTCCCTCCCACCAAAGGCCATTCGTTCTTCTCTTTCCTTCCTCTATTATTCTCTGACATCCTGCCTCGAGGTAAGGATGGAGCAGCGCTGGTGGAACCTAGGCCTCGGGCCAGGGGGCCTGGTAGAACAAGGCCCCGGTGCGCTTTCACATTGGCCCAACTAGTTCTTCAACCCGTGCATGCATTTGCACGGAATAGTTTCTCCTCAAAAAATAATGCGTGGGCTAGCTATTAAGAGATTCTAAAAAAAAGGTATTATAATTAAGTAATTTATTCATAATTGTTGAACCTCATGAAGAAATGCTAGTCTAACCAAATATTGAGATTAGTATTCTTGGTTAGCATATTTTAATCAAACCATGATATATATATATTCTTAGAATTACTTCCATCTTTGGTTATTTTCAAATCTTCATCGGCCTACAGAATATTTTGCATCTATATAACATTCATTTTGTAATTGGATTTATTACTTCATGAACAGATGACCAGTTTTTACGAATTGTCAGTATACTCGAATCAAAGAGTATAAACAGATCAAAACAAAGAGTCATATGCCTTCATAAGAACCTTATCATTTTTTCTCTCACTACTTGATTATTTCTAGGTATTTTCCCTTCAACACTAACACCGCGATACTACCGCAAGTTGGAATATTTGTTTTCGTATTTAAAAAAATTTATAAACAAAATAAAATAGAAGCGCGGAGAAAACTAAATGAAAAAAGTTAATAAAAAAAGGATGCAACACGAGGACTTCCTAGGAGGTCACCCATCCTAGTACTACTCTCGCCCAAACACGTTTAACTTCGGAGTTCTGATGGGATCCGGTGCTTTAGTGCTGGTATGATCGCATCCGACATACAACATCCTCTTATTCCTTTTATCCTCTCGTCACCGCCGCCTCCTCCGCCCTTTCGGGCAGGACGGGGGCCCCATCGCCGTTCTCGCGAGCGAACACTAACACCGCGATACTACCGCAAGTTGGAATATTTGTTTTCATATAAACTAACTATTGTAAATTTACTATGTTTCGGATTATGATTTTAACTATGGTCCGGACTAAACTTTGCTATGTTTCGGATATAGATTTTAACTATGGTTCGGAATAAACATGACTCGGATACATTTCTACGTAACCATTTCAATACTAGTTACTAAACATGACTCATATACATTTCTAGGTTTCGGATTAACTTTTCTTTGGGGTACATTTCTCTATGGTTCGGACATTCCGACCTCATGTAGTCCTCACGACTAAAGATGACTCGGAAAAATTTCTATGTTTCAGATTAACTTTTTTACTATGGCAAGGAAATTGTAATCAATTCTATATTAACTGTACTCCCGACTCAACATGACTCGGATACATCTACCGGCCTTTTTGCTATCTATGTGTGTTGGGTCCTATTTGAAACCTCAAAGGATAACTGTTAAAATTATCTTTAGAAGGTTTCAAACGGGTCAACTGATAACCCAACTATTTGTTAGTCACCACCTCAAATAACAATTATCCCATTAACTCCCTCACCACTAATAGGTGGCTAGTTTGCAAAACGCGAGCCCCTCACGCAAGAAAGAAAAAGGACGGCCGCTCAGCGGCTTCGTCCTCAGAGGTAAATCAACTAGCCCCCTCGTCTCCAACGGCCTCGCCGTCGGTGGAGGATGTTCGGATTTAGGTTTTGTTAGGTCTTCCCATGGTGGTTGTTATTGGCGGCGGCCGTGGTGGTTGTTAGAGTTAGGGTTCCTCCAGTGGTCTGGTTGAAGAGGGAGGCAGCGGCGGCGTGGCGTCGCTTATTTCGTCGGCATGGAGCAATAGAAGACGGGGTGTCTTAACAGTGATGGCGAGGCGAAAGCGTCATCATCGTTGGAGAATAAGGTACTTTGGGCCCCCTCCTTTGTCTTGCTGTTGGTTCTTCGTGATCATGGTTGTGGGGTAGTGAGATTTTGGTTTCCGGTAACATCCATTTTGATGTTGGTTGGATTTGTGTTCTCCCACTGCGAATTTGATGAAGAAGACGACGATGAGTTCAGCGATGGGCTCAACGATGACAAGTTCATTGTATTTACGTGTCGAAGATTAGTAGTCTACCCTTTTTTTTGCTAAAAGGATGGATTTCAGTTTTTCCCCAGCAGAGATGAAGATGACGGTGGTTGATGGTGAGATGGCCATGTTTTTCAGATCGGAGTTTGGATCATTGGATTGAATGTGTTTCCAGCAGTAGGATATATCAAGGAATTTAGTTATTCTATATGCTCTCCGTTTTAGACCAAAGTTTCCCTGCTTTATTTCAAAGCTTAAGATGTTCGCTGGCTAGGCAAGATTACAGAAATGGATCGCGGCACGAAGGCTCGATCCCAGGAACCGAGTTCACAGTGTGACTCACCTAATTAACCAGGGCGTTCCAACACCAAAAAGACTAAAACAGAGTCCAAAAGGTGAAGCAAAAACACCAGCAAGCTATCCTATTACAGCATTATCATAAGATCCTTGGTAGATATCTTCTGGCCTCCCATATCTTTAGCTTGATTTTGGTGATCAGGATGTTGATCACCCCCCCTTTCACTTGGCTTTGATAGCACCCTCCATCTCTGCATCATCTATAGAATTCTATGGATTATTGAATGTGGAAAGGGACACAATTGGTTGCGAAAAACAAAATTTTTTCTGGTAAGCCACAATGCCAAACATATGGCCCCCAAAAGTGCTGACATCTACCTATTGCATTCATGTCTATTTTCTCTAAGCGCTAAGCTGAAGAAATTCTCTAAGTTAGCTGGAACATTTCCCATTCTAGTGTTTCTCTAGTCACACTCCAGGCAAAAGTTGCTAATGGACGTCTAGAAATAATATGGTTTGCTGTTTCTGTTTTCCTAGTCAAGACTACCTCTAAAAACTTCCAATGCACTTTGTCATAAGTTTTTTCGAAGTATAATTTTAAAATGATGCCGTTCTTTTTTGACCTCCCTTTTATCTCATGAAGCACTTCGTTTATGTTTGGATCAAAGATGACACCAAACCATGTAAGCTATTGTAATCATGTTTCGGTCTTCTGTAGTACACAACAGTGTTCTTTATCCCACTTGATTTTATTCAAGCACTCTGTTACAAGGGGAAGGAAAAAAAAATGCACCCGCTGATGATCTCATGTAATCAAGTTTTCACGTATAGCCTGCTGATCAGGGTCACGGTGGTGGGCTTGTTGCATTGTCATGGCAAGGATGGAAAGGAGAACGAAGCAAGGGAACATACAAACACATGCGTACGCGAGTCATGAGCATGCAAGATGTAGTAGGTAGGTAGCTAAGGAACGATCGACGGCCTAGACGTTGGCGGTGGCAGTGACGATCTTCTCGATGGCTTGCAGCGCCTGGACGGCCGCCTGAATGTAGAATGCGAGCGGCCCGGCGACGGCAGCCATCGGATTGGCCTTGATCTCCTCCTTGGCGTCCTCGTCGGCGGTCGGCAGCGGCGCGCTCGGGTTCTCCGTGAACTGCTTGGCCTGTTCGAGGTACGCGTCCATGCGCGGCGTGGCGAAGAGCCTGACGCTCTCGACGTCGACGCCCCTTGCGGCGAAGCGTTGGCTGCCGTGGGAGGACTCGGAGGCGAGCGCGTAGGGCCGGCCCTGCGCGTCGTAAACCTCCTGCGACTACATCAGGTCCATGAGCTGCCGCAGCTCCGTCCTGAGCATGCCCACCACGGGGTCCAGCACGTCCTCCAGCTCGTTCTGGGCCTCCACCAGCTTCTCCTGCGCCTCCTCCAGCTTCGTCGCGTCGGCCAGCTCCCGCGCGTCGCGGATAGATTCTGCGTGTTGCCGCCGCGCCAGCTCCGTCTGCAGCCGCCGTCGGGCCCCGGAACGTCAGCCTGTTATTATCGCCGCCGCCGCCGCCGCCGCCTTGGGAGTTCGGGTAGGTCACCTTGTACTCGAGGACGAAGGTCTGGTAGTCCTTCTCGTCCTTCACCGCCTCCTTGAGCTGCAGGTCCACCACGACCTTGCGCACCACGCCGCTGAAGAGGTCGCCGAACTTGACGGTGACCTCGCCGGAATTCGCGTCGGTTTCGGTCACGTAGTCGCCGGGCGCCACGGACACGATCCGGTCCAGGTCGGTCTGGCCGGTGGGCTTGGACAGGACGAGGTGCAGGTCGCGCACCACCACGGTGAGCATCCCGGCGACCAGCTGCGAGAACACGGCGGTCATGTCACCGCCGCCGCCGGTGTCCGGGACGGCGTTGAACGTGCCGCCGTTCTTGGAGATGTCACGCAGCAGCTGGTTATCGGTGCCCTTGCCGAACTCCAGCGTGTACACGGGCACGTTGCTGCTGCTCACCAGCCTCGCGTCGCCGTCGTTCTGCTGCCCGTCGGACATGAGGAGGACGCTGGCGGTGCGGCCGTCAGCGAACCGGCGGCCGGCCAGCACGGCGAGCCCGGTCTCCAGGCCGGCCTTGATGTTGGTATTCCCGCCGTGGGAGAGGCCGTCGACGAGGCCCCTGATCGCCGGCTGGGCCGCCTCGGACACGGCGCGCAGCGGGCAAAGCCGGGACGCGGAGGTGTTGAAGGTGACGATGGAGAGGCGGTCCATGGGGCTCAGCTTCTTGATTACGAACTGCATGGCCGACTTGAGCTTGTCCAGCTTGCCGTCGTCGCCCATGCTGCCGCTCACGTCCAGCACCACCACAAGGTCCAGACCCGCCCTTCCGGCGGTGGACGACGAGCTGCTCACGTCCAGCACCTGCACGATCACGGCTTCCAGCGGGACCTCGTCGTGGTGGTCCGCCTTCACGGAAGCTTTGCCCACGTCCTCGAAACCAAGCGCCGGCTTCCCTGCACCGTAATTAGTTCGGTTAAAATTACATGTTCATCATTTCTTTTTTTCCTCTTTTTTTTTTTGAAATTATATGTTCATAATGCATGGATATATTACTGGTTGTACCTGCATTGGAAGAAGGAGCGATTGGCTGCTCGTCATCGTTGAACTTCGCAGCCGACATTTTGATCTTGCCGTGGCACAAGAAGCTCAAGGAAGGCCTTTGCCTTTCTGATTAGTTGATGGTGTTAGCTGTAGCACTGGATGCTCTCATCAATCCTACGCCACCTATAATACAAGTTAGAATGCACAACGCTCTTCAAAAAAAAAAAAAGTTACAATGCACAACCAACAAGAAATAGGATGTGCTTCATCTGTGCAAGACGATCCGTCTTCTTATTTTATTTACCACTTCATTTATCATGGAAAACATTTGTCATGGAGATGTGTATACCAAGTGCGTGACTATGCACCCCATTCGACTATCATCCCAATGGAAGGCCTAACCAGGCACCATTGTTTTGGTATAGTTGCAGATGGCCTATCAATTTCAATTTCTGAAACGCTGAAACAAGGTGTTTTAGTGTGTTGTGGCTAATAACCATGATTTTGGAGTGTGCCTGAGCGAAACCACGTCTTTCCTGTTTGCTACAACAAATTTTGCCTTATAGTTTTTGGTACCACGCCTTTTTTGCTTGACGGAAATTTGGGTTTCGCACGCCTCGATGGCAGTGGACATACTTCAGTTCGTAGATGGCACTGTTTCTTGTTGGACAAAGAAATAGCCTATTAGGAGGAATCTAACTTCCTTTTCTGCCAGGATTAATTAATTACTAAATGAGTACAATTCACAAAACTGCAGATGCTTTGGCAAAACTATTGATTTAAAGATTGTATCAAGAAATTCAAGATTTTGTGTACATTTCAATAGCAAAAACGACAGATTTAAGTGAGCAATGTATGGCAAAAATACAAATTGATGTGTATGATCTCTACAAATTTTACACAACCTAAATACATATTATTATTATTTTTACAAACTGACACCTTTAATATGATTTTTTGCAATACATTGCTCACAAATTGTAGTTTTGTGATTGAAGGGGACACTAGATCTGAATTTTTATGATATAATTCTCTAAGTCTGTAATGTTTTGATAGTTTTGATGAAAAATCGGCTGTTTTGATAGTTTGTAATGTATGGAAGTGAAGGATAAAAGTTCCCCGTGAAAGCCAAGATAGAGTCAAGATTCACTTGCAAGTTCGTTAGCCCAATGGAACCAATGCTCTTATCCTCTCCCCATCTCTCCAAGTCCCTTGCATCTTCTCCTCGTCCCCGTGAAAACCAAGTGGAAAGCTGCTCGCTTCCGTCCAGAGACGAGTAGATGCAGTGAGATCCGCAAGCATCTTCAACATATAATATGCACTCGGCTGTGCGGCATGTCAACTGATCTTGCGCCGGAGAGTGATATCCGGCAGTGGCTCTGTCCGGCGTATCATTCGAGCACATACGTTATTTCGGAAATGTCAGACAATTAACTCGCAGGGTGACGTTTAGCCATGTGAAGCCCCGCATCGCCCATATTTGCATGGTTGTTCCTAGGATGTGTTAGTTTGATCTCAGGGCTCGATCCAAACGATCAAGTCCATCCCTGATCCGCACCCTGATCGGGGGCGCACAACCGTTAATGGTTGGTGGGCCCCCGTCGCGCTACGCATATAAAAGCAGAGGTGGGGGCCGGGGGCACGCACGCCAAGGTTCGCCGTGCCCACACTCCCCACCTACAACCCACCGATCTAGGGTTTGCGCAGAAGCGGCGGGAAGTCCGCGACCACGCCGCCACCGGATCGACAACACCCTCGCCGCCATGGCTGGCCCCTCGGCTGCTCCCAACCCGATGCCCGGCGGTAACTCCTCTCCCTCACTCCCTCTCGGTAGATCTCTCAAGGTTGAACATGATTATCTAGTAAAGGTTTACCCGCTGGATCTCACACCTAGAGTTGTATTTCTATCAATGGTATTAGAGCTATGGGCGTGGCGTGAGAACCTTGAGATGGCACTTGCGCTGTCCAACATTGATCGAGCTATCACTGATCCTTGCCCCATAGAACCTGCTGCCCCTGTGAGGGCAGAGAATGAGAGCGATGATGCTTTCAACACATGGGTGCGTGACCATGCGCTCGTGAGGATGAAGTATGATGGGGAGAAGATGATGTGGGATCAGTCAAACCGCAAGTGTTTGATGGTGATCAAGAGGTCCAGTGTGGAGTGTATAAGGGGAGCAATCCCAACATGCGCCACTGCAGTAGAGTACCTCCAGAAAGTGGAGAGCCAGTTCACTGGCTCTTCAAAGTCTTATGCATCCACTCTTATCAAGAGGTTAGTCAATGAGAGGTACACTGGTGGTGGTGTGAGAGAGCATATCTTGAAGATGAATAACTGGGCAGCTAAGCTTGCAACAATGGACATTCCTTTACCTCCTGATTTCCTTGTCTTTTTGGTGTTTGCTTCGCTGCCCAAGGATTTTGAGGCCTTTGAGATCAATTATAACTCTCAGAAAGAAAAGTGGACTATGGAGCAGCTCATTGCACAATGTGTGCAAGAGGAGGAAAGAAACAAGAATATGAGAGGTGGTGAGATAAACCACCTCAAGCACAACAACAAGAAGAGGAGTTTCCCTAACAAGAACTCCAATTATAAGAACAACTCCTCAAAGGGCAAGGCTCCACAAAGTGGTCACCAGCAAGGACCAAACCAGGCACCAATGGTCAACATGAACCAATGCAAGTGGTGCAAGAAGGAAGGGCATTATCAGAAGGATTGCCCTCAATTCCTGAGGCACCTGCTTAAGAGTGGTGAGGACATTATTACATTTGTAGATGAATCTTTGTTTAAGTTATGCTAAGTCCACATGGTAGATTGATTCAGGTGCAACTACTCATGTTGCTAATTCTATACAGGGATTCCATACGAGGAGGATCCTGCGAAGAGGAGAAAGAACCATTAGAGTTGCTAATGGACTTGAAGCGGACATTGAAGCCATAGGAGAACTCCCATTGAAGTTGAAGGACGGCTTTGTACTTCGCCTTCGAGACGTGCTTTATGTTCCCTCTTTGCGTAGAAATTTAATAAGTGTTTCTCGCTTGGATAGCGATGGATTTGCTTGTAATTTTGGTAATGCACAATGTGAGATTAAGTTTAAGAACAAGTTTGTTGGTCTTGCCTTCGACAAGACAAGTTATATTTATTATCACTTTGTGAGAATGTGAATGTAGTATGCACTGAGAATGTGGATGCCTCCTCTAAGAGTAACAAGAGAAAGAGAATTGATGATATATCTTTGAAACTGTGGCACTGTCATTTGGGCCACATTTCGAGGGGGAGAATAGAACGTTTAGTTCATCATTCAATTCTACCGTCCTTAGAATTTTCAGATTTTGAGCAATGCATCGATTGCATTAAGGGCAAGTACGTTAAGAAAATTAAGAAAGATGCCAAACGAAGCACAGGGATTTTACAAATAATCCACACAGATATATGTGGTCCTTTTCCTGTGAGATCCGTGGATGGTTTTGATTCATTTATTACCTTCACAGATGATCATACGCGTTATGGCTATATTTATCCAATTAAGGAGCGTTCAGAAGCGCTGGATAAATTTAAGATATTTAAGGCTGAAGTAGAAAATCAGCACAACTTAAAGATTAAAATAGTCAGATCCGACCGTGGGGGGGAGTACTACGGTCGTCATACCCCATATGGCCAAGCTTCTGGACCTTTTGCAAGGTTTCTGCAGGAAAATGGCATAGTAGCTCAATACTCCACACCGGGGGAGCCTCAGCAGAATGGAGTGGCAGAAAGAAGAAACCGTACCCTTATGGATATGGTGAGAAGCATGATAAGTTATTCCACTCTACTGATTGATTTGTGGATGGAGGCCTTAAAAACCGCCATACATATTCTTAATCGAGTCCCCAGTAAGTCTGTAGAGAAGACACCATATGAGTTATGGACTGGGAGAGAGCCCTCACTTGGTTATTTCCGTGTGTGGGGTTGTCCAGCTGAGGCCAAAGTGTATAACCCAAACATTGGGAAACTAGATCCCAAGACAGTAAGTTGCCATTTCATTGGCTATCCAGAAAAGTCTAAAGGTTATCGTTTCTATTGTCCTGATAGACATACTAAATTTGTAGAGACGAGACATGCTGTCTTCTTAGAAGATGACATGGTTAGGGGGAGCATGGCAGCTCGAGAAGTTAATCTTGAGGAGAAACGGGTGTTTGCACCCATTCCTATGACTCAAGAGCCTTTCTTCTTGCCGCCTGTTGCTGCTGCACCGTCTGTGCGTGACACTGAGGTGACAGCACCTGTTGTTAGTTCTCATGTGGCGTCAACGAGCACAAATGAGGAACCTGTCCTTCAGGAGCCTACAGAAAACGTTGCCCCACAAGAGGAGGAGCTGCAACAGCCTCAAGTAGCGCCAACCATAGAGGCCCCTAGAAGGTCTCAAAGAATAAGGAAACCAGCCATTCCTAGCGACTATGAGGTCTATGAATGTGAAGAAGCACAAATGGGTGGTGAGCCCACTACTTTTGAAGAAGCCATGATAAGTGCTGATGCATCGAAGTGGCGAGAAGCCATGGAAGATGAAATGAAATCCATGAGTACCAACAAGGTTTGGGACTTAGAATAAATTCCTAAAGGAGTCACCACAGTAGGCTGTAAATGGGTCTTCAAAATTAAATATGACTCTCAAGGGAAGATAGAGAGATATAAGGCACGTCTTGTGGTGAAAGGTTTCACTCAAAAAGAAGGAATAGATTATAATGAGACTTATTCCCCAGTCTCATGTAAGGATTCTTTTAGAATCATAATGGCTTTGGTGGCGCATTACGATTTAGAATTACATCAGATGGATGTAAAGACGGCGTTCCTTAATGGGGATTTAAATGAAAATGTTTACATGGCTCAACCCAAGGGTTTTGTTGTGGAAGGAAAAGAAAATATGGGATGCCGCCTAAATAAGTCCATTTATGGGCTAAAGCAAGCATCTAGGCAGTGGTACTTAAAGTTCCATGAAACTATAAGTAATTTTGGGTTTAGTAAAAACATCGAGGACAATTGCATTTATGCAAAGTTTCAGAATGGGAAATTCATTTTCCTTATCCTGTATGTGGATGATATGCTACTAGCTAGTAGTGACTTGAATCTACTTCTGGAGACGAAAAGGTTTTTCTCCTCGAATTTTGATATGAAAGATCTTGGCGAAGCATCGTTCGTTTTAGGAATTGAGATTCACTGAGATAGAAGAAAAGGGGTATTAGGACTCTCGCAAAAAACATACCTAGAAAAGGTTCTAAGAAAATATGGTATGCACGCGACTAAACCTACGCCTGCTCCTATAGTCAAGGGCGATAGATTTGGGAAATTTCAATGTCCCAGAAACCAATATGAGATCGATCAAATGAAAGCGGTTCCATATGCTTCAGCTGTCGGAAGCTTACAGTATGCTCAAGTATGCACTCGCCCTGACATAGCATTTGTTACCGGGTGTACGCTTCATGACCATTGGAGCTAGGGAAACCCCAAGGTATGAATGTTTTGGTGATAGGATGAGAACCATGAATGTGACTAACACTCTTTGTGAGATCTTATAGGTCACATATGAAGAAAGCTCCGTCTGTTGGTGGTGAACGCCAACACACCATGAACTTAATGACAAGGATGATTGGTTGCCTTCATCGACACAAGAACGGACTTGATGGAGTCGCTTGAGAAGATATGGATCAAGGCTAAGGACATGCTAGATCCAAGCGAGTGTTGCTTGGTTAGATGTTAGCTTGAGTCCATAGGAAAAACCGGACTATCAAGAGGGTTCGAGGTGGTTCTCTTAGTGCACACTAGTTATAGAGATCATTGGATGCATGGTGAGTCTCTCAGGGGCTAGGGTGGCAGAAGAGGATTGAAGGAACCAAGTTTGAAGATGTTCGAAGCAAGGATCAAAGAAATGGTCGAGTTCCAGCAGAAGGTAAGCCATCATATGATGCGGTGCCAGTCACCGTATGATACGGTGACTGCAGCAGGAGAAGACCAGAGAAGCAGGGTTTCTGGCAGAAAAGAGAAGGAGCCACCGTATGGTACGGTGCCAGTCACCGTATGATGCGGTGACTGCGGGAAGAAAAGTCCAGAGAAGAGGAAGTTCTGGCAGATGAAGACTGAAGTCACCGTATGATACGGTGATGATGTCACCTATGATACGGTGGGCACCGTATGATTTTCAGAGAGTTGGCAGTTGCTGGAAGTTGAAGAAGTTGAAGCCACCGTATGAAATGGTGGGGGTCAACGTATGATGCTGTGATACATGAAGATGGAAGTCCAGAGATGGAGTTGCCTCTGGCAGACAGACGGACAGTCACCGTATGATACAGTGACTGGGGTCACCGTATCATACGGTGAACCCTACGGTGACTTGGTTTCTGGGCACTTTTTGGCAACGGCTAATTTGAGGTTGGTGGCCTATATATAGCTGGTTGCTCGCCCCTTTGAGTTGCTCTTGGACCCAGGAAAGAGGGGAGGTGCTGCCAAGAAGCTAAGAGGAAGAAGTGTGAAGCACTTGAGAAGGATTTGGAGAGATCCTAGTTCTTGAGAGAGTAACAAGTTGCATCCTTTGATCTCTAGGCTAGTGTGAGCTTGAGAGAGTCATCTAGGGCTGTTACTCTTGGTCTATGGCAAGGCCTAGACCGGTTAGGCGTCGGTGTTGAGCTGTCCAAGGAGATTGTGGAAGCCGACACAAGTTTGTACACGGTCTTGGAGCTTCCCGTGCAAAAGAAGCATCTCTAGTGGAGCTCCCTTTGGCACGCATCAAGTGCGGAGCCTTACCTCCGGAAGAGTACCCGGGATCGAGCCCGGCGGGACGTGCCCGCGACTTCACTTGGAGGGTGAAGTGTGCTCTAGGAGGGATCGCCATCGAGCGGAGGGACGGGGTCGAGACTCCGACGGGAGTGACCCAACGTGGAGTAGGGGAAGGCGTCATCCTTCCGAGACCACGGGAAAACATCATGAGCATTCTCTATCCTTTCTCCTTTACTACTCGCATTTACTTATCGCACTATATATGATTGCTAGTAGTACTTGAGTTGTGCTCTTATCTTGCTTGTGTGTTTACCTTGGTACCTACTAGCTTCACTAGGTTTGCTTGTTTGCCTTGCTCGTGTGCTTACTTGTTATAGCCTATCTAGTTGCTCTAAAGACTCTACTTAGTGTGCCTAGTATCTTGGTTGCCTTGTTCTCTAGTTATCTAGTTTGCCTTGCCTAGCTTAAGTCTTCCGCTATATCTATCTTGTGCTAGGTTGCTAGTGTGGTGTGTGTTGGCGGTTCTTATGCGATAAAATTAAATTCATTAATTCCGCAAGCGCATGGATCACCATTGTAGCATTTCACCTTGGAGTATTCCAGGGTTATCGTATTTATATTTCCGCAGGGAAGTAGAGCGAAAGGGAGCTGAATAATAGCAATGCACTGGATAATTTGGAGAAAGAATAATATATCAAACTATACTTGAGATGGGGGTAAGAATAGCATGATAGATATGGGTGGCACACACATCCTCAAATCCAAAGTGATAAAAGAAATAAATCGTAGTATACATTTGGGAGAGCAACGAGATAGAGTTAAGGCTACCTGTATGTTTTTCTGTTATTTACTCTTCCTAGCAGTCAAGTCTACAAAGATTATCTACTCTAGCTAAGCTCATACACATACAAGTCATGTCGTTACGGGGCACACACGTGCTAGGTTAACCGATGAAGCTAGTTCAAACCTAGGGAACCGTATGCTATAATTAAGACCCTGCTGAGTCCAACCCGGACGTGGTGGATTACAGAGACCGGTGCAGCTGTCACATACACTCGCGGCTACCATCCTCCGTGGGGTTGGGTGCCAAACGTGCATAGTGTTGGTATTTCTTACGTCACGAATAAATCCGCAAGCGCACGGAGAATACCGTTGTAGCACTTCACCCGTGAGTATTCAAGGGTATCGTTATTTATATTTTCCCAAAGGAACGGAGTGGGATTATCTACTAGTCTAGCTGGTCCAAGGACACAAAGAAGGATGGTAGGTATGGGTAGAGAGGATCCCTATGGATGAAGTTCTATCTGGAATAAGGAAGAGTAAACACAGCAGGGCTGTCACCACCTACTGGCAAACCCCCCTACTAGAACACGTGACACTAGGGCAATTAGGTGCCTAGGCCAGTCCTAGGGTCGCGTGACAACAAAGCAATTAAGTCTTCGCTGCCAGACCGATTCCAAGAAGTCAATTCACTAGAACAGAGAGGATTAAGCAAGTAGGGCTGTCACCACCTACCGGCGACTCTCTCTTAGGACACGCGACACTAGAGCAATTAAGTCCCTATGCCAGTCCCAAGGTCACGTGACAACAAGGCAATCAAATCCTAGCTGCCGGACCTATTCTAGTTCACAAGACTAAAGATAAATTCCGCCTCTAAATGCTTACTTGAATGGAACGATGATCATGCAAGCAAGTAAAAGAAGAACTTATACTAGAATAGAAATATTCAATCCAATAGAAGATCAAGAATACTCACTTGTAATGAAGATGAACGACGAACGAACGATGAACGAACGACGAACGAACGATGAACGATGAACGAACGACGAACGAACGATGAACGAACGAAGAACACTTCACTATGAATAAGTATCCTCCAAGGTACAAGATTTGGGCAAGGTCCTCACAAGGGGAGGACTACCCTTCTCTCCTACCCTACTCTCTCCCTATTCTACTAGTGTACAAGGGGCTCTAGGCCCTTGGGGTGGAATGAAGCTCTCCTTCTTGTGTGTCTTGAGAGGAGGGGGGTACCCCTTTATTTATAGCCCTCCATAGGCGGTGGAATTGAGGCGGTTCCTTAGGTCGGTGGCATTGATTGCAGGCAGAACCGACCTTGGTACGTCGGTGGGGAACCGCCATAAAAAGATGGGCTGCTGGGGCCACTGTAGCAGGTCGGCCGACCCAGGGTTTGGGGTCGGCCGACCCCCCCTTGGCCCATTTGGTCTTGGGCTTTTGCCGAGAGGTCCTCCTTGATGTCCTATTGAGTGATCTTGGTGCTATGGCCCAAGTTGGTTAAGTTTCGTAGGACGTTTGATCCATATCTTGGTCGGCTGCCGATGCTGATTTCTCGGAGTGGTGTCCTCTTTGGAATATGGTATGGGTTGATTTGGTGGATCCATATATCCTTGCCATTGTTGAGGATCTCCAAGGGATGATCTTTCTTCATATCTCCTTGATATTGGGCTTTTGGGGAGATTTCCTTATGACGGGGAAATTCGGTGTTTGCAGAGTGGGCCTTTTATGCTTCCTTTTCCCCGGTTTCCTAGAAATGCAGCTGCACTCACAAATTCACCAACACTTGTGGAATTGATTAGTAATAAACTCCTACCACTATGTTTGGTGTTCATTTTAATTCTTTTATGAAGGTAATTGACGGTAAAATTCTTGCTCTAAGGACCGTCAACAACTCCCCCACACTTAGCCTTTGCTCGTCCTCGAGTAAAGTTGAAGGACTAAGGTGGAACAAAACTCCCTTTGGTATGATGCTAGCATACAAGTTACTCCAAGCCATACCTGCACCTGTGAACTTTGATGTGTCTACCATGTCATCTTGGGCGGTTGAGGAATGGAACGGTCTTGATTCAAGTCATCATTACTCCCCTGTTGAGTAACTTGGGTTTTTGATAGAATTTTCAAAAGAAGAACATAGCTTGTACTCCTCGAATGATAACTCTCGGATCGCTCAATGTGTATGATTCCTCACCAAGGCAATGGGTTGCCTCTTTTCATCCTACTTCTATGTAAGGCTTTGTGTGGAGCTTGGTAGGGATGAAAAGGAGCATACTTGCATCACTTATATTGCTAAATCAAAGAATGGATCCAAAAGAGAAAACAAGCCATACAATCTGATCAAGAATGTGCATGTGTGTGGATATGTGTGTGGAAGATAGAATGAGATGGATACTCCTTGATGCGATGATGTCCCTCTCATGATTGATTTTCTTTTGAGAACATGGCTATCACTTCTTTTCTTTTCTCTTTCTTTTTTTTTTTTTTTTAATCATGCTCAACATGTTCGAGCATGTCTCTCTTTTATTCTTGCTCATGCATATGATCATTCTTTTTCTCTTCTCTCTTTTTTTTTTTTTTTTTTTTTTTTTTTTGGATAGCCATGTCTCTTTTTGCAAGAATGTTTGGAGAGGGACATCAACAACAAGTGATGGAGTATTTATTTTGGTGGATGGATGGATGGATGGATGGGAATGGTGTTGCTAACTTCCGGTGTAGAAGTTAGCACGTGGATGTGGCATGATGAAATAATTATTTGGTGGATGAGTGAAGGTGGTGTGTGTACGTGATTCTTGATCAAGAAAATATGACAAGCATCTCACAAGGGTCACACAATTTGACAAAGCTCAAAGCAATAACAAGCAGCATTTTGTAGGGGTTTTCAATGTGATCATTATTTGGCTCTGGTGGGAAAATGAGATCATTGAGGAGTGCAAAGCTATGGATTTTTAAATTTTGCAAGATAAGTTCCCAAGCACTCAATACAGAAGAAGCAAGATTCCTCTCATCCAACCATATCACATTCGCCAACAACTTAGATAAACATGGGGTCCTAAGAGATTGGTGTGTTCACAAGCAACAGAGCATGATGCGAGGAATAAAGAGTATGCAGGCCAACCAGAAAGAAGCATGTTGTTGAGGGAAAATCATGCTTGGTTTAAAACTGAGTTAAATTTTAGTGATTGAATCATAAGACTATTCTAACTCATGAGTTAGGGAGAGAGAGTAGTAGGGTAGAGTGCGCAAACCGTCGCTTTGGATGAAGTGGAGACCAAGAGTGGCCATAGGAGATCAAACCAAAGTTACGATCGAACTTTCTTTTCTTGTGCCCGATGACTCCACTCCATAGCGTGTTTGAACGGTGCGATGTTTGTGCATTGTGTTGGTGGGAGATCTCGAGTGTGTGCTTGATGAAGAACGAGAGGTCTCCCCCACACTTGTTCTTGTACCTAGACCTTTTTTATTCAAAACAAACAAAAGGATATGGAAATAAAAAGGACTTACCGGGGTTAAAGACCGGTGAGCCTAAGTTTATTGAATATGACAAAATAACTCAAGGCGCGTTATATGTTTGAAAGGGAAATAAAAGCGCCTAGTTTATTCATATAAATTCTTTTTTTTTTGTATTGAATTTTTTTTTATTTTAAATTTTATCAAGTAAAGAAGTGCAACAAAAGAGATACTTCCGGTTATCCTGTCGGCAAGGGCATCGTCATTTTAAGTCTGACGAGCAAGACTTTTCTCCGTCATGTTTAGCTTGATAAATGATGTGGCTCCGGAGAATGTCTGCAAGGTTAGTGCCAATATACAACCACGATATTTGCAATATTTATGATAAACAAAAGCATCTACAACCATCCTAAAGAACAAATAGCAAAAGAAGGCCTTAAGGGGGTTGTAGAGCTTGAGCGCGGTTCTGGCACAACCAAACATTGACTCTAGAGGAGGATCATATGAACATGCATCTTGTGGGTTTTCAAGAAAGAAGCTCTTATGCTCATGCAAAGATTCATGTTGTTCAAACACTAGAGTCGACGCCTCAAGAATGTCCATAGCCTGGAAGTTTTTCTTGTCAAGAGGTTCTTGATCGCCAACAAGAACGGCGTATGGAGGGCTAGAGGGAAGAGGCTCAAGATCGAGTGATGGTGATGAGGATCGTTGGGTTAGGAACAATTCTTTTGCTTTATCCTCATCTTGGGTGGAAAACTTCTCATTCTCATGTAGAGCAAGCTCGGGTGATGTGAAAAGGGATAGAAATTTCACTTGCTCAAGTGGTTCATGATCGATCTGAGGTTTTGCCAAAGGATTTTGAGTGGTAATGGTGGCGAAAGAGGTTTTCCCAAGACTTGCCTTCATATCCTCCTTGAGAAATGGTTCCTTGAGAGGATCGGGAGGAGTAGGAGGCATCTTTTCCCAAGTGTAGTTCGAGGTATTTCCATAATCATCAGAAAGATCTTCCTCGAATAAAGGGAACTCAAGAGGTTGAATTTCTTCTTCCTCCTTCATTGTTCTTGGTACAGGAGAGGGCTCAACAGGCGAATCTTGGGATGTGGTCGATGTAAGGTTTGACTCGGATGTTGAGGGCTCCTCATGGCTTGACTCTTGGAGAGGCATTTTCAGATCATCAACATAGGAAGAGTTTTCTTGGATAAGTTCTAGGAGCGCTCTTCCTTCTGTCGGGGTTTTGGTAGCAAAAGACCCTCCAGCGGTGATGTCAAGGTATAGGGCGGAGTCCTTGTCTAGACCCATATAGAAGTGTTGCAATAACATGTGGTCGGGAATAGACAAGTTTGGGCCGGAAAGATTTAGCAAGGAAAACCTAACCCAGGCCGCACCTATAGACTCCTTCTCGTTCTGACGAAAGTTGAGAACTCCCTCACGGAGGGCAACGACGCGGGATAAGGGAAAGAAGGCTAAGCAAAATTTATCTCGAAGCTTTTCCCAATCACCGTACGTGCTTCCGACTGCAAGTATGTATATGTACCATTGTTTCGCTTTATCTTGAAGGGAGAAAGGAAACAACTTCCATTTCACTGTTTCTTGTGACATGCCTTCGATCACGATGCATGAACACAAGTGCTCGAACTCTCGCAGATGGTGATACGGATTTTCATGCTCAAGTCCAGAGAAGGGTCGTTTCCGTACCATGGTTATAAAGGCGGGGTGGATTTGATAGCCAGAAGAGGAAATAGGTTTTGAAGATGATGGTGGCTCAAAGAACTCTCGCCTTGGAGCAGAAAATGATTCGATTGTAGGTTCTGGCTCCATGATAGATGTTTTTGGTATTTTCTTTTAATTGGATAGGTGATGATGGGGATAGGATAGGAAGGATAGATGGTGGAAGCTTGATGATGGAAAGAAAAACAAAAGAAAGATTTTTTTTTTTTTTTTCGAAGGATACAATACGAGGACCAACTAGGTTCGAAGATAAAAGCAACAACCGTTCCCCGGCAACGGCGCCAGAAATGCTTGTTGGTATTTCTTACGTCACGAATAAATCCGCAAGCGCACGGAGAATACCGTTGTAGCACTTCACCCGTGAGTATTCAAGGGTATCGTTATTTATATTTTCCCAAAGGAACGGAGTGGGATTATCTACTAGTCTAGCTGGTCCAAGGACACAAAGAAGGATGGTAGGTATGGGTAGAGAGGATCCCTATGGATGAAGTTCTATCTGGAATAAGGAAGAGTAAACACAGCAGGGCTGTCACCACCTACTGGCAAACCCCCCTACTAGAACACGTGACACTAGGGCAATTAGGTGCCTAGGCCAGTCCTAGGGTCGCGTGACAACAAAGCAATTAAGTCTTCGCTGCCAGACCGATTCCAAGAAGTCAATTCACTAGAACAGAGAGGATTAAGCAAGTAGGGCTGTCACCACCTACCGGCGACTCTCTCTTAGGACACGCGACACTAGAGCAATTAAGTCCCTATGCCAGTCCCAAGGTCACGTGACAACAAGGCAATCAAATCCTAGCTGCCGGACCTATTCTAGTTCACAAGACTAAAGTTAAATTCCGCCTCTAAATGCTTACTTGAATGGAACGATGATCATGCAAGCAAGTAAAAGAAGAACTTATACTAGAATAGAAATATTCAATCCAATAGAAGATCAAGAATACTCACTTGTAATGAAGATGAACGACGAACGAACGATGAACGAACGACGAACGAACGATGAACGATGAACGAACGACGAACGAACGATGAACGAACGAAGAACACTTCACTATGAATAAGTATCCTCCAAGGTACAAGATTTGGGCAAGGTCCTCACAAGGGGAGGACTACCCTTCTCTCCTACCCTACTCTCTCCCTATTCTACTAGTGTACAAGGGGCTCTAGGCCCTTGGGGTGGAATGAAGCTCTCCTTCTTGTGTGTCTTGAGAGGAGGGGGGTACCCCTTTATTTATAGCCCTCCATAGGCGGTGGAATTGAGGCGGTTCCTTAGGTCGGTGGCATTGATTGCAGGCAGAACCGACCTTGGTACGTCGGTGGGGAACCGCCATAAAAAGATGGGCTGCTGGGGCCACTGTAGCAGGTCGGCCGACCCAGGGTTTGGGGTCGGCCGACCCCCCCTTGGCCCATTTGGTCTTGGGCTTTTGCCGAGAGGTCCTCCTTGATGTCCTATTGAGTGATCTTGGTGCTATGGCCCAAGTTGGTTAAGTTTCGTAGGACGTTTGATCCATATCTTGGTCGGCTGCCGATGCTGATTTCTCGGAGTGGTGTCCTCTTTGGAATATGGTATGGGTTGATTTGGTGGATCCATATATCCTTGCCATTGTTGAGGATCTCCAAGGGATGATCTTTCTTCATATCTCCTTGATATTGGGCTTTTGGGGAGATTTCCTTATGACGGGGAAATTCGGTGTTTGCAGAGTGGGCCTTTTATGCTTCCTTTTCCCCGGTTTCCTAGAAATGCAGCTGCACTCACAAATTCACCAACACTTGTGGAATTGATTAGTAATAAACTCCTACCACTATGTTTGGTGTTCATTTTAATTCTTTTATGAAGGTAATTGACGGTAAAATTCTTGCTCTAAGGACCGTCAACACATAGGCTAAGTTCTAAGCGCCATGCTTACAACCCGCCTAGAGGAACTACTCTTGATCAACGAAGCAGCCCTATCTAAGAATAAACAAGCACAGATTTCAGGCATCTCGACGACGGCACTCTCTGGTACTTGCGTACTCCAACAATCACGAATCCCACAACAAGACTTCTAGGAGCACTTACTTAACAGAATAAATAAACTAAATAGAAAAGAACTACTAAAAGAAATAAATAAAGAATAAACTAATTATATATTAAATAAAATAATATCTCAAAAGAGTAAGGATACAAAGAACTATACCGAACAACGAGAAGACTCCGGAAGCCCGAGAGAGCTCTCACTCTACTCTACTCTACTCTAACTCCCAAAGCTACTACAAAACTAAACTAATGAACACTTGGATGAAGTGTGATGGTGCGAGTTGCTTTTGAGGCCGGGGGGTCCAATTTATAGCTTGTGATGGCGGTGGGAGCCCGCTGGCCGAAGCTGAAGAGGCGGTGGCGCCAAAGTGGGCCGGCCGGCCTAGAGGGGTGGCCGGCCGGCTGTCCCTTGTGTCGGTTGGCCACCGTCTTCTGCCTGAACGCTCCAGATCGTCTCCTGATGGCGGTCCGAAGGTCGGCTACTTCGTGAGGTCGGCAGAATTGAAGTGAGGGCCAAGTTAAGGCCCAAATGGCCCACCTTCTAGAATGGCGGTGGAATTCTGCTGGGCTGGCCTTGAATTCTGCGTGGTTGGCCTGTTTCCAGCCCACTGGAGGAAGTCTGGGGCCTGCGGCCACCAGGTGGGGCCGGCCGGCCTAGGGTGGGGCCGGGCCGGCCGGCAGGGAATTTCTCTGACTGGGCCCACTTTCTTCCATTATTCGCTCCTGCATCCAAATATTCACCAAAACTTATGGAGTAGCATTATTCCTATCTACTATGCACAAAATCTTGGTGTCATGCATTTATTTACCGGTAGGGTGGCGGTGGTTTAACGACCGCCAACAACCTCCCCAAGCTTAAACTTTGCTCGTCCCGAGCAAACTCAACTCAGGGTACCGGCGGATCAGGAGTTACAAAGAAGCGCCCCATGGGTAATAAAGATGCAACAACATACTCCCTAAACAGTGTTAAGTTTACGAGAGCATAAAATATTCATGAGTGTTGCAAAAATCGTGGGGCTTATATGATACACCTTGTCATGCAGCATTGAAGACTCGAACGGCATTTTCGGACAAGTACACAGTTCTAGTAAGTATACATCCAGAGTTTTTATGTGCTGCAAGGTAAGGTGCAAAAATTCTCCTTCGTTTTGGCAGGCACTTCTCTTACCAGCCAATGCGAGTCTATTCCTACAAGCTTCACTCATCCTACCTTCTACCAAATGAGGCTTTGTATGTGGAGCTTGGTAAGGATTGCACAAATATCATGTATTTATTGTAACGCTAAAGAATGAGTCTCAATCAACATAGCAACTCCATTTATTTTGGTCATAGGAAATGATGTGATGGAGAGGGAGAAAATGAACTCACTCTTGTGGAAGGGGGTTTTGAAAACATTGGTCCTTTATTTTGCTCAAGATGTTTATGATAAGAACCATATAGCCATTGACTTTTGTCATGCAACCATGGAGTTTTTTTTTTGACTACTCCATGGTGCAAGGGGCCATAGATTTTGCATGGTTCAAGGAAATATTTTGAAATATTCTTGAGTATTTTGGATGGACCAAAAGTTTTGCAAACTCTGAAATGTTTGGTTGGTTTATCCAAACATTCCCCTCTTTATTTGGTGGAGAGAAATTTTCGAAAACACACGCGAATGGATTATGACCAAAATTAGGAGTGCTTAGTTTCAAGAGCACATCAAACCTTAACAAAACTCAATACATAAGCAAATGGCTATGAGTGGGGCTGTTTCGAATATTATGATATGGCTCTGGTAGGTAAATAAATCCTCACACTAAGAGAAGTGTGCCAAAACAGAAGGGTTTTAGGTACTTGCAGCAATTCAAGAAAAACATCTCTGGATGAAACCATACTAAGACATTGCGACAAGTCCTAATCATGCCATATCACAATCTACAATGCTCAGACTTGGTGTAACAAATGCAACCCACGGAAATAAGCAAGACTCATGATGTGATCATGCTCAAATAAAAATAACACATATGTCAGGAGTAGAGGTTGCATCTATGCGACACATGGGAAGCTAATTTGTAACTCGATCATCATTTCCTTTAAGTGTAGCATAACACCAAGATTCTAGCATTTATTCGAAACAGGGAGTTTATTTATTTATTAAGAAAGTTAGGAATACTTACCTGGGGTCCTCCCCAAGCTTGAGTCTTTGCAAGACTCGAGCTAGTGTTGAACTTCTTCTTACCTGAGGGCCCTCCCCAAACTTGAGTCTTTGTAAGACTTAAGCTTGATTCAGGCTCTTCCTCCTCCTTCTTGACCTGCAAAAAAGAGTGAGGATGATAGAAGTGGCTAGCCCCTAATGAGCATCGCCGAGAATCCTATTATTTTTGTTGTTTTTAATTTTTCAAATTTTTATTTTGTTTTTATGGTTTATGAAAAGAAAAACAAGTGCTAGGCCTAGTAAGGATAACGATTGGGATGGCCTCCCCAATCGGAGGGCTCTCATTTTTACGTCTTGAGCTAGACGTTCTCCATGTCTTTTTAACTTGTTTGGACCTCGCTCGCTGGAGAATCTGGCGAGGTGGAGGTTCCTTCTTTCTTCCGCCACACTTTGGTTGTCTTCTTTGTGCTTGTGGCGGCGACCCTTTCTTTACTAGGCGCCTTTGTTGTACTCTCATCGGTCGATACCGCAGCTGCCTTCTTCTACCTTGAGCGCCTAGCTCTCCTCTTCTTAGGCGATTGTGACTCACCTACTCCTTCTTGTGGGGGAGGAGTAAGAGGGGCTTGCGGTGCGTTTGGCGGCTGAGGCATTCTCCTTGGAGTCCTCCAATAATTGGCTGGCCTTCTTGCATTCTATCTTGCCAGATAGTTTCTCATGTATGCAATGAGCTTGTCTGGCTGCGGCATGGGTGGAATAATCTCAATCTTCTCCACTTCCCTTGGGTCCTTTCCATATATGACCCGTACTTGCATGCATTGCTCAACCTTGGGTTTAAAGCTGAACGTCTCTTCCCTGCCGTTGAAGTCCAAGTGGATCTCTCCTGCCCCTACGTCGATGTTGGCGTTGGTGGTGCTCAAGAACGGCTTCCCAAGGATGAGAGGGGCCTTGACATCCACTTCCATATCTAGCACAACAAAGTCGACGGGGACGAAGAAGTTTCTGATCTGCACGGGAACGTCTTCGGCAATACCCGCAGTATGACGAACGGACTAGTCTGGGAGCTGCAAGCACATAGCCGTAGGCGATAACGGGCGGTTTAGCCTGTCGTATACCGTCTTGGGCATAACGCTCACGCTTGCACCCAAGTCACAAAGCGCTTGAGAGAAGTGCTGGCTGCCAATCGAACACGGGATAGTAGGACACCCCGGATCCTTCTTCTTCTCTGGAAGGATGTTCAGAATAGCTGCGCTGCACTCTTCTGTGAGCTTCACCATTTCCATTGCCGGAATGGGGCGCTTGTTGTTGAGGATGTCCCGGAAATACCTAGTGTAAGTAGGTACCTGCATGGCATCAAGCAGCGGAATATGCACATATATATGCCTGATGGTCTCAACGAATTTATCAAAGCGCTCATCCACAGTGAGCTTCTTCCTGCGGTCGGGGTAAGGCAAGCCTGTAGTGTCAAAATACTCGTGAGGTGCTGTCTTAGGCGGAGGTTGCTCAACGGGAGGATCTGTCGTTGATTCCTCCTCGGATCTCTCCTTCTCGGCATCTTCCTTTTCAGGGACCTTCTTTTCTGGAACTTTTTTGCCGGCCTTCTCCTTGGGGGCTGCGTTTTGTGTCTTTTCCTCTGCACCCTTGGGGTATGGTGGGTCTACAGAACCTCTTCCGCCCCTGGTGGTGATAGCGCTAACATTCTCCTTCGTACGAGGAGCCTGCACAGCTAAAGCTATTTGCGCGATTTGCGTTTCTAGCATTTTGTTATGGCTTAGCTGATTTTGCAGAGCAGTGCTGAACGACTCTAGCTTAGCATCTATGCTCTCTAAAGCTTTGTCCGTAGTAAGAAACTTCTTACTAATACTGTCATTAATTTTGACCTGGCCGATAACTAGATCCTTGATAGAGGGCTCATAACAGGAAAGATTACCATTGTTACCTCCCTGATTCTTGTTGAAGGAGAGGTCGGGCCTGGAGTTCCAGCCGTAGTTGTTCTGGGAGCGGTACCCATTGCCATTGTTGAGGAAATTGCATTCCTCTCTCGCATTCGGGCAATTGATGCCCATATGCCCAACGTTGCCGCATTCCTCACATGTCATGCGGGAATCCGCAACTTGCAGGTCCTGCGGAGATTCCACCTTGCGGAGTAGCTGATCGAGCTTGATGGCGAGCATGTCCATCGTCTCCGCTTGGTGCACTCCACGGGTCTTGGTGCTCGCCGCTTGGCGTTCACCATGAGTCTGGTTGGCCGCCACCTTCTCAATTAACTTCTTAGCGTTCTTCACGCTAAGAGAAAAGAAGGAGCCGCCTGCTGCGGCGTCGAGGTGCTCTCGAGCGGACGGCCTCAAACCGTGGTAGAAACTCTGTATGAGAAGCCATTCCTCCATGCCATGGTGTGGGCATGAGAGAACGTACTCCTGCATCCTGTCCCAGGCTTCCGCGGTCGACTCGTCTGCGAGCTGTTGGAAGCCCGAAATCTTGTTCCGCAGGGCAGTTGTCTTGCCCGGCGGGAAGAACTTGGCGAGGAAGGCATTGGAGCATGCCGTCCATGTCGAGGGACTCTTGGTTCGCGTAGAACCACTGGAGAGCCTTCCCTAACAGAGAGAATGGGAAGAGCTGCAGTCGGATGGCGTCCTGAGGTGCATCCTTCATGGCGAAGGTGTTGCACGTCATCAAGAACCTTTGGAGGTGAGCATTTGCATCCTCCGACGGCTTCCCACAGAAAGGACTAGCCAAGATCATGTTGATCAAGGCTGGTTTGAGCTCGTAGTCCTTGTTGGTAATGCGCGGGTTAGGTCCCACGCGGATGTTCTCCGTAGTTGGCGCGGAGAAGTCATTGGTCGTCTTCTCAGCAACGGGGTCGGCCATGTTGTTCGATGAGGAGGCCCTGACAACCGGTGGAGGAGACGATTCAAGAGCCAGAGCGTTCTTGCGGATCTGTTTGGTGAGTTTCGCTCGAACCTTCCTTAAGAACTGCTCTGGGTCTGATTGGAAGTTTTCTGGTAGGTCGAAACCAGTCATGCACAGTCCTTTCAAAATTTCCACAAGAAGAACAAACAGGACAAGGGTAAGCCCGCAAAAGTAAGTGATAATTACTCTTCTCACAAACATCAATGCATTTATTCAGTTCCTCGCTGCTACTCCCCCGGCAACGGCGCCAGAAATGCTTGTTGGCGGTTCTTATGCGGTAAAATTAAATTCATTAATTCCGCAAGCGCACGGATCACCATTGTAGCATTTCACCTTGGAGTATTCCAGGGTTATCGTATTTATATTTCCGCAGGGAAGTAGAGCGAAAGGGAGCTGAATAATAGCAATGCACTAGATAATTTGGAGAAAGAATAATATATCAAACTATACTTGAGACGGGGGTAAGAATAGCATGATAGATATGGGTGGCACACACATCCTCAAATCCAAAGAGATAAAAGAAATAAATCGTAGTATACATTTGGGAGAGCAACGAGATAGAGTTAAGGCTACCTGTATGTTTATCTGTTATTTACTCTTCCTAGCAGTCAAGTCTACAAAGATTATCTACTCTAGCTAAGCTCATACACATACAAGTCATGTCGTTTCGGGACACACACGTGCTAGGTGAACCGATGAAGCTAGTTCAAACCTAGGGAACCGTATGCTATAATTAAGACCCTGCTGAGTCCAACCCAGACGTGGTGGATTACAGAGACCGGTGCAACTGTCACATACACTCGCGGCTACCATCCTCCGTGGGGTTGGGTGCCAAACGTGCATAGGCCAAGTTCTAAGCGCCATGCTTACAACCCGCCTAGAGGAACTACTCTTGATCAACGAAGCAGCCCTATCTAAGAATAAACAAGCACAGATTTCACGCGACGTCATCTCGGCGACGGCACTCTCTCGTACTTGCGTACTCCAACAATCACGAATCCCACAACAAGACTTCTACGAGCACTTACTTAACAGAATAAATAAACTAAATAGAAAAGAACTACTCAAAGAAATAAATAAAGAATAAACTAATTATATATTAAATAAAATAATATCTCAAAAGAGTAAGGATACAAAGAACTATACCGAACTCTGAGAACGAGAGAGCTCTCACTCTACTCTACTCTACTCTAACTCCCAAAGCTACTACTAAACTAAACTAATGAAACTTGGATGAAGTGTGATGGTGCGAGTTCATTCTGAGGCCGGGGGGGGGGGGGGGTCCAATTTATAGCTTGTGATGGCGGTGGGAGCCCGCTGGCCGAAGCTGGAGAGGTGGTGGCGCCAAAGTAGGCCGGCCGGCCTAGGGGGGTGGCCGGCCTGCCGTCCCTTGTGTCGGTTGGCCACCGTCTTCTGCCTGAGCGCTCCAGATCGTCTCCTGATGGCGGTCCAAAGGTCGGCTACTTCGTGGGGTCGGCAGAATTGAAGTGAGGGCCAAGTTAAGGCCCAAATGGCCCACCTTCTAGAATGGCGGTGGAATTCTGCTGGGCTGGCCTTGAATTCTGCGTGGTTAGCCTGTTTCCAGCCCACTGGAGGAAGTCTGGGGCCTGCGGCCACCAGGTGGGGCCGGCCGGCCTAGGGTGGGGCCGGGCGGCCAGGGAATTTCCCTGACTGGGCCCACTTTCTTTCATTATTCACTCCTGCATCCAAATATTCACCAAAACTTGTGGAGTTGCATTATTCCTATCTACTATGCACAAAATCTTGGTGTTATGCATTTATTTACCGGCAGGGTGGCTGTCAAATCATGGTTTAACGACCGCCAACAGTGTGCTTGTGTTATCTATATGCACTAGCTATATAGGTTAAGGATACTCCTTAGTGTGCATTACCTTGATACTAGAACTACTCGCTAGGAGTTGATTGGGTGTAAGTGTTTGGAAACAGATTCTAGAGTGGACCGATTCACCCCGCCCCCTTTCGGTCACACGATCCTTACAAGTGGTATCAGAGCTAAGTGCTCATTATTAGGGCTTTACCGCCTTGAGTCGTGACCGGGATTGCGTGTGGGAAAATAGAGTCCACTCATGATGACGTTTCTAACACTTCCATCGCCTCTACTTTGATTGAGCCTTATGATTGTGTGCTTAATGGCATTTCCTACTATGAAGTTCGTGATGAGTATGATGAGCTTGTTTTGAATGATAATGAGGATATCACTAACTTTGCCTCTCGCTTGTATGTTCTTGCTAGGAAACTCATGACAAGTGGCTATCCATCTCTTATGCACAAGCATGTTGTGAAGAAGCTTATCCGATCTCTACCACTCTCACGGTTTGGTATTCTTTCTTTTGCTAGAGTGGATGAGTTTGTGAACATGCCCTATGATGAGGTGGTTGCTATTCTCTCCTCTCTTGAGGAGGATATCAAGACGGGCAAGGATATCTCTCATGCAAGTGACAATCAACACATTGAAGCTCAACCTCTACCTCAAGCTCAATCATCATCTCGTGTTGGTGAATGTTCTTCTTCTCGGGATCAAGAGGATGGATATATCAAGGTATGTGATGAGTTGGACCACATCTCCATGAAGCCAAATGAAGATCTTGTTGAGTTTGCTCTTCGGATGGATTCTCTCATCAAGAGGATAAATGAGAACAAGCTTTGGATAGTCACCAAGGGGCAAGGTCTTAGAAGGTTTCTTGATGCTCTCCCAAAGGACAAATATGGTGATCACATTGAGTTCGAGAGCTTTGAGCTTGAATCATATTCAATTGAGCAAGTCATTGAGATCATCACAAGAAGAAGAGCTCGCTCTATGCTCTCTAACACATTCAAGACCCCAAGTGATGATGAGGAAGAAGAAGAAGATGATAGGGTTCCCGTCTTCTATTATGATGATGATTATTCAAGTGATAGTGATGATGACCCGAAGCCTATCAAGGAATATCCCCCGGATGGAGATCTCTTACCTCCTTTCTATGAAGAGTACTACAATTTGTATGAACCGGTCTTGCCGGTGGAGCTCATTATCTTCTCCTTGACATGTATGATGAGTTCTACAAGAAGGTAGAAGAAACTTGGCTTGAGTGTTGGAAGAGGCTTCTCATATTGTTCGCAAGAGTCAATTCTTTTGAAGGGAAGGAGAAGGTTAGTGATGAGCATACAATAAGGATGATGTTATCTCTTCTACCCTATCATATGAAGGTCTATGTCTTAAATGATATTGGTGATGATATTGATAGGATGCCTCTCAAGGAGGCTATCTTAATTGCCTTGTCCTATGAGTACTTCAATGCAAGTGATGAAGTGGAAAGATTTCAAGCCTATTCTCTTGGGAACCATGTCCTACACTTGGGATATGATCGGAGTGAGTGGAGACACAATGGAGTCACCAAGGAAATGATTGACGCTTTGGATGCATTGGACTTGGACTTTCTCAATGGAGTTCCTATGGCCTACATCAAGAGCAAGGAAGAGGTAAATGATATGTCAATTGATTCTCATGATACTAATCCCTCTCCTTGCTTGATGGCTACTTCCAAGGTGAACTACAAGATTGGTGGCAAACATTAGGTGTTGGATAGTGGATGCACTCAACACATGACCGGGACTTCATCCATATTCACCACCTTGGAGGAAGATGAAGATCATGATAAGGTCACATTTGGAGACAACTCGAAGCATAGAGTAAGAGGCCTTGGTAAGGTGGCCATCTCAAATGATCTCTCAATTTCTAACGTGCTTCTAGTTGAGTCCTTAAACTTCAATCTTCTATACGTTGCTCAAATATGTGATCTTGGCTTTTCTTGTAACTTTGATGCTAATGGGGTTGTACTTCGCAATGATGCTATGGATCTCACTATCAAGGGCTTTCGTCATAATAATCTATATGTTGTTGATTTTGAGACTAACATTGTTACCCCTAGCACTTGTCCCTTCACTAAATCCGCTCTAGGTTGGCTATGGCATCGAAGGCTAGCTCACATTGGTATGGGTCAACTCAAGCATGTCATGAAGAACAAGCTAGTGAGAGGAGTCAAGGATGTCACCTTTGAGAAAGACAAGTTATGTAGTGCATGCCAAGCCAGAAAGCAAGTGGCTTCACCTCACCCATCCAAGAATTTCTTGTCAACCTCAAGATCTCTCGAGCTCTTACACATTGATCTCTTCGGGCCTACAACTTATGTGAGCATTGGTGGAAATCTCTATTGCTTGGTGGTAGTGGACGACTACTCAAGATATATTTGGGTATTCTTTCTTGAGAACAAAGCACAAGCAATTGGGATATTCAAGAAGTTTGCTAGAAGAGTGCAAGTTGAGTATGGGCATCACATCAAGAAGATTCGGAGTGACAATGGGACGGAGTTTAAGAACTCTATCATTGAAGACTATTGTGATGAGATTGGCATCAAGCACGAGTTTTTGGCTACATACACTCCTCAACAAAATGGTGTTGTTGAGAGAAAGAACAAGACCCTTATCACTCTTGCTCGTGCTATGCTTGATGAGTACAACACTCCGGAGAAGTTTTGGGCGGAGGCTATCAACACCGCATGCTACACCTCCAACCGGATCTATCCTCACAAGTTGCTAAACAAGACTCCATATGAAGTACTTGTTGACCGAATGTTGCATACTTTCGGGTGTTTGGTTGCAAGTGCTACATCTACAAGAAGAGGGAAAGACTTGGCAAGTTCGAGAAGAGGACCGACGAGGGCATTCTTGTCGGCTACTCGGGCTCGGCCAAGGCTTATCGGGTCTACAACACCTCTACCGGCTTTGTTGAAGAAACTTATGATGTGCAGTTTGATGAATCTCACGGATCTCAAGAAGATCCTCCTTCTTCTCATATTGTAGGTGATGAACCTGTGAATGAAGCTTTGAGGGACATGCCCGTTGGTGAAGTTATCCCTCGTGAAGATGAACCTCCGACACCTCCTCCAACAACTTCATCAAACGGACCTTCTACGTGTACATCTCAAGAGAATCCAAGCTCTCTCTCAATTGAACAACATCAAGCTCCATCAAGCGAACCGCAACAAGCTTCATCGAGTCAAGCTCCTTCGAGTGAACCGCAAGCACCATCAAGTGATCTACCTCACGCATCTACGAGTCAAGCATCACCGAGCAATCAAGAACAAGCACAATCTACTTCAACTCAAGATAATGGCTCGGGTTCACCTCTTCGACAACAAGACACTCACATCTCCAAGGAGCAAGCCGCAAGAGACGTGCAACACACATCGCCGGCTCCACCTCCTCCTCGACAAGAACCTTCAAGGTAGCACAAACCCATTGCTAGGGATCATTCACGTGATCTCATCATTGGGAGTCCTTCTCAAGGGATAAAGACTAGGAGAAGTCAATATAAGCCTAATTATGTTGATGAAGCTAACATTGCTGAGAACTTCTCTTTTGTCTCTACCCTAGAGCCGAAGACGATCGAGGAAGCTTTGAAGGACCACAAGTGGGTGCTATCCATGCAAGAAGAATTGAACAACTTCAAGAGGAATGATGTTTGGAAGTTGGTGAAGCGGTCCAAGCGAGCTAATGTCATTGATGCAAAATGGGTCTTCAAGAACAAGCAAGATGAGAAGGGAGCAATAGTGAGGAGCAAGGCAAGGCTAGTGGCGAAGGGCTACTCTCAAGTTGAAGGCGTCGATTTTGACGAGACTTTTTCCCCCGTCGCTCGTCTTGAGGCTATAAGAATACTTCTTGCTTATGCTTCTCATTTTGATTTTAAACTTCACCAAATGGATGTGAAAAGTGCTTTTCTTAATGGACGAATCAATGAAGAAGTTTATGTAGAGCAACCTCCCGGCTTCGAGGACCCCGAGCATCCGGACCATGTGTACAAGCTCAAGAAGGCTCTCTACGGACTCAAATAAGCACCAAGAGCATGGTATGAACGACTTCGAGATCATCTCATCACCAAGGGCTACAAGATCGGTAGTATTGACAATACTCTCTTTACTAAACATGTTGGTGATGATCTCTTTGTTTGTCAAATCTATGTTGATGATATCATCTATGGCTCTACTAATGAAATCTATAATGATGAGTTCCGTGCTCTCATGAAGAAAGAGTTTGAGATGTCCATGATAGGTGAACTACATGTCTTCCTCAGTTTTCAAGTCAAGCAAATGAAGGAGGGCACGTTCATCTACCAAGAGAAGTACACTCGGGATCTTCTTAAGAGGTTCGGCATGGAAGACTCCAAGCCCTACGACACACCTATAGCTACAAGTGTCCCTCTTGATGTGGATGTAAAAGGTATACCGGTGGATCCTAAACTCTATCGTTCTATGATTGGTTCACTTTTTACCCTACCGCATCTAGACCGGATATCATGTTTAGTGTGTGCCTTTGTGCTCGTTATCAAGCTAACCCCAAGGAGTCCCATATGAGTGCCGTGAAAAGAATTCTTAGGTATGTCAAGAACACTCCTACAATGGGCCTATGGTATCCAAAAGGCTCGGACTTTGGACTTGTTGGCTATGCGGACTCGGACTTCGCCGGTTGCAAAGTGAGTAGAAAGAGTACATCCGGTGGATGCCAATTTCTTGGACAATCACTCATCTCATGGAGTTCCAAGAAACAAAATTGTGTGGCTATCTCTATGGCGGAGGCGGAATATTTGGCGGCCGGTGCTTGTTGTGCTCAACTCTTATACATAAAGCAAACCCTATTGGACTATGGATTATCTTATGGGCAAGTACCTCTCTATTGTGATAGCGAAAGTGCTATCAATATGGCTCTCAACAAGGGTGATCATGGCCATGCCAAGCACATTGAAGTCAAGCATCACTTCATCCGAGATCATGTGGCCAAGAAGGATATTGAATTGATTAGTGTTCGGACTCATTAACAATTGGCGGACATCTTCACCAAGCCACTTGACAAGAAGACCTTTTGTAAACTTCGGGGAGAACTTAATGTTCTCGACCTCTCCGACTTCACTTGATATCCTTGAGCTTACATTTGTATATATGTATATATATCTTGCTTGTTTTTTGTTTGTGTTGTTGTTTTTGTGTGTTCTTGTTTTGTAGGACAGACGGCTAACCTTTTTGAGATAGCAATGAGCATGGGTTAAGCTTGGGATTGGTGGCACTATGACTCCCGAGGCTTTGAAGAAGAGGCTCTTTGTGATCAAGCTCAAGAAGGGCTCACACCTGTTGTTGGTAACTTGGCTCTTAGCTTTCTCTTCTTTTTACCCTTATAGCGTCATGCATTGTACACTTATCATGTCTTTTGCATTAGCATCATGCATTCTTGCATAAGTATCTCGGCGCCGAGCACCCATCTAGGGGGACTTGCTTATTCACAATATGAGTATATGACCTCCTATGATGAATCCATAGCAATGCTATATGAGCTTCATGTCCATTGAACCATGATCTTTGAGCTCCAAGGTTAAATCCACTTGCGCGGCTCAAAATCTAAGGGTTCATACATTTTCATCATCATCAACTAACCCTTATGTACTTCAAGACAATATTCTTTTGAGAATGTGTGTAGGGACAATTGTTGGGAGATGGAGAATCACGGATCAAGGGGAGCTTCACGCCAAATCAAGTAACTCTTTTTCCCACTCGTCTCATACTTTTACACTAACCTTTCTTCCTTGGTAGACTCTTTTTGAGTGATAGATGCCAAAGGGGGAGAAGAGTTCGGGCTTAAATGATGGAGAAGAAGTTCGGGGGGAGAAGAGTTCGGGATTACGATGAGTTGGAAGATGTCACCTCAAGGGGGAGTTTGTACGAATAAAGATCAAGTGATCAAGACATCGATCTTCACACAATCTTGAGGTGATGAAAGAAGAAGAAGGAATGCCGTCTAAAGGGGGAGTTTGCGCGAAAGAAGATCAAGTGATCAAGATGATCGATCTTCAAACAATCTTGAGATTGGTGCACTTGTCAAGGGGGAGCGGAATTCTACAAAGTAAGTATGAAGGTAAACCCCTTGCAACCTTTGCTTGTCATAGCTCCTTGTGCTTTCTGTCACTTGTGATATGAGTTTTTGCTCTAACATGTGACTTCTTTTGAGCTATGACTTGCCTCGACCTAATCAACAAGGTAACTACCTCTCTATCATATACTTGTTGTTTAGTGTCTTGATCGAGTTGCGCTTTTATCTTGGCTTTTGTCATTACATCTTTTATCTTCTCGATTATTTTTATCATGGTTGTCATCCATCACCAAAAAGGGGGAGATTGTAAGCTTCATGACCATTGGAGCTAGAGAAACCCCAAGGTATGAATGTTTTGATGATAGGATGAGAACCATGAATGTGACTAACACTCTTTGTGAGATCTTATAGGTCACATATGAAGAAAGCCCTGTCTGTTGGTGGTGAACGCCAACACACCATGAACTTAATGACAAGGATGACTGGTTGCCTTTATCGACACAAGAACGGACTTGATGGAGTCGCGGAGAAGATATGGATCAAGGCTAAGGACATGCTAGATCCAAGCGAGTGTTGCTTGGTTAGATGTTAGCTTGAGTCCATAGGAAAAATCGGACTATCAAGAGGGTTCGAGGTGGTTCTCTTAGTGCACAGTAGTTATAGAGATCATTGGATGCATGGTGAGTCTCTCAGGAGCTAGGGTGGCAGAAGAGGATTGAAGGAACCAAGTTTGAAAATGTTGGAAGCAAGGATCAAATAAATGGTCGAGTTCCAGCAGAAGGTAAGCCATCATATGATACGGTGACTGCAGCAGAAGAAGACCAGAGAAGCAGGGTTTCTGGCAGAAAAGAGAAGGAGCCACCGTATGGTACGGTGCCAGTCATCGTATGATGCGGTGACTGCGAGAAGAAAAGTCCAGAGAAGAGGAAGTTCTGGCAGATGAAGACTGAAGTCACCGTATGATACGGTGATGGTGTCACCGTATGATACGGTGGGCACCGTATGATTTTCATAGAGTTGGCTGTTGCTGGAAGTTGAAGAAGTTGAAGCCACCGTATGATACGGTGGGGGTCACCGTATGATGCGGTGATACCTGAAGATGGAAGTCCAGAGATGGAGTCGCCTCTGGCAGACAGACGGACTGTCACCGTAGGATACGGTGACTGGGGTCACCGTATCATACGGTGAACCCTACGGTGACTTGGTTTCTGGGCATTTTTTGGCAACGGCTAGTTTGAGGTTGGTGGCCTATATATAGCTGGTTGCTCGCCCCTTTGAGTTGCTCTTGGACCCAGGAAAGAGGGGAGGTGCTGCCAAGAAGCTAAGAGGAAGAAGTGTGAAGCACTTGAGAAGGATTTGGAGGGATCCTAGTTCTTGAGAGAGTAACAAGTTGCATCCTTTGATCTCTAGGCTAGTGTGAGCTTGAGAGAGTCATCTAGGGCTGTTACTCTTGGTCTATGGCAAGGCCTAGACCGGTTAGGCGTCGGTGTTGAGCTGTCCAAGGAGATTGTGGAAGCCAACACAAGTTTGTACACGGTCTTGGAGCTTCCCGTGCGAAAGAAGCATCACTAGTGGAGCGCCCTTTGGCACGCATCAAGTGCGGAGCCTTACCTTCGGAAGAGTACCCGGGATCGAGCCCGGCGGGACGTGCCCGCGACTTCACTCGGAGGGTGAAGTGTGCTCTAGGAGGGATCGCCATCGAGCGGAGGGACGGGGTCGAGACTCCGACGGGAGTGACCCAACGTGGAGTAGGGGAAGGCGCCATCCTTCCGGGACCATGGAAAAACATCATGAGCATTCTCTATCCCTTCTCCTTTACTACTCGCATTTACTTATCGCACTATATATGATTGCTCGTAGTACTTGAGTTGTGCTCTTATCTTGCTTGTGTGTTTACCTTGGTACCTACTAGCTTCACTAGGTTTGCTTGTTTGCCTTGCTCGTGTGCTTACTTGTTATAGCCTATCTAGTTGCTCTAAGGACTCTACTTAGTGTGCCTAGTATCTTGGTTGCCTTGTTCTCTAGTTATCTAGTTTGCCTTGCCTAGCTTAAGTCTTCCGCTATATCTATCTTGTGCTAGGTTGCTAGTGTGGTGTGCTTGTGTTATCTATATGCACTAGCTATATAGGTTAAGGATACTCCTTAGTGTGCTTTACCTTGATACTAGAACTACTCGTTAGGAGTTGATTAGGTGTAAGTGTTTGGAAATAGATTCTAGAGTGGACCGATTCACCCCCCCCCCCCCTCTCGGTCACACGATCCTTACACCGGGGTACTTGGAAGATTTCAAAGTAATCCAGGATTAGAACACTGGAAAATGGTTAAGAAGGCTTTGCGATATTTGCAGGGCACTAAAGGCCTCATGTTAACGTATAGAAGAACTGATTCCCTAGAGATTAAAGGGTATTCAGATTCAGATTTTGGAGGTAGTGTGGGTGACCTCAAATCCACATCAGGCTATGTTTTCACCCTAGCAGGTGGAGCTATCTCATGGAGAAGCTCCAAACAAAATATTACTGCTCCATCTACGATGTATGCAGAGTTTATAGCATGTTTTGAGGCCACGGGGCAGGCAAAGTGGTTTCAAAAATTTATACCCGGGTTGAAAGTGGTAGACAGCATTGAAAAACCACTCAAGATGTACTGCGACAATGAACCCGCTGTGTTTTATGCTCACAACAATAAGTCAAGTGAAGCTTCCAAGCACATTGACATTAAGTACTATGTTGTGAAAGAAGAAATCCAAAATGATCACATAAGTCTTAAGCATTTACCTTCAGAGGAAATGATAGCGGATCCGCTCACAAAAGGCTTACCACCCAATGTGTTCAGAGAACATTTAGCCGGCATGGGTTTAAGGGAAAGCCTATGATCACTGGATAATAAGGGCCCAGAAAAGAACTGTTTCAAAGTGGAGAAAGTGTATTGTGGTTGTTAATCTGATAGTATACTCTATCATGACGAGGCATGCTCTATGCACCTATCTGGGATGAGATGGTTGTTTAAGTTAAGTGTTAAGTATAAGTTTGAGGAAAGTTGAGATCAAAGGGGAGATTGTTAGTTTGATCTCAGGGCTCGATCCAACGATCAAGCCCATCCCTGATCCGCGTCCTGATAGGGGGCGCACAACCGTTAATGGTTGGCGGGCCCCCGTCGCGCTGCGCATATAAAAACTGAGGTGGGGGCCGGGGGCACGCACGCCAAGGTTCGCCGTGCCCACACTCCCCACCTACAACCCACCGATCTAGGGTTTGCGCAAAAGCGGCGGGAAGTCCGTGACCACGCCGCCACCGGATCGACAACACCCTCGCCGCCATGGCTGGCCCCTCGGCTGCTCCCAACCCGATGCCCGGCGGTAACTCCTCTCCCTCACTCCCTCTCGGTAGATCTCTCAAAGTTGAACATGATTATCTAGTAAAGGTTTACCCGCTGGATCTCACACCTAGAGTTGTATTTCTATCAGGATGGACCCCGGATGAAAGAATCGCACTTAGCACGTGACACACCTTCATGTCATGGTTTCATTCAACCAGCCCATCCTGGCTGCTGTTTCCCTATCGCCGCTAGCTCCCACGCGTCGCGTTGTCGTTGCCCATTGTTATCCAGAATAGTATATGTTCATGGCTGGCGAAATGGACGATACTGCCGAACGATGCCAAAGAACAGCTGGTCCGACGACATGGAATGGAAGCCAGCAACTAGATGCTTCCATATGTAGTTTGTGTTAAAAGATGCATTGCGTGGTATCACAGCACTAGATACACTTTTTTTTTTAATGTCACCCGGAGGAGGGGGAGAGTATCCCCACCTGAATTGTATTCAAAGTGTGGCAGACCACAGATCAATGGCCTCATTTTTTAGGGAAACGAGACCAAAACCCTACAAAGATTGTGGCAAGCCACATATTACAACAGCACGCCCAAAGCATAATAGGGTCACACAAGTGGAGATGACATAACACAAAGAACTATGGAAACAATAGACTAGTCCTAGTCTTGAGCACAAGCTAAAGGCAACCACCATTCGTCAACAAGCGCCACCACCAAACAACATGCTTGCCTTCACCGCAACAGTCATTGCACCGCCCACCACATCTTGTAGCTACGCCGCCCTGTTGCCATCCTCACCTTCCAACAAGGGGAGGAATCCTTGCAGGACGAAAGGGCCGCCCAACAGGATGGGGACTAAAGGCGGGGGAGGCACTCCAACCACTGCAAGCTGGACAACGCCGATCTCCATTCAAGCTGACGGAGTCACCCTTTCCTGAGCATCCGGTCTCCACGAGCCACCATCCGACGCCCTTTGTGTGGAGGAATCCGCAAAGGAGGGAGGGCAAGCAAACGTGAACGCACACGGCATATGATTTGATTACACCATCAACAAAGAGTCCGACGACGAAACAGAGGCGTCAGCAGCAACCACTCGCCGAACCACAGTAACAACCAACAACATGGCCAAGACCGTAGACTCAGCCAAAGGAGGCAGCACAAACACGCACAATTCTCCAACGGACCTTGACGAGAGAGCGCTGGAGCATTGATCTCCAGAACACGCACACTTTCTTTATCCATAGATGGATGAGAGATCACGTACATCTAAATCAACACAGAACAATCCAAGCAATAGTCGGGCTACATCGAAATCTGACTTTCTGAGCAGCATTGGTGAATGGGATTACTAAAAATAGGTGCTGAGGATCTGCACTCGTCCACGTCTTCTCCAAATAGTATATACTAAAATCCGTATATTTTTACACGACTCCACATACATGCATGTGATTCGATCAAGATCTTGGGATGGTACTATCTTCTCAGATAACGAAAACAAATCAAGTAGGTCCCGGCGACGACTTGCAAAGTTAATCTATATCCAGATCAATGATACTCGTATCATTCAACAAGAAGATGGAAAATGAATAATGTTCATCAGTCTGCAGAGTTGTCAACGATACATTTTCCTCCATTTTACAAGGAACAAGAAAATGTCCTTTATTTCCACCATCTCAAAGTAGCACACTTATTATTTTTTCATCTCAAAGTTTGATTTAGGATAAAACTAAATGGACACTATATTTGTGAACTGACGGAGTATATACCAGTGATATTGTCCACGGTAAACCAATCAACCAAATACCTTTAAATGCATATAAGTACAATAAATGATTCAAATGACAAAGAATTTAGCTGAAACTTCAGGTGATAAAGTTGAATTTATCTAAAACTTCAGTTGATAAAGTTGGACACAGCATCTAGCAATATCAGAACTACACATTGACAGGGTATCACAGTAAGCATGTATGTATGTGCAATCTGGACTAGGTCAGCCATACTGCGGAGGGCTGAGATTTGAGAAGAGGCAGCAGTGAGAATTGTGAACGATGAAGCATGTCAAGACTCTACATGCTTGCATGTGCATACAGATTGTTGTCTAGATATCGATGTCTTTTGATCAATACAACCATTCCTCTCTGACCTGAACAAGCTCAATCCATTGGAACTTGCATAATTTTTATCTGGTTTGTTTATTTCTCCTTGGGTCTATTTGCGGATCCAAGAATTGCATCAAGAGATCATCGATCGAAGTAAATAAATTCTAGGTTGGCGAGTTTGCGCCACGTTGAGGTCACAGATCCTGACATCTTACTTACAAACTAGAGTACCCATAGCTCTAATGCACCGCACTGTACTTATAAATTTGGTAGCTTAAGAAAATACAAGTGATAGTATACAAACATGATACTAGCACAAAACCCCATGTTTCAAAGTTGAACACAACATGCACATTATACTCGAAAGTAGTGTTTAATTGTATGCTTTTCGCCAGGTATTTCTCACAAGTAGTAGCTAGCATGTTACCACTCAACACCCTCATGCAGATTTTGCTTTATCTACGGCATCTAGTAACAAAACATAAACACATTACTAAATTCAGTACGTCAAATTTAACTAGTAGAAGATATAGATGCAATATTTATTCGCTAGTTCATACGTGTAAGGCGATGCAGTCATGCTCATGCATCCCTTCAAAGCTTATCACAGACAATAGTGGATGGGTACATGCAGCGTCTCGTGGTATTTATTTGCATGTGAGTACGTGTACACTATGAAAAAAATTGAACAAAATGAACTTGGATGAAGTTGCGGCTCTAATTGAAAAATCTGCTCCGATACTGATGTTTCCAGGAGCAGATCCTTTTGATTGTTTCTTAAAATTGATTCAATAATGATTTCAAGAAGCTCTTTGCAATCACAAGAATGTATCCTAAGGAACACATAAGCTTTTTTTTTTTTTGAGATTAACACATAAGCTTATTAACGTGCAACAAGAACGAAATTTCTTGGCATTCTATGCATCGTAGTAAACTTACAGTGCTTTCCTATTTGATATGTGTCGCATTATTAACTTCAAGGGCCACTTAAGTTCCGAAGCAATTTCTTCCTTCTCCCAACAGGGCTCCGAAGGAAGTTCTCCCTTGAGCCCAACAGGGACATCTCTATAAATCTCTTGTCGGACCGAGCGCATGATTCGTACTTACACTTGAAACTATCTGGTTAACCAGTAAATTTTTATCTGTGGATTCCCTGTTTCAAACCACCGAAATGGCAGCGAGCCGTGGCAGCATCGCCACCTACCGGCCACCGTTGCCGGTGGACATCTTTTCATGCCCAATCTCACCGTCGTCAGGGAAGGACGAGCTGCTCCTCACCGACGGCGTCTCCTACAACTACAACGGCCGGCCCATCCCGGTGGAGGCGCTCAAGGCGCTCGTCGCCAAGAAACCCGAGCTGGCGTCCGCGTGTGGCGCCACCGCGGCAGACGTGGAGAAGGGCCGCGCAACCGGGCTGGTGTTCGTCTCGGAAAGTGACAACGGCCTGGAGACGCTGCATGTGTCCTTGTGCTTCAACGACAAGGTGAAGGTGGTGAGCCTGGCCGACATCTATGGCGCCGGCACCTTCGGCGGCGTGCGCATGGAGGACAGCGCCTGCTTCGGCACCGGCTTCGGTCGCAGCGCTGATCCTCTGCCCCTCTATGCCTCCACCAAGGAAGCGGCGCCGAAGCGCCGCACTTCCTGGACGGCGGTGTACCGGACCAACCTCAGGACTGGGGACACGGAGAAACTGACAATTCCAGGTAGGAAACTGAATTGAATAGTTTCTTATATCTTTTGGAGAAACTGACTAATTTATAGTACAAACTGTTGGGTGAATGCTGCTGCAGATCAGTACGATTTGAGCCCGGCCGTGTCACCGTCCGGGCAGAAGGTGGCCGTGGCAAGCTTCCGGTCCGGCAAATGGAACGGTGAGATTGAGAACCTCAAGACCGACATCATGGTGATGAACGTGGAAAAGAAGCAAGGAAAACTGAATCGTTCCAAGGTCATCTCGGACGCGGCTGGCCGTCGTGGGGCAGCGACAGCGTCATCTTCTTCCACCGGGGGGCCGACAAGACTGACCCCGCCACCGAAAAGATCACGACGACGTGGGGCGTTTTCCGGTACGATGACCGGACCAAGAAGATCGACCGGGTGACAAAGGAGAACATCAGCGCCATGACTCCGGCCGCCATCAGCGAGACCAAGGTGGCCGTGGCCACCATCCGCGTAAGGACTAACCAAATGAATGGGCAGCGCGAGGAACCGCAGTATCGCCACATTGAGATCTACGATTTAGCCGCGCCGGACCAGCCGGTGAAGGTCACGCAGGTGATCTTCCCGAAAGCAGACTACTACAACCCCTTCGTCCTCGACGGCGGCAGCCGCATTGGGTATCACCGCGGCCGGAGTGACAAGATGGTCCAGCAGGTAACATTGTTACCAATAACAATCGACGCTTCTTATCTTACCACACGTCGTTGACTGTCTGGTCATAGTACATATAGTGAATGGACATATGATCCGAGTTTGATTGTGTGCAGAATGGTAAAAGCGACGTGCCGAGGAACTTTCACAAGCTGGCGTCTCCGCATAAGGACGTAGGGCACTTCAGGGTCTCGGCTGTCTTCCCGACCATCTCCAGTGACGGCTCAAAGCTCGCCTTCGTTGACAACGAGTTCAAGGCCGTCTGGCTCGCTGACAAACAAGGACTCCGCGTCGTCTGGGAGGTCAGACCGCAAATTTTTGTATAGCATCTTAACCTTTAGAATTAACTTGCTATCTAATTGACTGGTGCTCCCTAAAAATGATGGATTTCGCAGAGGAGTGGGCCGGACAGCGTCTTCTCAACAGTGTGGAACCAGAACCCGGACAAGGACATCCTGTACGTCTGCGTTGGTCCGTCCTTCAACGCTGACAGTCCACTGGAGATCTATGCCATCTTCAACGTGTCCAAGACCGGTGGCCGTCCGCAGACGAAGCGCCGTACCGATGGGGGTCTCAACAACGCCTTCCCAAGCAGTAATCCGGAGGGGACCAAGATCGTCTTCCGGTCGACGAAGATCACAAAAAGAGCCGCTTCAGGTACAAGAACCTCTACATCATGCAGGATGCGCAGGCCGGTGAGACGTTCGGCGACGGCACGGTGACGCGGCTTACTGATGGCGCGTGGACTGACACCCACTGCCAGTGGTCACCCAGGGGGAACTGGATCGTCTTCTCCTCCACACGCGACAAGCCGGCCACCGCGCCTAAGACGGACAACGGACTCGATTTCGGCCACTTTGCCGTCTTCCTGGTGAACCCCAGTGATCCAACGGCCGTCGTGAGGGTGGTCACAAGCGGTGACCCGGGTCCTGGTGCGAACAGCATAGCTGGGCACGTAAACCATCCGGTTTTCAGCCCAGATGGCAGGAGCATCGCCTTCACCTCCGACCTCGCCGCTGTCTCTGCAGAAGTAACAGAACCCATCTCTATGCCCATGTTCCTTCACTCAGTCAGGCCCTATGGTGACATCTTCTCGGTCGACATTGATCCGGACGACATCACCAAGAACAAGGACATCAAGAAGTTCCATCGCATCACACACAGCCGCTACGAGTACTCCACGCCGGCGTGGACCAAGTTCGCCACCGACGACCCCAACGCCCAGTGGAACATGCTGGTGACCACGGATGCCAAAGCCAGGAACTACAAGGCTGCGTGCCCCTACGTGCACCCTGACGGCGGCGAGAGCTGGCACATGACAGGACACCTTATCATCCCTAAGAGCTGCTGCTAGCTTAGTTGAGTCAGAGTCACAGCTAATTAATTGGATGATCTGCTTGTATTTTATTTCGTTTTCGCTGAGTCAGGTTTTTGCTTCCGGCTGGTCCACTCTGTCAGTTAAAAGCATGCTGCTCATAATAAGCTGTAGCCTGTGCAGACTATCCTCCGACGAGGGGGCAATAAAATCATCAATAAAAGCAAGTGTCCTTGTCAGTTAGCTGATATTATACTTTTCTCTTAGTCACCTTTTCATTACCGTGGCAACTGGCAACCACAACAAACAAAAATACTTAAGGCAACATGCGGAAATATGTGTTGCAATATGTAAGGGTCGAAGAATTTGCAACATCCAAACATAACTATTCCAACATACAAGAATGACTCTGGAAACATAACCATTCATTTCATATACTTAAGCAGCTCACCTCCTTGTTCCATTTCGTCCGCAGCGCCAATGGCAATGGGTCACCCTTTATTCGGCACTGAAATAATAATGTAACCACAAGGAGAATTGTTGATCCGCACAACGAAAAGTTCTACTATATCAACATCAAAAGGAAAATAGAGTCTGCCTCCAAAGAGGAACAGAGCGTAGTGGTGCACGGTCACATAGAGAAAAGTTGAGACTCTGATGAGTGACGTTGCGGTCGGGTCACAGTTTTCACTCCCAGAATTGATTATGGAGGAACACTGCAGCTGCTTATAACTGTATGAGATTGGGCCTTCGGTTGGGAACTTGGGATGGGCTAAGCCGGCAAGGCCAAGCGAGGCTGATGACTTGATTAAATCTGTTAATCGACTCAGTGATTTTTTTTTTTTTTTTTTGCGAGGAATCAACTCAATGATTAGTCACAATACCTCTTTGAGATTTGTGCTACTTAGGAACAAAATGCGTACCAAAGCACTTCTCTTTATTTATTACTGTAACTTACAAATACGTGAAATATAGAATTCACTGTTCAACCATCATATTAACTGGAACACATCAGTGAACTTTGAAAGTCACGTAAGTCAATTCAGCTTCTGGCCTGACAAGGTCTCTATTGCATCGCCTAGAGGCCACGCTGCATCAACATAGAATTCTCCGTACTTCACCTTGGTCACGAGTGTGATGTCCCTGGTCGGCTCCAAACCTAGGCCAGTGTTGAGCATGTCAGGAAGATATGATACATCTGTTTAAAAAATATGACAGTAAACTATATCTTAGGATGAAAAAAACATATTGATTGTGTTTTATACTCATTCTACTCACCAAATCCATCGACAAGTAGTGTATACTCATATACAAGGTCCATGCAGAGGTACTCCGTATCCCAAGCGTCAGGATACAGAACTTTGGCTTCCTGGACACTCAGTGAGCAGACCTTCAGTGCAGCTTCTCTGAATGCCGCTGGAGTACTCTTACCATTTGGCGCGTGGGGATCGACGATCCCAACCTGGGAGGCCCTGTCATAAAAGTACGATGCGACGTAGAGGTTGGCCTGGCCAGCGCCACCACCACCATTCCATGCACCATTGAAAGTGCAGTTCTTTGACTCGCAGTGTGCACCCAGGTTTAGGGCTGCGGTGGCATCATATCTGCACTTGTCATAGTCTGCTCCTTGCGGTGAGGCTGTCACATTGTAATGCTCTCCATTGTAGGTGTATGTACCTTTGGAAAATCAAAACACAGTCCTAGTTAATATATACTAACATTTATATTTGCTATTTCGGAGCCCGGAACTTTGAGATAAAAAAGGCACACAATATTTTTTTTCCACGTACCGCTGAATCCACGGAGTATACAATTACAAAATGGTCCATTTGCCATCTTCAAAATCTCAGCACGTGCGGCTAGAAGACCATAGTGCAAGTAACTGCAAGAAAAGCGATATCTTGGGCTATGAGAAAACAATTACAAGGAAGCATTGATACTAATTATTAGATGAGCAGCTTCATTCATAAAATAATCTAATGTTAGGAAAGCTCCATAAAAATATTGACATGATCCCAGTACCAAAATTACCAACTCTGACATAAAATAAACAAAAAAAGGACAAATGCCATTTGCAATTAAACCTGTGGACATAAAGGTTGTATTGCTTTCCACCCAGGTGCTCCTTTGTAACATAAGGGTCCGTCCCCTGTGGCACTGCAGGGGCGTTTGCAGCAGCACCATCGGAGATGGCATATGCCATCTGGACTGATCCACCTCCAAGATCCACGACACCTACTGTCTTTGAGTACTCTCCTCCAAGCTTACCCAAAAGATAGTTCAAGGCAATCTATCACAAGTACAAGAGTATATATAAAAAGAAATCATGAGATAAGCATCTGAGATTTATATTGCATATGGCATGCAAGAAACACCATAAAAGACTTTGTAGACAGTGCGAAAAGGTGCAACATACCCATAGGTAAGAGCCTTCCTGAGACCCGTCAAGGACAGTAATCCATTTTGGTTTGTACTGGAATTTGCTCTTGCTGTGGACAAGATCACGCACCTGCACGCATATATGCAATACATGTAGCTGCTTGTACTTATAAGACAGTAAAATATTATAGGAAAATAACATGAACTGACCGCTTCAAGAATCTCTTCTGATTTCCCATCTCCTATAAGTCTTAGCCCAGCAGTTGCCTGCAATGTTTTTCATTTGCTATTCACAAAATGTTCGTCCACTTGCAAAGAAGAAACTCAATCAGTTACAAGCTTTTCATAGTAGTTACCCCGAGTTTTAGGGGTGTTCGTTTCTGAAGCCTTTTGGGCACAACACCCTTAGCCTTCTCAAGGAGAGGGGATATGGACTTTGCCGCCTCCTGGGGTTGACCGGCATATGCACTTAGCCCAGGCTTTACCTGCATATATTGACTTCAATTTCTTAGGAAAAAAGCAGTCGCAAAAAAAAAATTCTTAGGAAAAAAATTCTGTCACATTGAGGGTGTGGAAAATCAACATAAGGGCATGGGCATATGGGTAGCCTCATAAAAAAAAAAGAGACAAAGAAAATGAAAAAAAAAATAACAGCGCACTCTTTTTATCGAAAAAAGGAAAATGAAACAATTCGCAGTTTCAGTTAAAAAAGTCAAGGGGATTAGGTTCCTTTTGCTGAAAACTGTCATAAAAGGAGATCTTCCCATGTACAGTTGCACTCTTGTGTGTGCCGCCGATGCTGAAGTGAGAGGAAAGAATGAAGGGGGAAAAAAAGGAAATGAACAAGGATGCATATGTCACAGAGAATCTAGTAACATCATTTTTATTTTATCAACCATTATGTTTTTTTCTCAGAGTCAAAGTTTAAAATGCTTGATTTTTTGATAGAGGGAGTACATCAATATTCAGGTACAGAGAGTCAAAGTTTAAAATGAGGTTATTTTTTCTCCGATAACAAAAAAGCATATATAACTCACAGGTGTCAATAAAATATTCAGGTACAGGGCTTTTTCAACGGGGAGTTCTTCTTAAGCAATTGTTTTATTTTGCCATCGTAAAACTCAGGAGTCAGAACAGCAATAGTTAGTGACCCATGGGATTGCAAAACATGAGTATACAACGATTTTACCTATTTCGTTTCTAGGGGTGCACCTATACATAAAAAAACAAAATATAAGTCGAAAGAATCATACTAGCAAATCGATACGACGAGTTAAACTGAATATGTTTATCTCCTGTTTCAGGCGAAACTATAACACACCTGTGCGAAGAACTCGATTTGGTCACCGATCTGGACGAGGTCCATCCTCTGGTCAAACTTGAAGACGTGCACCCGGCTCCCCGTGCTGCCCCTGTCGAAGATTACGGCGTACCGCTCGGTGCTCTTTCCAGGTGCCGCTAAATTTGCCATCTGCTCGTCGGCGATCCCGGCCTTCCGGCCAAGCACGGAGTCGCCAATGGCTGTGCTAAGGCACGACATGGCAAGGAGCAGGGGCACGAGGACGGCCATGATTTCGGCGATGTGTGTCATTTGCTTGTATGCTGGTGGGTTCAAGATTGCATTCTGGCAGATGGCAGTGATGAATGACCGTGTTATATATAAAGAAGAGTGGGTCTTCTCCATTGAGCACCCCAAGTTGTATTTCAGTTAATGCTACAAATTTCTGTCATGTCGCATAAAGAAGTGGCAAGTTCTTGATTTTTCAATCCTTATGATGATATTATATGTCTTTCAACTTGTTCTGATAATGCAACTACAAATTGGAACGTCGCCATCCACTGGTGATCCAGTTGCATCGTCAGTCAAAAACTAGATTTTATGTTTATTTTTTTCATCCATCATCAGCACCTGTCGGTTTGTGCGCATGCGTGTATTATGGTTGGAGATAAAGACACTGGGGACACGTGAAGCACGAGGGTCGAGGGATCTTTGCCTATTTTTGAAGATAGCTGTCAGATTGAAGCATATCGTTTTGTACCATTTTGGTATTTTAAGGGTGTTTGTTTCTCTAGGCCTAATTTTAGGCCGCATAGAATTTTGTCATTTAAGAGTATTAAATAACGTCTAATTAAAAAACTAACTACAGAACCTTGTACTAATTCGCGAGACGAATCTAATGAGAGTAATTAAGCCATAATTAGACGATAGTTACTGTAGCATCACTGTAGCAAAACATAGCTTAATTAGCACATTAGATTTGTGTCGCAAATTAGCACACATCTGTAAAAAGGTTTTGTAATTAGACTTATTTAATACGCCTAAATAGCAAGATTAGTTTTCATGTGACATTTAGGCCTAAAAACACGAACACCTCTTTTATTTTGATAAACATACATCTTGAAAGATGAGTACCAGAAAAAGTACCACGTAAACGTGCTACACTCACTTCATAACAGATGGTGTCATAATACTTACAGTCACTTTTGAACATTTTAAACTGTTAGCCCTTCGTCACACACAGTTTGCACCGATAGACTAGTTTTTTTCTTTTTTTTTTACGGTCGAGGGGGAGGGGGGGAATCCCCACCTGAATTCTTTGATATATAAAGTCGAGCCCGAAGCCCGTCCATTAATGATTACATCAGTTGTGGCAGATCACAGATTACAACAAAAGCAAGCCTAAAGCACAAAAGGCTCATACAAGCAACAGAGACAGACAAAGAAACAATCGTAGCTGCGCCGCCATGTTGTCACCTTCCACTTTTCAACAAGGGGAGGAATCCTTCACTTGTACTCAAGGTTAGGGCTTCACCACAGAGATCATTGCACCACCACACTACCCCTCGTAGCTACGCCGCCATGTTGTCACCTTCCACTTTTCAACAAGGGGAGGAATCCTTAAAGGACGAAAAGACCGCTCAACAGGGTGGGAACTAAGAGTGGGGATAGCACGCCAACCACTACGAGCCGGACAACGTTGACCTCCCTTAGAGTTGACAAAGACACCTTTTCCAGAGCATCCGGTCTCTACGAGCCACCATCCGGCGCTCTTTGTGGGGAGGAACCCGCAAAGGAGGGATGACCAACAAGCATGAACGCACACGACACATGATTTGATGATATCATCAACAAGGAGCCTGACGACGAAACAGAGGTGTCAAAAGCAAACACCTGACAAACCATAACGAAAGCCAGCACCCGGACCAAAGCTGTAGGCAAAACCGAGGACATTGCAAGAGAAGGAACACAACACACTCAAAGAGCACAGACAACCACTGATCCTCGAGGAGCTCAGAGAGGTGAAGGATCTAAACCGTGCGAAGGGTCAACCCCTCCCGTGCACCGAGCACAAAGTTTTCGCTGCACGGCTCAGAGATAAAGGAAGGACATGAGCCCAATTGTGTGGTGGCAGAGCACCACCCCGTGCACCGGGCATGGCAGTTTCGTTGAAGCACCAGCAACAAAAGATCTCCCGGCGAAAGCATCCATCTATGCCGTCTGACCGCCGTCGACAGAGTCCGTAACTCCCAAACCACAGGAAAGAGGCCATGCCATGACCACCACGGACACTTACAAGCTTTTCCGGCGATGAGGGAGCGCGACCAGCGCGCCCATCGCGTCGGTCGCAAACGAAATTGCAGAGGAGCCAGACGGGGTTTGCTAGGCACCAACCTGCCAACAACCCTACACGAACCTGCACGATGAACGCCCGTCCACCGCTTGGCCTGCAGGGACAGCCCATCCATGCGGACATCCCCAACCGACTTGCCGCAAGCGACTTGGTCGACGATACTGCAGGGGCCACAGCAGGCTAGCCACCGTCGCCTAGCCTGACGGAGCGCTCAGATCCGCCGAAGAGAGGACCGAATCCAGGCTATGAGGTGCCAGATCCGGTCACGGGTCGCCGCTGGAGCTCCATTGGCAGCCCTCCAACAGCCATGGCCGGTAGGAAGGACCCCCCGCCCCTGTTGGTGGCCTAGTCCTTCCAGCCCCCGGATCCGAGCTTCAAGAGCCGGATCTACACATCAGTCACCCAGAGAAAGCTCCAATCGATGGGAATCGAACTGAGGATTCAGATCGCGAACGGATTAGAGAAACACGGAGGGAACGATGGAGAAGAGAGGAAAACGAGAAAAAGAACCGCGGAGAGGCCAGTTGTGTGGCCGCCGCCGCTGGCCGCCGCCGCCGTCGCCGTTGTGGCCGGCGGCGGCGGCCGAGGAGGAGCAGGGGTGCGGGGCGAGTGGGTCGACGGGGTACGGGCTAGCCGAAGACTGGCGCCGCCCACTGTGAGCTTTGCCTCCGATAGATTAGTTTCCAAGAGTAAATTCACGTCACGTGTAATTTTTACATTATAGTTGACATTACGGTATATATATCTGTATAGACCATCTGCACTAACTACAATTATGCCCGCAAAGCTCAAATTCTCAATCCTTGTGTTGTCATGTCCTCAGGATGCCACAGTTGGCTCCTGCTGCTTCTGCCGATAATTCTGCACCGTGCCGCTTCTCTTTCTGTTGCCGCAGGGCCCTCGTGTTCCTTTCAGGCCGCTGGCGTACATGTACATTTTGTCTGCCGACACCAGCGCACTGGAGCAATTACAGTTTGAGGGCGCGTTTGGATGATGACCACAACTCGCCACGCCAAAGGTTCGGCGCGCCGCAGTTTCCTTGGCTTCCGTTTGCTTCGCTTCCGAACTTGTGGCGTGCCGTAGCTGGTAAACAGGCCCGTAGTTCATTTTTCTCGCCACAGCTCGCCAAATGTTCGGCGGACAAAACGGCCGCCGCACTTGCGGCGCGGCCGCAAGTCTGGCGTGGCGCACTGCGGCAACGCTCCAAACAGGCCCTGAGCCTTTTTCCTTGGGTAGATACAATTTTTTGGTACCGGTCCAATGATGGTAAAAAAGCTCTTACGATTTTCTTCATTACAACAAAACTGGACATCCATAGTTGTGGATATGCCAGCAGGGCCCCTACATGAGCCCCTAGATGGGATGTAGGGGCCTGAGGCAAAAAATTGAACTCCAGCAGAGCTCCTACCTAAGCCCCTAGCGCTACGGGGTCGCCACATTTTGCTTCCAAGTCGCCACATCTGGCGACCCGGTGGGGGGTCGCTACACTGGTGGGCCCCGCGGCAACGGCCGCAGGCGCGACCCGGTTCTCTCGCGCGCGAAGCTCCCGTCCAGCCCCTTCTCTCCCGCCCGCCGCGGCCGCTCCTCTCCCAGCCGCCCGCCGTCGTCCCCTACCTGGAAACGGTCGGCCAAGACCGGATCTGGAGAGCTCGTCACAGGAGAGCTCATCACAGTCTCGGTCAAATCCCACCGCGCCCGAGCTGCTGGAGCCGCCTCGGAAGTCGACGATCTCGCCCAGATCCGCCATCTCCTCGACCTCGACCTGCGGCGCCATGGCCTGGATAGGCCGAGCTCCAGCGGCGTCGTGCGCGAGGCGGCTGCACCCGACGCCGCCCAGCCGCCTCCTGCCGCGACCCGCCACCTCCTCCTCCTCCGGCCGCCTCCCCGCCTCGGCCTGGCCTCGCCCGGCCGCTTCCCAACGCGAGCCACCTGTCGTCGAGCTCGGCCGCCCCTGTCGTGATGTGGCCTCCCTCACGCACGGCCGTGGCACGCCGCGCTCGCGTCGGGCCGCGCCTCCGCCCGGCCATGGCATGTCGCGCTCGCGTCGGGCCGCTAGGGACTCGAGCTCGCCGGGGAGCTGCACGCTGCGCCAGCCGTCGATTCGCGCTGCCTCTCCCCTCACCCGCGGCTCCGCGTCTCGCCCGCGACGCGCCGCCTCCGCGACGGGGAGCCGCGCCTTGCCTGCGACCCGCCATGGAGCACGGGCAGAGAGAAGAAGAAGAGGGGAAGGGGAGAGAATGACAAGTGGGACCCACGCAAGGTAGGGGCTGTTGCTGGAGTTGGAACCATTTTGTAGGGGCTTAAATCTAAGGGCCGGCCCCTAGATGGCATGTAGGGGCTCGAATTTAGGGGCTTCTGCTGGAGTTGCTCTTAGCCCTTCGTCACACGCAGTTTGCACCGATAGACTAGTTTCCAAGAGTAAATTCACGTCACTGTAATTTTTACATTATAGTTGACATTACGGTATATATATCTGTATAGACCATCTGCACTAACTACAATTATGCCCGCAAAGCTCAAATTCTCAATCCTTGTGTTGTCATGTCCTCAGGATGCCACAGTTGGCTCCTGCTGCTTCTGCCGATAATTCTGCACCGTGCCGCTTCTCTTTCTGTTGCCGCAGGGCCCTCGTGTTCCTTTCAGGCCGCTGGCGTACATGTACATTTTGTCTGCCGACACCAGCGCACTGGAGCAATTACAGTTTGAGCCTTTTTCCTTGGGTAGATACAATTTTTTGGTACCGGTCCAATGATGGTAAAAAAGCTCTTACGATTTTCTTCATTACAACAAAACTGGACATCCATAGTGGTGGATATGTGCCGGTTGTACAAGAACTGAAAAGATATTGGTGCATCCATCGGTGCATTCAGATTATAAGACCTGAGAGATAATTTTAGTGTTTTGTTCTTTAGTGAGATGATATTGATTCTAATATCAGGGACGTACCCAACACGTTGCTGTTACCACTGCTTGGACACAGCCTAATCCTAACCAAATTAACTGACTTCAAACGCTGCCCATGTCAACCTTGGGAAGTAGAGCCGAGCTGCATCCTACTCCGGCAGGGCCGGTCATAACGTCCTCGTGTCAGTGAGCAAATCCACCCGTCCCCATACACTCCCCCCCTTGTCGCTCCATCGAAGTGGCATGGTCGTGGGGCCGCCACGTCCCCAATGCATCCCCAACTTCAAACCCCCCCCCCCCCCCCCCCCCCCCTCACAAATATATGGCTATGGTCGGTAGATATTCGATCTTACCCCACCCCACCCGCCATGAGATTGATGCAATTCATGGCGGTGAGTGCACCATCATCGCCCTCCGCCTTAACAAATCAGTGAGCAGATTGATCAACAGGGTCTCGAGGACCACTAGCGGCGATAGGGACTAAGTCATTCATGCTAAAAAAATGTCATGATATGTTTTCAAATAAAAGAAAACGATGAATCGAGTTCCCAGTGGTGAAAAGCATCCTGGTTTATTTTCAAATTAATAAACGATGAAACTATTATTCATGACGTGACTTAAGTTATCAGAAAATAAACAATGAAAAGATCATAGTAAATGGATATTTGTCTGAAAAATGTGAAACAATAAATTAATTGCATATCAAGAAGCACATTTGTATGCCTATGTTAATTAATTTGTGTATAAGTTATTTAACGTCTTCTTCTGGTAAATCATACCTCTGTCATGTTCATTATTATTAAATTGGGTAAGTCAAATATATATTTTTGCATGCTTAACTTTATTTTAATCCTAATAAATTCACCCTATGCAAAAATGGTGAATCCAATTTTGAAAATTTCCATTTTTCAACTGCAAAAAAATAAAACCATGAATCTATGTTTATAAAAGTAAAATAGTTTTACTTCCTGAATCATGGGTAAATTTTTGATTGTATTAGTTAATTTGAAACATGCTAAAATCGTGGGATCTGTTCTAATGATACTATTTTCCCCTTATTCCATATATATAGAAAATGGGAAAATTCATTGTATGTCATTGCCTTGAACTAAAACCTCTTGTATGCCTTCTTGGCCCACATGTCATTGAGATAGCCGGTCCCATTTGTCATTGAGACAACGAGAGGTATTAGAAGTTTTTTAGGTGGCATACAAGGGAATTTCCCATAGAAAAAATAGTTCCCCCTTACAATGTTTAGTAAGTTTTGTGAATTATCTAAAATATTGTTTTATTGTAAACTAAATACAAAAATAAACAGCCAGTAGAGCGAGTCTCAATCCGCCACGAACTGAACAAGTTTTGTTTCTTCTTTACAAAAAAAATACTTAAAACCTCTATAGAATACAACTGGTCCAAATGTTTTTGGATTAGTTTTAGTTTCAAATACTTTTGGAAAAATTTCTCCGAAACTGTTTCAACTATAGCTCTTAAAGAGTTGTCATGGAAAAGTGTAGTAATGAACACTCAGACAATGTTTCATCACATTCAAGGGAAAAAGTTGGATGAAAGAGTTTATAAAATGGCTATTCCTTTCAAATTTTTGTAACATTAAAAAAGAAAATAATATATTTGGAGGGAGAAATTGAGGAAGGAGAACATTTGGTGTTGCCGGGCCACCACCAGCCGTAAAATAGAGAGAGAGAGAGAGAGAGAGAGAGATCCCATGGTCTCATACGTATGCCGGTTACACTACTAGAACTCATCGGTTCCCCTAGGCAAGAAATTACTAGGGAAACAGCTAAAAACTCTAGTGAATGACTTTCTTTCCCTACGATTTCTAAGCATTCTCTAAAGAAACTGTCTTTCCCTAGGACTATCAAAAAAACTCTAGGAAAACAGAGAGTAGTATTAGTTAAAAGTAGGAAAAAGTCCAATTTACTCCCTCCAAGTATGGCCGGAGTCCAAATAACCCCCTCAACTAAGCTTTGGTTTGTTTAACCCCTCGCTTTCGCTAAACCAGATCGTTTTTAACCTTTAATCGGGTTGCTAATCCTGTTTTGCTGACGTGGACCGGGATTGAGGTGATTTCGTCCCTAAGCCTAACACGTGTGATTTCTAACGTGGCTCAGATCAAAATTGGGCCGCATAACCCCTCCCTGGCCGGACCCAACCTGTGCGCGCGCCCTGTTCATCATTCTCTCGTCTCCCTTCCTTTCCGTTCCATTGGCGGCGGATCACGTGGTGATGATCGTTGGGTGAAGGTGCTGATCGACGCGCATTGGTTGCATCGTCCAGGTGTGTTTTCACATCCTCAAGCCTGTAGGTCAGTAATTGTGTTGATTGAGGTTAGGGATTAGGCGGTTGTTCTTAGGGCTAATCGATGATCATGGATTCATTTTGGAGTCTCTGTTGGTAGATTAATTTAATTCGATGAATTAAGCAATATGTGCCTGTATTTCGTGTTTTTATGGTGAATTTTTTTATTCTTGTGAGCACCCTGTTAGGCGATCTCATATCTGCTATTGTCCATCATGGTCATGACCTGTACGATAGTGTGACAAATATTAATCCACAGATCGAATTAGCGAGCAATTTTATGTGAAATGTGTGATTTTTCAGTTCTGAATGTTAGGGTTTCATAATTTTGAATGGTTGTTGATGTGCATGGTTGCAGGGCAATGGATCCACTTGAGATGATTCCAGTTAGATTTCACTTTGGAGGTGAAATTGATTATGATGGTTACTCTCTGAACTACAATGGTGGTCGAACCAAGATGTGTCACATAGAGAGGGATAAGCTATCACTGCCAGAGTTGAAAGGTTATTTGGCTGATCATGCAGCAATCACTACTGAAGACAATGTTGAATTATATTGGCTGTTTCCTGGAGCTGACATGAACAATGGGTTGAGAAAGCTTGGTAGTGACAAGGACTGCATGTATATGTCTCAATGCATAACAGAAGGTGTAGTGGCAGAAGTTTTTGTAGAGATATATAAGCTACAAGGTGGCGATATTGTTATGTGCTCTGTTGGAGAGGCATCTGCAGCAATGAAGGTTGACGCTAAGAAGAAGGCAACATTTGCTCGTAGTCCTCGTAAGGAGAAGACAAGCAAAGGACATTCAGCTACTAAAGAATACAGATCAACCACCAAATAGTGGAGATGAGTATGAAAGAGGAAATAGTGAATCTGAGGCAGGGGACTCTGAATCTGAGGGTGGGGAACCAGCTGCAGAAGAAGATGAAAATGATTCTGAAGATTCAGAATATTTGCAAGGGGGTGAAGATACATCTGAAGATGATGAAGAGGCAACTCAGTTTAGAACAACTGCAAGAAATCAGAGAAGGAATCCAGTTGCAACTCCTGCTGCAGCAGGCACAGTTACTGTCAATAAAGTTCAGATATATGAAAGCGATGAAGGTGACATCAACCATGAATTACCAGATCCCCCCCCCCCCCCCCCCCCAATGATGGACTCGAGTGATGAGGCAAGCTATGATGAAGATGATGAAGGAGAAGCGTTAAGAAGGAAGAGTCGATATCCAAGATATTATGACAGTAAAGCTGCAGTTCCAAAATTTTCTATTGGCATGACATTCAGAGATAGGAAACAGTGCAAGAAAGCCTTGATCAAGTATGGTCTGGCAACCAGACGACATTTGAGTTTTGTCAAGGATGAAAAGAAAAGGATCAGATCTAAATGCTCATGGCCTAACTGCCCTTGGATGCTACTTGCTTCTGATAGCTCTGAATGTGATTGGTTCCAAGTGAAGACTTTCAATGATGTGCATATATGCCCCAAAAGGAAAGACAACAAATTGGTCACAGCTAGAAGAATAGCAGACAAGTATGAGACAATCATCAAGGCAAATCCATCTTGGAAGCTACTGAACATCAGACAGACAGTGTTGCTTGAAATGGGTGTTCAGGTTACTATTTCCAAGATCAAGAGAGCAAAAGCAATGGTAATGAAAAAGATCTACGAGTCATGCAAGGGAGAGTATGGCAAGATATTTGAGTATCAGGCAGAGATCCTTAGAAGCAATCCAGGGAGCACTGTTGCTGTTTGTTTGGATCCTGAGTATGAAAATCCTGTTTTCCAAAGGGTTTATGTATGCTTTGATGCCTGTAGAAAGGGATTCCGAGCTGGTTGCAGAAAGGTTATAGGAGTGGATGGGTGCTTCTTCAAAGGAGCTTGCAACGGTGAACTTATATGCGCACTAGGCAGAGATGCAAACAACCAAATATATCCCATAGCATGGGCAGTGGTGGAGAAAGAGACTGAGGGCTCTTGGTACTGGTTCTTAGGGCTCCTGCAGAAGGATGTGCAGATTCCTGTTAGTGGCAAAGGATGGGTCATAATATCTGACCAACAAAAGGTAGCATTCTTTTCATATTATTTTATTCAAACAAGTCAGTTGTTGTAGTTAAAATTCCACTTAGCAGGTATCTGATGTTGAGTTTTTTTATTGTTGTTGTAGGGTCTTCTCAATGCAGTTAGAGATTTATTTCCTGAAATTGAGCATAGGATGTGTACAAGGCACATCTATGCTAATTGGAGGAAGAAGTACAGAAGTCAAGCATACCAAAAGCCCTTTTGGAAGTGTGCCGAAGCTGCAAGTGTTCCATTCTTTAATTTTTGCAGAGCAAAGCTTGCACAACTCACTGTCGAAGGAGCCAAAGACATGATGAACAACAATCCCAAGCACTGGAGTAGAGCATGGTTTAACCTTGGATCAAACTGTGATAGTGTTGACAACAACATGTGTGAGAGCTTCAACAATTGGATTATAGATGTGAGGGCTCACCCAATTACTTCCATGCTCGAGGGGATAAGAACTAAAGTGTATGTCAGGATTTAGCAAAAAAGATCTAAGGCAGGCAGCTGGCCAGGAAGGATATGTCCAAACATTCTCAAAAAGCTCAACAAGTACATTGATCAAGCACAGACTTGCTCAGCCATTTGGAATGGCAAGGATGGATTTGAGGTTACAGATAAGAACAAGAGGTATAGGGTGGACATAGAAGCAAGGACTTGTTCTTGTAGGTACTGGCAGCTCGCTGGTATACCTTGTGCTCATGCTATCACTGCCCTGTATGTTAGCAGCAAGCCTGCTGAAGATTTCATTGCTGAGTGCTATTCAATTGAGCAATACAACAGGACATATGAGCATTGCATGATGCCAATGGAAGGAATAGATCAATGGCCAGATACAGACCATCCTAGGCCACTACCGCCAGCTTATGTGAAGATGCCAGGTAGGCCAAGGAAAGAGAGGAGAAGAGAACCTGGTGAGACAAAAAAAGCCACAAAAATGTCAAAGGTGGGCAGGAAGGGCAAATGTAGCAAGTGTGACCAGCCAGGTCATAATGTTAGGACTTGTACAGCAGTAGTTTCTGTAACTGCCAGGATGAGGAGAGTTATGGAGAAAGGAAAGGAGGCAAGCAGCATTCTAGTCTAGTTTATTCCTTGTATTTCCTAGTTTTTGTTGTGTTTCAATCCTTTCTGTGTTGTTAAATATTACTTCTCTGTTGAGTTACAGGTGCTTGAGTCAAGTGGGTCACAAAAAGATCCAATAAAGAAGAAAGCTACAGGGAAGAAAAGTAGCACTCAAACATGTGCATCTGACATGACTTCACAAAGCAGCTTGAACACTCCTGTGAAGAGGAAGCAACCAGCCAAAACAAAGCCAAGAAAATCTCCAGGACCTAAAGATGCTGCTAAGAGGAGGAAAGCATCAAGCTCCCAGTGAAAAATGAAGCCAATTTCACTTATTTTGATGTTCACAGCTACCAAAGTTTGCCTCTAGTTATATCCGGTTAAACATGGTTTGTTTTGTCTTCTCTTAATGAACCTGTAATTGTGGGGTTATGTCAGTTAGCACTTGGTTACAGATTCCTATTCAGAATTGGTTCTACATATATCAATGTTGGCTATGCACTTGTGTCAGTGATAATGTTAGCTCAATTTTTATTATGTCACTGCCGTCACAACTGTGCTGCTACAATGTCCAATCACAAGTTTATGAAAAACTGGAGTTGCTTTTCTCATTTCACCATGAAAACTGTAGGTAACACAACAAGAAGAACCAGATATGGTTCAGGACATATGTGATTCTGCTCTGTTTCGACAGTCTGACACTATAACAACCAAAATGGTTCAGTTACAAAGCTGGTTCAGTTACATAGTGATGCTACGGGAACGAGCGCTAGCTCGTGCGGCAAGGCTCCCGGTTGGTGAGCTGCCGGTCGTGGGCTCGAGCGCTGCTCGCCCATGATTCCCACCGAGCACTGTTGCGCGCACAGTGCTCCGCACTGTTGCTGTGTACAGTGGAGAAAAAAATCCCCTCGTCCTCCCTAGGTCAAAGCACATGATAAAGACTCGCGCCGCAGCTCACAACGGCCAGCTGAGTCCCTGTGTATGGTTGGGGAGGGGGTTCGGTGGATTTTCTCGGCCTGCGTGAGGGGCTCTTCTCCTTAATGTAATGCCGTCGGGGGGCTTCTTCCCCCGGCAGGTCGAGTTTTTTTACATAGTGATGCTACTATGTTTCGACAGTCTGACACTACAAGAACCAAAGTGCTTTAGTTACAAAGTGTTGGATCAGTTACATTATGATGCTGCTCTGTTTTGACACCACAACACTACAGGTGCGCCATGCATAGCACTTCTTCTAGCCATCCAGGAAAGTTGCCAAAGACATGATATGTCTTCATCTTCCTCGTTGCACAATCCACAGACGACTAATCTGATGTTAATATCTCCCTCGTTCACACGCCAACTGTAGACGTTTCTATCATGGGCGGAGGGGGTTATTTGGACTCCGGCCATACTTGAAGGGAGTAAATTGGACTTTCTCCTTAAAAGTAAGTACTAGCCATGAGATTGTAACCATATTGCCCCTATTTGCACTATTATTAAATATAAGTTATTTTTCATAAGATGTAAACAAAGCCTAATCTAAGCTTTGCTAATTTTTTTTACACTGTGCGTGCCCCCGGGAGCAACCAGCCTGATCTTCCCTTTTTTGTTGTTTCGTTTGGGTTTAGGGTGTCTGTTTGCAAAGCATGCAAAGAGAGGTGTGAAGTGCCGATTGCCACGATACTGGAGTCAGGGAACGGGGAACAAAATGCTAATATAGAAGTTCATAAATCTTTGTGAGAAAAATTTCTAATTGGTCACGTGAACATACTCAGCCTGTTCGGTTGGAGGATGCAGTTGCAGTTGCAGTTGCAGTTTTTTGTGAGAGAGGAACACTGTAGCAGAGGATTCGCGCACTGTAGCAGACAGAGGAAAAGCAGCAGCAGCCTGCTACTTTTCCTCCAGCCGAACACGCCCACTATGTAGCCGAGAGATTATACTTGAACCAACAGCCGTTTAACTTATTCTTAAAGTCTTTGGGGACAGAAAACTTAATATATATATACCTCTATGGTTCATGCAGTCTACCTAGTGGGGTACAAAGGGCGTGATTGGTTTCCTTCTCCACCGAGTCAGCCTGGTTGCAGGGAGCCAGGCCCGAGCTGGTCAGTGCGCATGCGAGCCTGGCTCTGGAAAAACGGAATCCATTCTCGTTTCCAGTGAGCCAGGTTGAGTTGTGTTTTTTGCATCTGGCCAGTCAGACTCAAACACGGATACATGCAACCAATCAACCTATGCTTGCATCCCATCAGCCTGGCCAGACTACGATTCGACAACCAATCAAACTATGCTTGCATCCCACCGGCCTGGCCGGTCTATATTCAACCAACCAATCAGGCCCAAAAGTGCTGACGTCCTCTTGCACACTGGCGGAGCCAGATCAAGCGGCAAGGAGGGGCCGAATTGGGCTTCAGTTGATTAGCGTGGTGATTAGTCATCTAAACATGACTGCTACTGTTAATTCCTCAAAGAAATTGTCAACCCAAGGGGGGGCCGGAGCCCAGGTTGGCCTGAACCTGGCTCCGCCCCTGCTCTTGCAAACATACGCAACACTTTGCTAAAAAAAAAAATAAGTGTCATTCTAGCCTCCGTTTCAAAATAAGTTTTATTCTAGCCTCGGACATGGAAATTAAGAAGAGATGAAAAAGTAAGAGAGCTGAAAACGATAAGTAGTAAGGAGGAGAGAGATAGAGAGAAACCTGCATTGGAAAGTGAGAATGACACTTATTCGGAAAAAAATGGGTGATGCTAGAATGACACTTAAACTGAAACAGTGGGAGTACGTTACATTCTCCGTTGGAAAAGACAAAATGGATTCCAATATTAAGCAACGAAACAGTGCACATTGCAAAAGGAATCAACACACGTGCCAACAGGCAACAGCTTGGCCAGATCTAGTAAAGACTTGACGGTTTAAGGATTCAGCTTGGGCCAGATACAGATTCCAATGTCCATCTGTAAAATCTATCCTGGATTGGAGTTTCATTGCACAATACATACAGACCCCAACAGTTCCCGGAGCTTGACTTGAAACAGAACAGTGGGGCCAACCACGAAAATAGAGCGGGTGAAGACGGAATTTACAATATGCATGTGGCCCATCTTAGCGTACACGAGACTCCGCCTTCTTCAAACAATAGAATATACTGCTAATACTTGTTGGTTGTTGCTAACCTCCTCACGAACTTGAGCACCTACATATTATGGTGAGTTCTACAATAAAACAATCTGTTCATATACGCAACATTAATTACGTTTGGAGTACTACCACGGTAGCCATATGGGTTCAGACAACAAGTGGGTAATGTTATTTTTTTTCCCCTCCTTACGGAAGGTATCGGAGACTGACTGACTGACAATGGGCTATATCTTTAATTTTCTGACAGCCATCCAGAATATAAGAAACAGTTCTACATGCTGCATAGGCCACTCCTGGATTATGTAATGTAACTTGGCCGGTATCAATATCTCCAGCTAGCATTGGCGTCTAATTTGGCTTATTTAACTCTTTCTGCTCTTGTCCGTTTCAACAACATAAGCCCTTGCACAAAAGCTAAATAAAGCTAGATAGTAATAGCGCAGACATCAAACTGTCCAGATCGCAGCAATGGCCTCGCGCACCGGAGCCGGCGGCCGCGTGGTGTTCTTCCCATTCCCGTACCAGGGCCACTTCAATCCCATGCTCCGCCTCGCCGGCGCTCTGCACGCCCGCGGACTCGCGGTCACCGTGTTTCACACAGTTTCGCGCGCCCGACCCAGCTGACTTCCCGGCCAATTACCGCTTCGTGGCGGTGCCCGTCCACATATCCCATGAGGTCGCGGGGTCTGAAGATATCGCCAAACTGGTGATCGAGCTTAACGCCAACAGCAAGGCAACGTTCAAGGAACGGCTGGCGGCGCTGCTTGCCGACGGGGAGGAAGGAGGCGGCGTCCAGTGCGTGATCACCGACGTCATATGGTACGCAGCACAGGCAGCGGCGAGGGAGCTCGGGGTGCCGGCGATGGGGATGATGACGAGCTGCGCATCAAGCTTCAGGAAGTTCATGGCTTACCCAATCCTCATCGAGAAAGGCTACCTTCCTGTCCAAGGTAATTGAAGGTGACCTTACATATGTCCAGTTGACTTACTAAGACACAAGATTGTTCATTTCTTTTTTACATTGCAGAGGCAAACAAGGACGATCCAGTCGACGTGCTGCCACCGTTCCGTGTAAGAGACCTGCAACGCATCGAAACAAGCAGCCTCACCGACTTCGCCGACCTGCTGTGGGATACTGTCGCCGGAGCACGGCAGTCCTCGGGTCTCATAATCATGGGTGTACTACTTTCAACAACATGCAGTAAATCAAGAAATGGCTAAACAATTTTAATCCGTAAGAGTACAGTTAAATTTTATAAAATATGAAAAAGTAGCTGATTAGTTTTCAAGTAATAAGTATCATTAATGAGATCAAGCATTTACCTGTTTTTGCGATGAATTCCTACTGATTTTTTCTTCTTTACTAGGGTGAAGCATTATCGTCGTCCCAATTATTTTTTAGTTGGCGATTTTAAGATAAAAAGGAGGTACCTTAGTTTCATTTAGTTGGTTCCTTTAAAGAAGTAATAACACAATAATTTTTTTCTTTTGTCCTTTAGTTCCTTTCAACGCTAACATGTCAGCTATTTAGTTATCTAATGCAGTTCTCATATCTTATTTTTAACTGAAACCAATTATTTCGTTGCACGAATAAATTATCACTTCAGTGTAGTTGTTAGTGCTCGTAAAAAATACAAAGACTTATGGATGAATTATATTATTCACATGCCTCCTGCAGTTACAACACAAGATGACCATGAGTTCTATTGCTTCTTTATTATACTAAATGTTATTGTTCTTTCATGCCGTGCAGATGCTTGATTTGTTGTGCCAATATTCATTTACTTAATATACTCCTTCCAATGGTCTTTGCTATATGCAGACAACCGTTTTCAGTTCGATGGATTCGTTGGGATATTTCTGTATTTAGTAGGAAAAAATACAGTGTACAGTAGTATTTGGACTTTTTAAATGTGAGATCCAATTTGAATACCTGGTAATCTATTTGGACATTTTAGAATACAAGCAACGGTACTTTTATATACTGCATAGTCCACTCCTTTTTAGATAATGGGAAGATTGTATTAATCACAGCCTTGGCCTTCAAAGAAGTTATAACCATGTGGCTTTGGCTTCTAAGAAAGTTACAGCCAAATACAATCACCGACAAAATGAGTAGGTAAATATATCAATACTATGAGGTGATACAAACTTACTGTATCAGGTCCTCTGGAAAGAGCTAATCAGTGAAAAATTGAAGTCAAATAACTCATTCCGTTCATCTTTCAACCATTTAAAAGATTGCTACACCTATTTATTCTAGGGATGTCAATTGCTCCATCTAGATTGAAAGAATCCATTTTTATGAAAAGAAATTAAGAAAGAGAGAAATAACAACATTATTTGTTGACCTTCATACAAGATAAAACAAATGTGGTGTAATAAGTAAGGGTCAAATGCGCCAGTGCCCCTGCTTTGGTTCCTAATGGTAAGTGTTTGCCCTCACAATAGTTCAGTTTGTACCATAGCCCTTGGTTTTCGAATTTGAGTCATTGAGATGCCTCTATTTAATTTGTGACGTCGATTTAACAGTGTGAAATTGGTGAGTCTGACCAAACTAAAGACCATTATGCCCTTACCTAAAAAATTGGTATGGCGTCTCGGCAAGTAGGCTCCATGTGAAGCTCCGGCCCATGGTGCTGACCAAGGAGCGTAGCAGCTGTGGGCAACTACTGAGCAGATCGGAGCAGAGCCTACCACCGAGACTTAGTACGAACCTTATCGTTAATTTTCTGACAACAATCCCACTTGAACATTTTAGAATACAAGCAATCAACGGTACTTTTATATACTGCATACTCCACTCCTAGATATTGTAATGTAACATGGCCGGCATTAGTAATTTAGTTTATTTAACTCATTCGGCATTTGTCCGTTTCAACAACAAAAGCCCTTACACTAAGCAAAGCTAGAGAGTGACAGACATCAAATTGTCCAGATCGCAGCGATGGCCTCGCGCGGCGGAGCCGGCGGCCGCGTGGTGTTCTTCCCATTCCCGTACCAAGGCCACTTCAACCCCGTGCTCCGCCTCGCCGGCGCGCTGCACGCCGGCGGGCTAGCCGTCACCGTCTTCCACACGGAGCTTTGCGCGCCAGACCCAGCTGACTTCCCGGCGGATTTCCGCTTCATGCCGGTGCCCATCGAGGTATCGCCGGAGGTCGCGGCGTCTGAAGATATCGCCAAACTGGTTATCGAGCTCAACGCCAGCGTCAAGGCACCGTTCAAGGACCGGCTGGCGGCGCTGCTTGCTGAGGAAGAGGAAGGAGGTGGCGTCCGGTGCGTCATCACCGACGTCATATGGTACTCTGCCCAGGCGGCGGCGAGGGAGCTCGGCGTGCCGGCGATGAGGATGATGACGAGCGGCGCGTCAAGCTTCAGGACGTTCATGGTTTACCCAATCCTCATCGAGAAGGGCTACCTTCCTGTCCAAGGTAATTGAAGCTGACCACCTTACTTATGTCCAGTTGACTTAGTAATTAAGCAACAAGATTGTTCATTTGGTTTTTACATTGCAGAGGCACGCAAGGACGATCCAGTCGACGTGCTGCCACCGTTCCGTGTAAGAGACCTGCAACGCATCGAAACAAGCAGCCTCACCGACTTCGCCGACCTGCTGTGGGATACTGTCGCCGGAGCACGGCAGTCCTCGGGTCTCATAATCAACACCTCCGAAGCCATCGAGGCAGCCGACCTCAACAAGATCCGGGAGGGATTGGCCATCCCGGTCTTCGCCGTCGGCCCTCTCAACAAGTTGTCGGCGGCGGCGAAAACCAGTCTATATGACCTGCAGCAAGACCGGAGGTGCCTCGACTGGCTCGACACGCAGGCGCTGGGCTCTGTTATTTATGTGAGCTTTGGGAGCCTCGCAGCAATGGACCCTCATGAGTTTCTGGAGCTGGCCTGGGGCCTTGCTGATAGTAAGCATCCATTTCTTTGGGTTGTAAGGCCGAGTCTAATTCGTGGCTATGAGTCTGGTGAGCTACCGGACGAGCTGCAGAAGGAGATCTGCAAGCGAGGTAGGATCGTGGACTGGGCTCCACAAGATGAGGTGTTGGCTCATCCAGCAATTTGCGCCTTCTTGATGCACAACGGGTGGAACTCCACCATCGAGGCCGTGTCCGAAGGTGTGCAAATGATATCCCGGCCGTTCTTGGGCGATCAGTTTGGGAATGCTAGGTATGTGTGTGACGTTTGGAGGGTGGGAATAGAGATCAAAGTGGAAAGTCATCTTGAAAGGGGGGAGATCAAAGCTGCTATTGAGAAACTCACGGAAAGCGATGAAGGGAAAGAAGTTATAGAGAGAGTGAAAAACTTGAAGAAGACAGTTGATGAGGGCATCAAGGAAGGTGGATCATCTCACTCAGCTATTGTTAACTTGGTTGACACGATAATGTCGTTTTGATTCATATACTGCAAATGCAATATCATTGGTGATGGTGTCAGTCGATTGGTGGCGAAAGGACCTGTAGCATGGTGGTTACAAGAGCCTCGTGTATTGGGTTTCACTCCCTATGGGAGCGACTTTTCTGAGATTTAACTACATTGTGTTTTCAGCAGTAGGCTCGTGGCTGTCGACAACGAGGCATCAGTGATGACTTCGTCAATTTCGAGGATTTACTAGATCAATCTTCAAAGATGCTCATAGGGGTAGGGTTTACGTATGTGCCTTCATAGGAGCAAGTGTGCGTGTGCTGTGAGTGTCTGAGTTGTATAGTATAATCGCAAAAAAAAAAGTGTCAGTCTATTGGCGTGTATTTTATTGTTTTACTGTTTGTATGGGTCATTTTTTTTGCGAGGTTGTAAGGGTCACTTTCTGTTGCCTTGACTTTGGATAAGGAGCCATGTGAAAAAAAAAATCCCGCTTCTATCAACAAAACTGTATTTTAAACTGAGTACAGAAAAGAAGATTACGATGTCCTATTAATTGGAATACAGAAATTTAGTGACTGACTTAGTACGTAGATATTTAGCATATAGCACAAACGACAACTGAACATGAGCCACCCACTACGCGCTATGGATGTAATGACACAACCGGTGGGGCAGGTGATATTTTTTTTTTCGAAAGACCCGGCACATTGCCGGCATATATTAATAAGAAGAAGAGAGTTTACATGCGCCAGTGGCGCACTGATAATTTTACATCCCCCTAGCAGGAAGACCTCCTACTGGAGCCAGAAACATTAAGCTAGGATGCAGCCTTCAGGAGTGACATTGCCACCAAGTTGCATATGACTTGTGTGGGTGGTAATACTGATTTTTTTTTTTTTGCAACTATAATACTGATGATTAATTAACTACAAAAGGTTATTCAAAGGCCCAAGACAATTGCTGCAACTATTGTTATGATAACCCGATTTCCCCCCTATTTCCAGTCGGCCCTTCCAACAATAAAATACTGAAGCACCACGGTAGCCATGTGGGTTCACAAAACAAGTTGGCGTCGCCCTAACTGTTCGGCTATTTTTCCCCACTTCTTCCAGAAGGTATAGGAGACTGAGTACGGGCCATGTCATTAACTTTTTGACAACGATCCCACTTAAACATTATATTTAATACTATAAGCAATAGTACTTCTATATTCTGCATAGGCGGGCCCCTCAAACATAATGTGGTGTGTAGCATGGCATTAGTATGTCCAGCTAACATTGGCGTCTAGTAATCTATTTAGCTTTATCAGTTCTTGTCTGTTTCAACAGCAAATGCCTTTACACAAAGCTAGAAAGTAAATTAGCCAGACAGTGGCAGCAATGGCATCGGGCACCGGTGCCGGCGGCCGTGTGGTGTTCTTCCCATTCCCGTACCAGGGCCACTTCAACCCCGTGCTCCGCCTCGCCGGCGCTCTGCACGCCCGCGGACTCGCCGTCACCGTGTTCCACACAGAGCTTCGCGCGCCAGACCCAGCTGATTTCCCCACAAATTACTGTTTCGTGCCGGTGCCCGTCGACATACCACCGGAGATTGTGGCGTCTGAAGACATTGCCAGACAGGTGATGGAGCTCAACGCCAGCTGCAAGGCACCGTTCAAGGACCGGCTCACGGCGCTGCTTGCCGATGGGGAGGAAGGAGGCGGCGTTCTGTGCGTGATAACCGACGTCATATGGCACTCAGCACAGGCGGTGGCGAGGGAGCTAGGCGTGCCGGCGATGGGGATGATGACAAGCAGCGCATCAAGCTTCAGGGCGTTCATGGCTTACCCAATCCTCATTGAGAAGGGCTACCTTCCTGTCCAAGGTAATCGAAGGTGACTTTAAGTATATGAAATCAATCTATCACATACCGGATTTTTCGTTTTATTTTGAACTTGCAGAGGAGCACAAGGACGATCCAGTCGACATGCTACCACCGTTTCGTGTAAGAGATCTGGAACGCATCGAGACAAGCACCCTCTCTGACTTTGCCGCCCTAGTGTTGGACAGAGTATCTGCAGCACGGCAGTCCTCAGGTCTCATAATCAACACGTCTGAAGCGATTGAGGCGGCCGACCTCGACAAGATCCGTGAGGGTATGGCCATCCCGGTCTTCGCCGTCGGCCCTCTCAACAAGTTGTCGGCGGCGGCAAAAACCAGTCTGTACGAGCTGCAGCAAGACCGGCGGTGCCTAGATTGGCTCGACACGCAGGCGCCGGGCTCTGTTATTTATGTGAGCTTTGGGAGCCTCGCGGCAATGGACCCTCATGAGTTTCTAGAGCTGGCCTGGGGCCTTGCTGACAGTAAGCGTCCGTTTCTTTGGGTTGTAAGGCCGAGTCTAATTCGTGGCTACGAGTCCGGTGAGCTACCGGACGAGCTGCAGAAGGAGATTTGCAATCGAGGTAGGATCGTGGACTGGGCTCCACAAGATGAGGTGCTGGTTCATCCTGCAATTTGCGCCTTCTTGACGCACAACGGGTGGAACTCCACCATCGAGGCCGTGTCCCAAGGCGTGCCAATGATATCCCGGCCGTTCTTGGGGGATCAGTTTGGGAATGCTAGGTACGTGTGTGATGTTTGGAGGGTGGGAATAGAGGTCAAGGTGGAAACTCAGCTGGAAAGGGGGAACATCAATGAAGCAATTGAGAAACTCATGGACAGAGAAGAAGGGAAAGAAGTTACACAGAGAATGAAAAACTTGAAGAAGACTGTTGATGAGGGCATCAAGGAAGGTGGGTCATCGCACTCAGCATTAGTAAATTTGATCGACACAATAATGTCCTTTTGATTCATTCAGAAACTGCAAACTGCAAACACCGGAATGGAGATGCCGCGATAGATGTTCTTGATGTCTTCGCCCTGTTCCGGCAAGCATATGTGAGAGCAGGTCCATCGGCATAGGCACGGTATGGAGCCATCCCTGTCACTCGATGTAGATCACGGGCGAGAGGTGGAGGGAGCTCATCGATTGGAGTGTCCAGATTAGACTCTGCGATAAAACAAATCAATGCATTACTCTTCCCGTGGCCTAGTTAATTTTCATGGGAAGATGTTTTTAAACTATGAGATGTGTGCTCCTTTGGATGTGAAATCCTGATGTTGACCAAGCCTCTTTGTTTTTAATGCCAAGAATTTGCATCTCCTGACTGGAGGGAGTACTAATCACGTGAGCAGAGAGCGGACTACAGATTGGTGTCGATGAAACTGTTACCGAGTACGAGCCATATCATTAATTTTCTGACAACCATCAGCCATGAACATTTTAGAATATATTAGCAACAGTACTTCTTTATGCCGAAATACTCCGCTCTCTCATAGTGTAATGTAACATGTCACTAGTATCACCAGGTAACATTGGCGTCTAATTTGGCCTATATAACTCATTCGTCTCTCGTACGCTTCAACAGCAAAAGCCCCTACACAAAGCTAAATAGAGCTAGAGAGTGACAGACATCAAACTGTCCAGATCGCAGCAATGGCCTCGTGCAACGGAGCCGGCGGCCGCGTGGTACTCTTCCCATCACCGTACCAGGGCCACTTCAACCCCATGCTCCGCCTCGCCGGTGCTCTGCATGACCATGGATTCGCGGTTACCGTGTTCCACACAGAGCTTCGCGCGCCAGACCCAGCTGACTTCCCCACGGATTACCGCTTCGTGCCGGTGCCCGTCAACATACCACCGGAGGTCATGGCGTCTGAAGACATCGCCAGACAGGTGATCGAGCTTAACGCCAGCTGCAAGGCACCGTTCAAGGATCGGCTGGCAGCGGTTCTTGCCGAGGATCAGGAGGAAGGTGGCGGCGTCCGGTGCGTGATCACTGACGTCGTATGGCACTCAGCACAGGCGGTGGCCACGGAGCTTGGCGTGCCTGTGATGGAGATGACGATGAGTTGCGCGTCTAGCTTCAGGACGTTTATGGCTTACCCAACCCTCATCGAGAAGGGCTACCTTCCCTTCCAAGGTAATCGAAGACGACTCAAGTATATGCAATCTACCTTATTACATAGTACAAGATTGCTCACTTCATTGTCACCTTGCAGAGGCGCACAAGGACGATCCAGTCGACATGCTACCGCCATTCCGTGTAAGAGACCTGCAACGCATCCAAAAAAGCAGCCTCTCCGACTTTGCCGGTGTGCTTCGGGCCAGAGTTGCTGCGGTACGGCAATCCTCAGGTCTCATAATCAATACATCTCAAGCCATCGAGGCGGCCGACGTCGACAAGATCCGCGAGGGATTGGCCGTTCCGGTCTTCGCCGTCGGCCCTCTCAACAAGTTGTCGCCGGCGGCAAAAACCAGTCTGTACAAGCTGCAGCAAGACCGCCGGTGCCTGGACTGGCTAGACACGCAGGCGCCAGGCTCCGTTATTTATGTGAGCTTTGGGAGCCTCGCGGCATTGGATCCTCATGAGTTTCTGGAGCTGGCCTGGGGCCTTGCTGACAGTAAGCGCCCATTTCTTTGGGTCGTAAGGCCGAGTCTAATTCGTGGCTACGAGTCCGGTGAGCTACCGGATGTGTTGCAGAAGGAGATTTGCAATCGAGGAAGGATTGTGGACTGGGCTCCTCAAGATGAGGTGCTGGCTCATCCAGCAATTTGCTCCTTTTTGACGCACAATGGGTGGAACTCCACCATCGAGGCTGTATCTGAAGCTGTGCCAATGTTATCCCGGCCGTTCTTCGGGGATCAGTTTGGGAATGCTAGGTTCGTCTGCGACGTTTGGAAGGTGGGAATAGAGGTCACGGTGGAAACTCAGCTAGCAAGGGGGGACATCAAAGAAGCAATTGAGAAACTCATGGACAGAGAAGAAGGGAAAGAGGTTAGAGAGAGAATGAAAAACTTGAATCGGACAGTTAAAGAGGGCATCAAGGAAGGTGGATCTTCTCACTCGGCTTTGGTTAATTTGGTCGACACGATAAGGTCATTTTGATTCATCCAGGCACTGAAAATGCTAAGTCATCGGCGTTGTTGTCACTTGTCAGTTGTATTTTCTTGGGATTTTGTATCGCTTTTGCATTTGGGGCACATTTGTAAGGGTTTGTAACGGTCACTTCTGTCATTCAGCACTTCTATTGTATGCGTTGACTTTAGAAAAAGGAGCCACGTGAAAATATCCTCTTCAATCAAACAAAACTGTATTCTAAACTAAATGAGCAGAGCAAAACGAAGATTACGAGGTCCCATTGGAATGCAGAAATTTAGCGTCTCTGACTCACATAGATTTTCTGTAATTACAGCACAACCTATCACCCAAACTATGTAGGACGTCCAGATATGTTCTTATAGGAAATCATTCACACGAATAATAAACTAGCCACAGCGACAAGGATCTAGTTGATTAATAGAGGGAAGTGTAACAAGTATGACTAAGCTTGCTTCATGCATGCTGAAACGATGAAGTCAATTAAATGTTTTTTTTCTAGAAAACGCAGGAGAGCTGCGTTTCTTTGTATTAATAGAAGAAGAGAATAGTCACTACTACAGAATCACACATAGAAGACACTATGTCACAGACCGGAGTTTGGACCTCGTCTGTAATTACTCATCACAGACGGGACTTTTTCAGTTACGTCTGTTATATAATGCTAGATCCTCATCTGAACTATACAGAGGCACATCACAGACGGGACTTCAGATCTCCGGGTGTCCCAGACGGGGAATAAATACCGCCGTATGTGATACTAGGGCGTCACAGACGGGAAATAAATACCTCCGTCCGATGTTACATGTCGTCCGGACCCGAAAAATCAATTCGTTCCAGTTTTTGGTCCCGATGTGTCCGTGTGTCCAGCCGGCCTCCTCTCTCTCTTCACATTACCCATCGCCTTATCTTCTTTCGGCTGAGACCTAGCCGCCGCCTTATCTCCCTCCAGTGCGCCGCCGCCTCCCTCCTCCCTCCACCCTCCCTCGTCGCTGGCATTCGCGCTCCTCCCTCCCTCCCTCTCCCGTGCCACCGAGCGGATCTGCTGCACGCGTGCCCCGACGACCACATGCACCTCCCTGCTATGTGTCGAGCCGGCAACCTAGCAGATCCGCCGCGCAGGACCCTGACGAGCTCGACCTGAAGCCCGCCGACGCGGCCTCCCGAAATACTGCCACCCCAAGGCCGTGGCTGTCCAAGACCCCAAGGTTGCTGTCGTCCTCGACCACCCCGACCACTTAGACACCATGGCCGCATCTTCGTCGACCCCGAGCACCCACCTGGTACGGATTACAAACCCCTTCCTTCTGCAACCTCTCCACTCAGATCCGCGAGTGTGAGCACCCGTGGCAATCCTCATCTCAATGTGGTGAGCATGCCATCCTCCCCGTCGGATCTCCCTGCTGCGTAGGCTTAGTCGTGGTGCCCTCCACTTGTTCGACCAAATGCCACAACCTGCGTTACTCTTCCCAGTGTACCAGTCTCTTGGCCGTTGGTCTGTAGTTAGAAAGAGCTTGTGTAGACTAAGAATTTTTCCCCTAGCTTCGTCCTTGAACTTGTGATTTGTTGGCCAATAGCGGTTAAACATGGTCCTGATCTCAGCCACCTCGAGAGGATGCTGCCACGAATTCTTGTGAAGCTTTGGTCCTGTCATTTCCTTGGATCGCTGCAAGCCCGTGGCTATTAATGTTGTATGATATGCTTCTTTCCCCTAGTATTAGAATTGCTTTTTTTTCAGATTGCTAATTATTGATGAATATTAGATGCAGAACCAGCAGCCAAGAATAATTATCTCACATAGTACAGAAGAGATTAAGAGGTTTTTGACTTGGAGAGGCTACTTTTGTGAATATGTCAGATACAATCTCAAAACTAAATGAGTATGAGTAGCTTGTTTGTATATTGGACCATGTGCAGATGTGAGCTCCTGTTGACATGTCTTGATTTGATACAGCGCTTTTATTTGTTGCCTGCCCTGACTAGCTTGTTTAGATTCAGTAGCTAAATTGCTTTGATCTTATCATCGAAATGTTTCCCTGAAATTCTCTACCAAAATGCTCCAATATACAAACAAGCTACTCATACTTGGATAGGTAGTTGTACACTTGGTTATTAAGCTAAGAACTGAGTATTTTTGTTTCTTATAGCAGTAGATAGGTAGTTGTAAGTGTTTGCATACCTGAACCTTATTGTTTTTTTCAATTTTGAAGTTGTTTTACAGGTAATGTTGGTCAAGGAAAATTATGGGTTAGCAACAAGGCATCTGCCATCCACTTCAGGTATTTAACCCTTTAGACCTTGCTCATTTTTTTGGAGTACTTGAATGAACAGACCACCACTATTCTAAATGGACTCTAATTTTACATTATGCTGGTCACATACAACTGCATTTACTCCATGTCATTACTGATTAGCTTTTGGCTGTCAGATTGAGATCTTTGTTCACTGTTAAGATATTTTCGTTTGTTACTATCCTCCAAAACTCAATTTGATTATTACCTCGAAAAAAGTGTTTTCTGATATAAATTTTAACGAAGTGTAGGACCGAGTTTGTAGGGCGAGCTCCTGGTGGTTGGCTTTCACTGAACTGAAGCTCGTCACTGTGGTACGAAGTTTCTCCCATCATTCGACTAACTAGCTTTTACTTGCCACCATTCAGTAAAGTGCCTGGGTTATTAGGACTAAGCAAATGCATATAATTTCATTGTTTGTCTCTCTGCGTGCTTGCTACTGGATTGGTCATGGTGTACACACATTTGTCAAAAGTTTCTTTTATATTTTCTTTATGCTGAAGTACTTTCAGTACTTCTATTTGCAGATGAGTCAACAGAGTGAATGAAGCTACAATTGCTAAGCCAAATGAGAAGCACAGATTTATCTTGATGATACCTTTCTGAATGTCATGTACAATCTGAACAATGAAAAATTTATTTAGTTGCCTGAGAAGCAAATGTTCAGAATTTTATTCTTTGGCTGTGCCTGTGTATATGCTCCTGGTAGCTTGGGGAATATTGAACTGTTCACTTCTTTTTTTTTTTGCCTACAGTACAGGGCAACTGTTATTCCATAAAGCTTTGGGTGAAATGTTGAACCAGAAAATGGGGTGTAAAGTTCTTAGCAGCTAGGACCAAGTATTGCATAGCAGCTAGGACTAAGTAGCAGTTGTTAGCAAGAACAAGGATGTCATTTACAGCTGTATATGTATTTTTCATTGTTGTAAGAATGGATTTTGTGAGTCGTCTCATTTCCTTCTTGAAATCAGTTGTGATGTAACATGATGCTACTGAAAAAACACAGGAAGGGGGCTATTTTTTTTTGCTGCTGCTTGGGCACATCACAGACAGGGCTGTTGAAACCCGTCTGTGACATAAGTATCATCACAGACGGGTTATTTCCCCGTCTGTAATGACCCCATATCACAGACGGGTTATTTCCCCGTCTGTAATGACCCCATATCACAGACGCTGACGCATAGACGGGCCCAATTGCCGTCTGTGATGTGCTGTGTGCCCCGTCTGTGTTTTGCTGTTCTGTAGTAGTGAGTCCATCACATCAAACCCTCACAGCCTGGACTGGGGTTGAGAGGGCTTTGTTACACCGTACACACACGTGCCTGTTCAACATCACACCACCCGACCCATGACATCCCTAGACCCCTTTTTGGGGGCCACCAAGACCTAAAGCTCGGAAGGTTTTAGCCCCCGCTAAGCATTAGTGCATACCTCTTTGGAAGTGGACTTAGCAGCTGCATTCTTCAAATCTTCTCATTCCATGGACCGGACCTCTGCGACTGGCCCAAATCCTTTGTCGGTGCCACCAGGCAGACTCCACATCGACATGGATTTTCTTTGTTTCACAAGATTGGTCATGCCAGGCTCTACCAAAAATCCTACATAAAAGTTCATGCTTTAAGATTAGTGCAACATGGAGAGAGACGGTTTTGGCGCACACGGGCTGCTGGTTGAGCGGAATGGCCGTGGCAGCATTTGATTGGATGATCGGAATTCAAGAGTCAACTTCAACTCGAGTTTTTGCTCACACTGTAACTCCGTTTTCAAATCCGTTTCAACAGTAGTGATTCATCCTATATGAATATATTTTTGTAGTTTTCATTTTTTTCTAACAAGTCAAGAGTTTAAATGTGTTGGTTTAACAACTTTTCTTTTATTTTTCAGCATTTTAAGAAAATATTGAAATACATATGAAAAATGTTGAACTTGTTACTAGCAAATAATGTTTGGTCACATTGATAAGTTTTTTATTAAATCCTAAAAAAAATGTTGAACATACCACTTCAGCTTTTTTTTTCCAAGTATCGTTTCTACTTTTTGTATAGAACGTTTCAATAATTTTGGGACTTATTTCAAAAATTTTATAGAAATGTTGAAAATGTATATCAGAAATGTTTAACCATTTACTTTAAGTTGTTGACTTATTGTTCATAATGTTTGAAAATTTCTTATTTTTTTACCGTTTCATATATTATATCCATCAGTTTCAAAAAATATTGAATTGGTGTTTCGAAGTTGTTCAATTTGTGTTTCTTAAATCTAGTTATCCTAAATGTTGATTTTATAAAAAATGTAATTTAAAATCAGTGAATTAGTGGATTGCCAATAAGTGAAAAATTATTAAAGAAAAATCTGGGTCCATCTTGCAACCTCTCATGCTCGATTGGTTGACATTTGCTATATCTCGTCGGCACTGGGCCCATTGTTCTACGTGGAGGTTTGATAGGTCCTAGCAGAAGGTTTGATGCATGTGTCGACCCACCAATATGGCATGGTATGGCGGCCGCCATACCTAACTCCGCTGCCGAGTATCCCTTACCCCTCCTTCCCAGCTTCCCCCGTCCTGCAGATCGCCATGGATTTGTGACCGGAGCTGTTTGGACGGGCAGCCAGTGGAAGAAGAAAATAAAAGAAGCTGCGAAAGGGTATAGGCCTCACTAGGCTTTATGTTTTGGCAGCCCGTTTTAGTTATGGCCTGAGGAACAAGAGGCCCAGCCCACATAAAATCGCAGCGACGCAGACCAATTTGAACGGCGTCGCCAGGCAAAAACTCTCTGCTCGTTTCTCGGACGTCTCGATTCAGTTCTTCCCCAAAGTTCCAAATCACTCTAATCCTAGTCTGGGATTTCGGTTATGATAGGAGGCGGCGCGCGAGAGCCGGGCCCTTGCGCCGGCCATGGGCGCGCTCCTAATGACGCCGAGGTTGGAATCGAAGCGCCAGGAGCAGGGCGCGGGCGAGGAGCAATGGGGACGAGTGGCGCAGGACGTGGGCGAGGAAATGGAAGCGGACTGGCTTTGGGAATTTTGGGAGCTTCGTCTGACGACTCCATAGCCACAATAGTGCCGCACTGGTGCTTCAGGGAAGAAGAGCTTCAAAAACCTAGGTAAATGAGTAGCTATTTTATTCATTTAGAAATGAACCCCCAAATGTAGTAGATTTGAAGAGCTTCTTTAATTAGTAGCAGTTCGTCGAGTGGCAGCAGCTCTAGGCCAAGCACCCATGAAAGTGGGATTGATGCTCCATCTGAAGGTGAAATGCAAAGAGGAATGTGGCAATCTGAAAATGTGATTGAAACACAAGCCACTAACTCTTGCATCGTCGGTTCTACTTTTCGTTCGATCAATTTTATCTTGCAGCTTCGCCATACCTAAAATTTTTTGCTGGGTCCGCCACTGATGCCGCGTGCTAAAAACAATTGGCAATCCCGCCAATAATCTGGCTCTCGCTTCCGATTCTGCTGAATGGAGCGCGCCTGTCGATCATAGTTATTCTTATGCAGCCTCCAAATCATGATCTCAAACAAGCCTGGCCAGCTTGTGAAATCAGCGAAACACCCTACCACATGTGCAAAACTGAACCGGGCTTTGCTCAGTCGGGTCCATTCACCCAACCAGGCCAGGAGGTCTTCGGGCAACCAATCACATCCTACACGAAGCGTGCTTTAAGATAAGCGTGTTGTGCAATTGAAAGCTATGGACGTGGACCACACCGGGTTGAGTAGCAGAGCTATACCAAGACACATGCTGTGTTTGATTGAGTGGACAGATGAATTTGTTTGGATTGAAACTCTAGACTCGTTTTTCTCTCAAGTAATTATATTTTTGAATCTTTTAGACCTCAGAATTATTGTAACAAAATGAGATAATATATGTATATTATTTTATATTAATAAAATTTATCAATTGGAACTTACCATTTCAACATTTTTATTGTGTCAACTTAACACAATCGAAAAATGTTGAAATGGTATATTAAAAAAAATACTGAACTAGTCATCCTTAATGTTTGATCTTATACATGGATATATTTACTTGTAATTTTGTGCGTTGTTACAAAAATTAACATTTTAAACGTAATATTTCATCATTTTTCATGTATTGTGTCAACATATTGAGAAAATTTAGACCAGATGTTATAAATCTTGAATTGACTATCCATAACTGTCAAACATATTTTATAGTTTCAATCATTTTCTAGTATTTTCCCAACATATTTTTTGCAAGATGTTGGATAATTATTTTAAAACTATTGAATTTTACTAACATATATTGAATCTAAAAAACTGAGGATATAAAAAGCAAATAATACAATTTTAAGGAGTTTAAAAAGGAAAAAAAAGAATACTTATTTGAGAGAGTGGATCGTGACTTCTTATTCGGACAAAAGTTGGATCGCGCCACTCCGAAACGATGAGTAGTGCGGGCTGGATATAGGAGGTCATGTTAGCTGCTCGCCTTATTCTCAGTCACACAGAAAGGTCATCTGTCGTTTCTGAAACTTGACTGCCTCCTTGTTAGGGTTGCGGTCCGCGGTAACAGCCTTGTGTGTGACTGGACTACATAGGGGTGAAGCCAGGGCTTGCCGTCTGAGTTCGGCTGACCCTAACGACTTCTAGTTAAATCAGCATAACTCCTTTCTAAATGAAAGAAGGATCCCAGTAAAATTCTTAAATGATAAAGGCCCTCCACAGTCTGGAGCGAAGCCTAAAAAAACCAATGTTTAAAATCTCCGGCTAAGGGCTCTAGCTGCCATCTTCTATAGCAGCTAAGAGCAGCTATAGGGAGCTATAGGTGTAGCTAAACCATGTAGCGGTTTTTCAAAAATTTGGACATGGTATGTCTGCTCCAGCTATACATTTGAGCAGGAGCTTAAGTTCATACAAATAAGGAACAAAGCAATTGTGATGTGAAACGAATCTGAGCTCAAGGATTCAAGATCATAAGTTAAATATTACTACATTAGACATGAAAGGAACAAGTGAACATAACGCATAAACTGAATTAGTACCTTCAAAATGTCATATATAAGAACGTAAATGCTGACAGCAGAGTCCTGAGATAACAAAGACGTATGTATGCTGACAACAGACATACTGTGAATCTGTGATATTAATTTTTGATGGTGACATTTGGCTGGCGGTACTTTATATTTCAGAAACAAAAAATTTATCCGCAGATTCAAGGCATATGCTCTCTTTGACGGCACTGAAAATTTTGTCACAGAGGCCAGAACTTCATAAAACAGAGACAGGAATTAACATTGCTGTGAAGAGTACTATGGCTAACGCAGTGTAGTTTGAGCACAATAATTCACGAATGTGCGGCAATGAATGGAAGCTGGAAGAATTGCCGAATTGAAGCTACTCAGCCCCGTCGTATGGTTTCAGCAGTTGTGGTACGGCTGGGATTTTTTTTTTTGAACAACGCAGAGAGCTGCTTGTCATTTCAATAATAGTAGAAACAAACGATCGAGTTAAAGCTTGCAAAAAATAAAAACAAAGATGCTATCTGAAGAACCATGTGGAGATGTGCCATGATTTTCGAAGATGATGAGTAATTGATTATGAGTTGATTTTAGTTGACAATGAGTTTGGGTTTGAAATGTGGGATTTTGGGAGCTGTACAAGCATGTTATGATTATGTTTATGACTAACCGGAGTTGGTAAAGGAGTTAGGAGATTGGAGGACAAGGAGAAATGTGTTTGCTTGTCAAATGATGTGTAGGTCAATATAGTCAACCTGATGATCAACGGCGGGAGGCTTGGGGCTTGACGATCGAGACGCCAGGTGAGGTCAAGGGTGATCCACACCGTACACATGGAGCGGACAAGAAGCACGGAGGGTTTCGCGATTTAGCCTCAAAACCATGGAGATGATGAAGACGGTGGGTTAACCAAGTCAAGGTGAACGGGAGGCCAAATCAAGTGAAGGATGCCCGACGGGAAGGGACCGAGGAGACTTGACGGCGAGATTCGCGAGACGAGGTGACACACATCGACATGGAGCGGCTTGCTTAAGGGGTAAGCATGCGGAGAAGATCGCGCTTTGAGAAACGTGCATGACGGTTTCCCGATTTGGGCCTCAAAACCGGTGGTGAAGTAAAGGTTTTATCAAGGCGAAGCAAAGTCGTCAAGGGTCCGATGGTGTTCGGGCGAAGGAGATAAAGATGGACGGTTTTGCCCATAGTGATAGGTGGGAGTGTATTATGCCTTGAGGGCATGTTGGGAAAGAAAATGGGTAGATAAGGTGAGAGAGGGGGCAAAGCCCGTCCCAATTTGCATCTTGTGATAGGATTTGCTAGGAGAGAGCTAGAGAGAAGAGGAGAGGAAGGGAGATGAGGTGAGAGCTTGTTTCTTTTATTTTTTACAAGAGAGGGAGGATGAGGACGGCGTTCGAGCAAGATACTTATGTAACTTGTTTTTGTATCATTTTGGTGAAATCAAATTCGTGCTCAAGTTGCTCATCCCCTTCTAGTTTCTGAATTTCTCTTTTTCTCTATTTTCAGAGCTATTTTTGGTTGATTTTTTATTCGACTTATGTCATGTGTTTTGAGACGGATTTCTTGAGGGTCTTAGTGCTATGATGTGCTAGAACAATCCTTGATAGTTCCTTGACCCACTAACTCACGGCACGATCCAACGTCCTTAGAGGAAACTTGTTCATCCCGTTCGATCCAAAATTCGTGGTAATTTTATGGGGCTTTTAAGATGGATTCTTTTGGATGAGATTTCCCATCCTACCGCGCACCTATGGTTCAAATTTCGTGATTTTTAAGGTTGTTTGGTCGGATTTCGAATTTGGAGCTCCCGTTCTCGCGTTCGTTCGCGTGTTGTTCTGAAGGTCCCGAAGTATCCGGCATCTAGCCAGAGTATCTTTACTCTGGCCCCCTCAGTATCCGGCAACTAGTCAGAGTATCTGGCGGGGAGTCTCGGGTGTGACTTTTTCGCTTCATCTTTTTGAGTGCGTGTTTGCTTAATTTGCTTCCACAAGTGCTTCTATCTCTTCAACAACTATTCTTAGAGTTAGCACATCACTTTCAGTGTGTGTGATCTTGGTAGTTGTTCTTGAGGTGGGTTGGGACATAGGCTAAGTTTTTTTGAAGAATTTTTATTGGCTTCCATTCACCCTCTCTCTAGTCGTCTTCTCATTCCTTCGCTATCACAACGGAATCAACAACCGCGATTGTTGTTCCTTCATCAGACCATGGTTACAAGAAGATCACTTTGCAATAGTTTTCTAGTGGATCACTTGCAAAGGGGTGGCTGGATCTCTACTGCCGTAGAAATTTCTATGTATATCTCAAAATGATGGGTGACACTGCTTCAGTCTAATAAACAGGAGTTACAGGACCATCACCAGGACCACCATTATTGGATCCACCTTAGTTACCTTCTGAATGCTCCAATTCGGCAACTAGTGTTTGTTGCCGTTGTCCCAGACTCAAACTGCCCCTCTGCTTAAATGCAACAGTGATATGCTAGATAGAATCAGAGAAGTGGGAAATCTCGCCATCCTTTGTTGAAATATATAGAATAATTGCTGGATCATATAGAGATGATTGAAAAGGCTTTGTGTCTGCTTGCAACTGGGGTCCTAATATAAGGAAAATAATGTTATTTTCATTACGGTATAATTTTTTTGAAGCAGGTTTACTAATATACAGGGCACTGGCAGTAAATGATAAATTGGCATCCAATTCTTAAATAACAGGGTTCAGGACCCGTACCTGATAGAGAAAGTATAAAATATGCTTAGCTAATAACCTCACAACGTGCATAATACGATTTATTTTTTAAAAAATGGCAAGTTGCACTTTATGTTAATAACATAAAAAATAGGGAACTGTTTGATGCATAAGGCTTATTAAGTAGCACTAGTGTCTCCATCACAATGGAGGGTGTATCTATCTTGTAGCCAAAATGGAACAGTGTAGGACAATGACAAGCCACCTGCCATGCCATTTGGCTCCACAAAGGCCACCTCGAGCAGCAAAAAGAAGCATTTCAAAACTGCCCTCTTTTGTATACACTCCGGTCTGTGCCAGCAGCAGTTTTCGGTTGCTTTTTCCGGCGGCCTGGAAAGACCTGGTGCAAAAGCTTATCACCAGTTTTTATATGACTATATGGGAAGGCGGAGAAGGCAACAGGACTATGTAACAGATTCTTCTGTTCTGGATAGAATCTTCTCCACCCTGTAAACCAATACCTGTGTTTGTTTTATACGTCTATGGGGCTGTTCGGCTGGACAAGTTAGGCCACTGTTCCACTGCAGTTTACTGTAGCTTTGTGAGAAGGAAGCAGCTGCAGGCAGCAGCCGCAGCTGGCTAAATATACCAGCCGAACCCTATTATGTTTTGTCCTGCAAAAGACGTGTCTAACAGACAACAAATCACAGTTCTATATAGGCATTACCTTTTTTCAGCCCATTTTTGTAATCAGCCGCCATGAGTCATCATCAGAACAACTTTTGGTCTTTTGCAATATTAACATATAATCTTAGAGCAACTAATGCAAACAACCGTAGTTTACTTGAACCAGACAGCTATAATATACAGACTTGACACCACAACTTTATAAGTTTGTGCTCTAGTTTATCTAGGTAGACCAAACCTAAAAGAGAATTTTATGGACATGACAGGAGCGCAAACATATCATGACACCAGGAAAGATTGTGAGTCATGTCAGTTTCGCTCATCATGCAACCGAAGGACCTTTCTGCTGGGCCAGCAGTTTGGTGCTCAGGACTGAAAATATAATAGGTACCTTTGACACGCCAGCTTAGTTGTCCATATGAGTTTTAAAATGCAATCATATACATTGTAGCAAGACACTAAAAGAGGTTAAGATTCTACCTAGAGTGGTTGACACCAGCTCAGAGGGCCAAAAGACTATGATGCAGGGAACAAACAATGTCACCCACCAACAGAAAAAATAAAGCAGCAGCAGTTACCGAAAGCAAGAAACACCTTATGAATATAAAATTATCGACTTGATGTCTAAAGAACTAAACATCATTACATTACATTACAAAGCAAATTTCGCTTGGAAATGACAGCAAACAGCATCTTTTCGCCTTCTGTCGGCCTCTGCTGATCGGCTTCAAATTTTCAGCTGAGACGGTTAGCGAGTAAGAGCCTCGTTTCTATGCACGGGCGTATGTACAATCATGGAGAATCCAATGATTGGAGCCTAACCCTGTTGTTATGTGGCCCTGCACCAGACATGCCTCCCCAGTTGATCATCTCCTGCCGCGATTGGTGAAACTGAACTGTCCCTCAATCACAACACCAATGATCACGTGTTGCCCCTGAATCCCATCTGCACTAGGCTTTGGAGGTCATCCTCCCACAGGCTCCCAATCTGAAATTGATTGCAAATTTCACGGTTCATGATCGATCAGCGGGCGATAGATGTAAGGCAATTTGTGATTTCAACTCGGTAGTTAACGATTAGGAAATATTTATGTGCGTAACAGTTCTGCTGTACCTGAGGGTTAGCATTTTGAAATCCTTCGAGCGAGTTGTCTGGGATGCCATGGTTGACGAATGAGGACGGCGTCTCGAAGCTTTTGGCGTTTGTCACTGCACTCTGCACCGCTGGAGATGAGACGTAGCAGAACGCGGAGCTCGAGCCCTCCTGCGAGTAGACTGGAGGCGGTGGCAGGGAGGATGCAGCAGGAACGCAGGGCTGGTTAGCCTGCAGAATTTGAAGCCGTCAGTAAACTGACAAAGAATGAACAGCAAGCACTGCCGGCTTAAGCACTCAGGAGGAATTACATCTTTCTGGACCAGGCTGTCCACGTCGACTTCGAGCCGCGGGTTGACAGTCGAGAGCTTCATCGACAGGAACTGTAGCACAAGAAAAACAATTTTGCCCAAATTAAGAAGCATTCCAGAGTATTCTGAACTCTGTTCTGGCAAACGCAGAGGTGCTTATTAATTTCTCACCTCCACTTGTCGTTGCAACGAGTGCACGTAGTTTATTATCTCGTCAAGCATCACAGCCTTCCCGGTAACCTTGAACAAAGAATAACTGAAAAATTTACCAGCAAAAAAAAAAAAACTGAAAAATTATGCTCTGTTTGAAATATGTATCCGTTCAGGCAAAACCTTGAGCAAAGAACAATTGGAAATTTATGCTCTGCTTGAAATATGTATCCGATAAGCTAGGCAAAAACAAATTGGTTCGTTTTTTTGTATGTATTACCTTGCTGCAGCCAGGCACGATGTCCTGTAACAGCTTCATGCGCTCGCTGATCTGCTCCCTCCTGACCTGGAGAAAATCACCGACGGCAACGATATCAACGGCTGGAACAATCAGAGAGAAACTGGCAAACTGGCAATGGAGGCGGCGGGCACGGGGTTCGTACCCGCTCGGCGAGGCTGTGGCTGTCGGTGGCCTGGCCGCGGCGCGCGCGGACGTGGATGTAGTCCTTGGGCGCCTCTGCAATGACGACCTCCTTCCCCTTGCCATCGCCGCTTGCCGGCCTCAGCTCGTCGTCGTCGTCCTCGCCAGCGTCGGCTGAGAGCTTGCTTTTCTTGGACCTCCTCTCCGCCTCCGGGGACTATACGCAATTCGAAACTTTCTTTTTGAGACGCACTGGCATGGCATTGGTGCTGGAGTGGCAAGACAGAGAGACGATTGTTCGTACCTTTGCAGTTGCCATGGTCACCGCGTCCTTGGCCTTGGACTTGCCGCCCGCCGGCGCCTTCCGCTTGCGTCTGGGGCCGTCGCTGCTGGAACCGTCGCTCCCGTGCAGGTTGGCAGCGCCTCCCGGGGACGGCGACGGCGCCGGCGAGCCGAGCAGCGACTGGCTGCTCGCCACGCGCGACAGCTTCCCGCCTGAGCCGGCAAAGCACGAGAGCCGCGCGGCTTGGACAGGGGAGCCATCGGCTTGGAACAGGGGAGCCATCGGTTTGGACGGCGAGCCGACGGGCGTGCTGTAGCACGACGCGTACCGCGAGGACGGCGACGGCGCGCCGACGCCGAGCCGGCTCGCCAGCTGCTCCATCAGAGCGGCCTCGCCTGCTCCTCCTTCTCCTCCTCCTCCTCCGACGGCGGACGCCGGCGACGACACGAGCGAGCTCACTGCGGCGTCGTGCTCCCACGCCACGCCGGCGCCCGCGAACGCGTGCGGCACCTGCACCTGCAGTGCGTCGAACGGCGAGCCAGCGGCGTGTTGGGCGAGCGGCCACGGCAGGTCGTGGTGGAAGGCGCCCATGAAGCCGTCGTGCGCCATCGTCGTCGCCGATCGCCGCCACGACACGGAGACGAAGCGGAGTTGGGGAAGGAGAGCAGCGTCCTGGAGCTTGGCGCTGGGTATGTATGCGAGTGCGTGCGTGCGTGCCGGCGCGAGGACGGCGGTGGCGGGAAGTGCGCGTCGTGGTGCGGAATAAGTGGGCACTTTCGAGGGGCGTTCTCCCTGGTGCGGTATGTCTAGTAGAGAAGAAAAAATAGGGAATAGGAGGAAAGCAGAAGGGGAAGAAACAGAAAAAGGGAGAGACAGAGGGGTTCTGGCTTTGTGATCACCAGCCGTTGATTTAAAGAATGTTTTCCTGGAGGGAAAGAGGATAAAAAAAAAAACTCGACCTGCGGAGGATATGACGGCCCCCGGACATTTTTTAAGGAGAACGATCGTCTCACACAGATCGAGAAAACCCCCGAACCCTCCTCCGTGCCATACACAGGGACCCAGCAGGCCGGTGAGAATAGGCGCGAGTATTTAACCTGTGCTTTGGAACCACGGAGAAGCGAGAGGATTTTTTTCACTGTGGTGAACAGTACCATCGCTGGCACTGTTCACCACAGCGGTGCCGCGGCTTCGAACCCGGGCTGACGGGAGCAAAAGCTCCCGGAGCCTTACGGCTCTAGCCACTCGGGTCCCGAAGCGTTGGCAGGGAAAGAGGATCACACTATCAGAGAGAATGATCTTTCTGAATGAGGAAACTGGACGCGGTCTTCTCTGGATGTAGCTTGTGGGCCGATATGAAGTGTGCTCAAATTGGAAGTTTTACATGAGAACAGGGAACAATTCTGGAAATCAGACAAAACAGAAATAACAACTGACACAATAATCCCAAGAAAATCCAAAAAATACTGATGTTTAAAAGAACATGTTGAAAAATTTAGCATCAGCTTGACAAGTTAAGAAAATCTCTAAAAGACTAAAGAATATAAATTATGGAGAAGCAACGACTTTTTACTCGTTCTAATTTTTCAGTTGAAATTTAACTCTTTCAAGTGAGATTAATCACTTAGACCCCTCATTTTTATTTTTTTCCTTTTATGTTGTTTATTTGTATTTTTCATTGTGTCCAACTTCTTACACCACTTTTCTTAAATGTTTCACATGTTTTTTCTTTATCATTTAACAGTCGTTTTTGGTTCACACAGCAGCAATTGCAAAAGACAAATGGACACCTATACAATGTTACCAAATGTGAAGTTCACTCTCTTTTTTTTGTGAAAGGAGACGTACATGCTAAAGTGCCTTTTCCATTCATTTCCCCCAGATACAATATTTTCTGATGCGTACCACTAATGCAAACTCTAAAAAGGTGGATGAATAAGTTTTGAGGGATATAATTTAAGTTGAAACTTAGAATAAACACATCCTTTGATTCTTAATAATAATTTTTGCTGGTACATATCTCTATGTTATTTTTTACCAAAATTGCCCGCATTTGATAGTTTGACAGCATGTTCTACCAAACCGTTTTACTTTCATTTACTCAAGTTGTTCAGTGGACAACATTTGACAGTTTCGTCCTTTTTTCAAACTGCTTGCAGCTTGCAGTTTATCTTTTGACAGTATTAACGTTATACCAAACACTATCAGACCGCAGCTGCGGTGTCCATTCCAAATGGTTACCATTGCATCTCATTATGCCCAGCAACAGAAAAGGGATCCCCATTAGGTGCCTCGGATCTGAACCACCACTATTGCTTAACCTCCACCCTTATCTGCCAACATTCATAGACTAACCACCCATTCAGCTCAGTGCTAACTATCGACAGAATGGTGGTGTTCTCCTGAGCGGACTCTGTGATCCATTGAGCTTGTCCAAAAAAATTCAACATTATCTGGGCATTTTTAATTAGTTAATCTTCTATATCTATCTGATGCCGATCTTTTATTTTTGGCGAAGATTTGCTCGATCTGAGAGTATCATAATCCGCTGCAATATATAGGAGGAAACAGAGTTTTGTCCAGTCAATGAATTGCAGGGGTAAAGCAGCAGCTCGGCTATAACTTCGTTGATAAAACTGTCTTAGGGAAGAAAAATGTTTTTTCCAGAATTTCATGGGACCTAAAGATTGTTAGGTGTGATTCATAAAATCAGGTCAAACTGTCTTAGGGCCTTATTCCCTGGTTTTGGGCTTTAGGGAAGGTATCTTTATTCCGGGGAGAATTCCGTTGATGTGAAGTCCATGGTTTGGGCCATCTTTTCCCCGTTTTCCTGTGGATTGCACCTGCACTCATAGATATACCAAGACTAGTGGAATTTGTTAGTAATAAGCCCTACTTCTACTCTTGGTGTTGAATTTTGGTTATAAAGTGCAGATGGTTGACGGTAAAAGATATGCTATAAGGACCGTCAACAGCCCAGACCAAGATTCAGCCCATCACTGAAGATACATAGATGTGGGCCCGAACGTGAATGCCACGTGGCATAAGAGGGATGAATAAAATGTTGGAAAAGTAGTACAGTACTAGTAGGCCTCGTTGAAACCTGACAGGTGGGTCACAGAAATGGGACCGACGGAGGCACGTCGCATAAAAAAATTGTTGGACGAGTGGAAAAGTAGGCCTCGGTGAAGCCAGACAGGTGGGTCAAAGAAATGGGACCGACGGACCCACGTAGCTGACACGCGGGCCCGACGAGTGCTTCATTGTGGGACGCGTTCAGACTAGTGTGCAAAACTGCAAACCATAGTTGCGATGAAAATTACTTGACCGTGGGACCCACGTTGATGACATGTGGGCCCGCGTAGTGTGGCATCAACACGCTGGCAAATGAAATCGACGACGAAAAATACTTAGTCTTGGGACCCCCGTCTCCTGATACGTGGCCCCCGTTGCCTTTGCTGTGCGCCTTGTGGCATTTTACGCGGTCAAACGAAATTTTAGTGACGAAAATGGTTTGACCGTGGGCCCGTAGAGCCTGACACATGGGCCCCATCTTGCCGACCAGGATGCCACGTAGGCCAGAAACGCCCCTGGGGCGGGTTTATGACGAAAGTTGTGGGTCCCACGTTGACTGACATGTAGGCCCGCGTAGTGTTGCATCGTGCGCACGTGGCATTACCACGCTGGGAAATAAAATCAGCATCAAAAAATACTTGGGTCTTGGGACCCCCGTCTCCTGATACATGGGCCCCAGTTGCCTTTGCCGTGCACCTTATGGGCCTATGGCATTTTACGTGGTCAAACGAAATTTTAGTGACGAAAATAGTTCGACTGTGGGCCCGCGAAGCCTGACACATGGGCCCTTTTTTTGCTGACTAGGACGCCACGTAGGCCAGAAACGGCCGTGGGGTTGGGTTTATGACGAAAATTGTGGGTCGCCGTTGGTCGCCGTACTCGAAACGGGATTTTAGTGACGAATCGGCCACCCAGAACCTGCCCAGAACAGTAAACCGGCAACACCAGACAATACTGTTCATCGATTTATACGGATTTTCGTCACAAATGAGGCTTGTTAGTGACGGATCGCGAAAAACGTCATAAAGTTGGCCGAAAACAGGAAAAACACCCAAAATAGTGACGGATCTACAGTAAATCGTCATTAATCAGCAGATCTGTACTAGTGATAATGATGTAGTCGACGGCGATGAAGATGCAGCCTTCGTAGTCGGTGACGGCACTCTCAGGACACTCGTCCCAAAAGCGAATGCGCCACGGTGATGCACGGATCGGTTGATCAGTCCGAGGGTGCAACCATGGCGGTGGAGAAGTCGAGGACGGCCAGTGCGAATACGATGTGGCGGAGCCGCCTGGGGGCGCCGCGGTAGGGGCGCCCCTGCGCGCACTGCGCGCCAGGGCGAGGCACAAGGCGACGAAGAGGAGTGGCCGGCGACGATGTCGATGCAGAGGCACGGAGAGTCGACGGACGATGGGCGACGCAACCTCGATCAGTGATCGAGTAAAAAATAGCGAACACGCAAAAGCATTGCGTGTCAGAGATATATAGATAGAAGAAATAAGGCAAGATGCCCAGAGTTTACAAGGAGTGTTACATTACATGTTGCACGTTAACAACCTCTACCTGTTCTGATGTGCTAAGGATTTTTCCTAGGCGTTTAGCTCCTGCCGCTATCCATAGTTTACCTTCCGCTTTGCAAGTGTCCATCAGCGCAGCAGTGGTAGACGTCGTGGATTCAAATACTCTGGCATTTCTTTCTTTCCAGACCGCCCACGTCACTAGTACAAACAAAGAGTCAAATCCTCGCCTGGTTTGGTGTGGAAGCAGTCGACGCCACCTCTTCCATCCTCCTTGGATTGTCCGGGCCGGTGTTGGCAGCGGCAGATGCAAGTGAGTCGCCATAAGTCGCCACACATGCTTTGTGTATGAGCATCTCCACAGGAGGTGTTGAATAGTTTCGGGTTCTTGCCCACACAAGGGACACAGTTCATGAGTGTCCATGCCACGGCGACTCATCCTGTCTGCAGTCCAAATCCTTTTGTGCAAGACAAGCCAAATGAAGTGTTTAACCCTTCCTGGGGCCCAAGCTTTCCACAAGAATTGCGCGCACTGCAGTTTTGGCCTTTCCTGGAAGAATGAGCTGTACGCACTCTTCGCTGAGTATACTCCTGAGCTTCCAATTGTCCAAATCCACTTATCATTCTCTTCCGTCAGTTGGTAGTCTTCGAGGTGGTCTCTTAGCTTAAGGTATTCATATATGACTTGAGTGGTACGGGCCCCTGTAATATCTCTGATCCATTCTCTGTTTGCTAGAGCTTGCTGAACAGTTCTCGTCTTTGCCAGTTTGGACGGTACAGCCTGAAATAAGTATGGATATTCCTCCTTGATGGATGAACCTTGGAGCCATTTGTCAGTCCAAAACAGAGCCCTTGACCCATTACCCACCTGAACAATTGTGGCTTGTTCGAATAGTCTGCACACTTCTGGCTCCGGCGACGATGGCAGCGCACGCCAGCATGGGTCACCATTGTAACGCAGCCACAACCAGCGCACTCGCAGGGCGAATCCCATAAGCTTCATGTTTGTGATTCCTAGACCTCCGTAAATGTTAGGCTGACACACCACCTTCCATGCAACACGGCACTTGGAGCCATGAACTTTATCAGTCCCTGCCCAAAGGAATGCACGGCAGAGCTTGTCGATGGCCTCAATTGCCCAAGCAGGTAGAACCAGCGCCATTGAAGTATAGATAGGTATTGATGTCATAACCGATTTGACCAAAGTTGCCCTGCCACTAGGGTGAATTAACTGACCTTTCCATGTAAAAAATAAGAGAAACAGAAAAAAAATCTCGATCGTGTAGATTCTTGGGTGCACGTAGCAGGCCCCTTCTCATCCTCTTATCCTCAACTCCACGCGTGCGAAGCGAGAGAAAGAGAGAGGCAGGAGGAGCTGGATGGTGCGGGTCCAGATCGATCGCAACAGCGGCGAGGGAGCGGGTGCCTCCAGGTCATCGCGGGGCTGTGTCGACGAGGGCAGGTCCCGACGGTGGCGTGATGGGGGCTTGAGGGCGGCAAGGCTGAGGAGGCCCAGCCCCGTGGTGGAGTAGGCGGAGGCACGGCATGGGAGATCGCTGGGGCTCTGTTGACATTTGTTAAGTCACACTAAATAAATCACCTCTGACAGAGATGTCAGAAATAATCTATAGATGTGCCTTAGCATTGATTAGGTAACATACGCAAGCGCACGAAGAATATCGTTGTAGCATTTCACAAAAGGATTTCTCCAATGGTTTGTCATTTATAGTTCTACCAAAGGAAGGCAGCGGTTTACGAGATAGCATGCTCATAATCATATAACTAATAATATAACAAGGTCTAAATAGGAGTAAAGACAGTATATAAAGATAATGTGACACAGAGGACAATCCAATCTAACATTAATACAAAGCTTAGGTTAAGTGGAGTGTTGACGGTCCTTAGACCCAGTTTTTGACCGTCAATTAGCTCTATGAATAAGGAAGAGCTAACACGTACTACTTGCATTTTGTTATCAAATAACCTATTTCCACGTGTACCTCTAGATTTGGATGTGCAGGTGGAAAACAGGGATTTCCAGGTGTAAACATGCCCTAAGGCGACGATTCCAACACTTTCATAAAATGACGCTCGCCGCGGGAATATAATTCAAGGAATAAAGGCCCAGAACCTACCAGAATATCAACTGATGCCACGCACCTGGATAAGAAGCTCAAAGGCCAGGAGGAAGGCACCTGCCAAGGCCCAGCTCAGGAGGGGCCAGGACAGGATCGGCCGACCCCAAACCCTGGGTCGGCCGACCTGGCAGGGTGGCCCCCTGGGTCCACCTTTCTATGACGGTTCGCAACTGACTTCAGGAGGTCGGTTCCACCTGCAATCAATGCCCAGAATATCTGGAACCGCCTCAACTCCACCGCTTTTAGGAGGCTATAAATAAAGGGGTACCCCCTTCCTTTGAAGACACACAACACAAGAGGCTCATTCCCTCCTCCACACATCCAGAGCTAGGGGCTCTCTAGTTAGGCTTAGGCTGAGTAGTTGGGCTGTCCTTTTGGCTCCCAAGTTCCTTGGAGAGTTTGGGGTATATTCCCTTGTATCCTTTTTCTCTCTTTGTAAGACTTATTTATTTATCAATGGAATATCATCGTTCTTGTAGTAGTTATGTGCTTATGCTAGTTCATCGTTCATACTTGATCTTGGATGAACGTTCTTTGTTCGTTCATGTTCGTTCATCGTTCATCGATGTTCGTTCATGTTCGTTCATACTCGATCATCGGTTAACGATGATCGTTCTTCATCGTCCGTCGTTCGTCGCTCGTTCTTGAGCGACGAACGCCTATGCATAACGTAGTGCTAGCTGTGATCCTTTGTCTAAGTAATCGCTTGCTAGATCTAGTTGTCCCTTTTGCTTAGTCATCGGGTCCATTGTCTTGCAAGAGTGCTCTAGGTTTATCGCCTTGCGAGGTGCCTCGAGGGATGTAGAGTTGTGGTTAGTTACGCTAGCATGGTGCTAGGGCTTCCTTTCCACCCTTGGATGCGTGTTCGTGCCCCACGGTTTGTAGAGGTAGGCGGCAGGTGGTGACAGCCCTGTCCATCCCTTGTAATCCTCCACGTTCGGGTATGGCGTAGGAGTATATATGAAATGTCCGGAGATTGGGGCAGACTCTGATCGCTGGATCTCCCGATGATGGCTTGGCAGTAGAACAGCTTAGTCTTGGCTTGTGAGCAGCTTAGGCTATAGGTAGATGCTACGCACGCTACTTGACGATGTACATTAGGAGTAGCAGTTCTTCTTACTTAACCTTAGTCTAGCTTAGAGTTGCCTCTCGCCCTTTTATCAGAGAGTGGAACTGCCTACTGTGTGTGTCGCACTATCCTCTATCCATTTATTGCCTTACCCCTGCATTTGGATATTGGTTATGATCTATCATTTGTAACACCATGAGTATAAGTACATACTTGTCAACCACGTCTTCCTTTGGAAAAATATAAATAACGATACCCTGGAATACTCTCGGGTGAAATGCTACAACGGGTTATCCGTGCGCTTGCGGATTATCTTTTATGATTCAATACTAATAATACATAACTGGCACTCGTTGCTAGTTGTGGATTATTATGTATCCTAAGCAAGTAACTTAACCCCTGGTATTTCTGGCGCCGAACCGGGAATATTCACTCTAGGCCTAACCAGCCTAAGGTGGTGTTTTCTGTTTGGTGTAAGAAATACCAACATGGAGCTAAGGAGAGTGGAGCTGGGTCCCTATGTACTTCTTATGTTCCTGCCTATGCATCACATACAAGTCTAAGTTCTATGTCAACCTGGAACAGAGAGGATTAAACACAGCAGGGTTGTCACCACCTACCGGCAACCCTTCTACTAAGACACGTGACACTAGGGCTATTAGGTCCCTATGCCAGTCCTAGGGTCACGTGACAACAAGGCAATTAAGTCCTCATTGCCAGACCGATCCCAAGCAGTCAGTTCCCTAGAACAGAGAGGATAAGCATAGCAGGGCTGTCACCACCTACCGACAACCCTCTACGAGGACACGTGACATTAGGGCTATTAAGTCCCTATGCCAGTCCTAAGGTCACGTGACAACGAGGCAATCAAGTCCTCACTGCCAGACCACTCCTTGTTTGTGGGAACAACCCAACACCCAGAGCTATTCAACAATCTAAGCACCACGCTTACATTGCTAAACAGTACTCTCGATTCCCATGGGACTTTGACCCTTCGGATCATCAAGTCGGGAACAAGAATACGCCTAATCTTGACCCGACGGATCAAGATCAAGTGCTATAACACGCATAACTCTGACCCTATGGACCATCAAGTCAAGAGGTGAGACATGCGTAACTCTAACCCTACGGATTAACAAGTTACAATCTATATCACACATGACTTTAACCCTACGGATTGATAAGTCATGGGCCCGAGCATGTCTAACCACTTTATGCGATGAATGAGTGCAAGAACATAGATGAACTAGGAAAAGTATGCGAAGCAATAAGCAACCAATCATGACTAGGCAATAATCACATAGAAAGCACATGGCTATCACACTAGTACAATAATAAGTCATAAGGAATAAAAAAGATAAATCTATAGATAAATGACAAGAGTCTTACAAGAGGGGAATAGAGTAGATCTATCCCAAAGCTCTCCAAGACTAGGTCGAGGACCTCTAGTCAGCCCTCTCCCCCCCTACACTCCTCTATGGCCTAAAGACTAAGTCTAATGCTAGAGATGGATTCCTCTTGGTGTGTCTTGTGTGTCCTTCAGGGGAGGGGGTACCCTTTATTTATAGACTTGAGTAGGTCGGTTTGGGGGGCCTCCACCGCCTCAATGCATTGATTGCAGGCAGAACCGCCTTCAGGAAATCGGTGCTGAACCGCCTGAGAAAATTGGGCCTGTGGGTCCACTCTGGCAGGTCGGCCGACCCCCCCCCCCCCCCCCCCCCCCCCCCCCCCCCCCCTGGCCCCTATGGTCTTGGGCTTTGTCCGACGTGTCCCACTTGATGGCCCAAAGGTGGATCTTGCTGCTATGGTCCAAGGTGAGTCCAGATGGCTGAATTTTGGCCTTTTGTCCATCGCGTGTGATTCTGCGATGACCATAGATTTGCCGGAGGGATATTTTGCTTGGGCTTGGGTCAAGGAGTCCCCCTTTGGATGCTAATGATGTATCTTGGTGCTTTGGCCCAATTTGGATAGGTTTTGTATCCTTTTTGGTTTATGTCTTCCTTGGCTGCAAATGCTGATTTCTCGGAGTGATGGATTGTCGGCATTGCGATGAATTTTCCCTCATTTTCATATGAATTGCACTTGCACTCATAAATATAGCAAGACTAGTGGAATTTGTTAGAAATAAGCCCTACATCTACTCTTGGTGTTGGATATTGATTAAAAAGTGCAGATGGTTGACGGTAAAAGATATGCTTTAAGGACCATCAACAGGCTCGAGCGCGGCGAGGCCGAGGAGGCCCAGCCCCGCGTCGGAAGGGGCGAGGAGGTCCAGCATGGGGAGGTCGCCGTCGCGCCGCTGCTCCTGGTGGTGGCCGCCACGAGCCGGGTGTTGCGGTGGATCTGAGGACGGGGAGGTGAGAGAGGCAGAGATGGCGTCACCCAAGGTAAGATCTTCACGTTCTGATGCTGCTTGACGACGAGGACGGCGGAGCTAGTGGATTGCCCGCCGTCGGACTGTGTTGAGCGCGGCCCCCGGCGAAGATCGACATGGTGATCTCCCCCGGGGCGCGCTAGCAGGTCGTCGAGGGGGCGCGCTGCTGGCGCACCGTGGAGGACAAGGGCGGCAGCGGCGCACGACGAGAGGCGCCGGCGGCGCTAGGTTTGAGAGCACAGCGGAAAAAAATTGGATCGTGTTTTGGCTCTATACCATGCAGAAGGGTAAGATTGTATGATGGATGATTGTATTCCTAAGCCTCATGGGCGAATTATATAGGAGTACATTGCTTGGAGGGCAAGGAGCCTCCGGTAGAGATAAGGCAAGCCGGATTTACAAGATCCTAAACTACCATATCTATATCCCAATATACTCTAACATATACGGAGTACGTATTTCATTAAAAATAAGAGAAGTTTGAATTAGAAACGACCACAACACAAGACCCAAAAAAGAACAAACCGGTTACAAGGATCGACCTAACACAAAAGTTACATGAACAAGCGAGAAAAGAAAGGAGGTGGGAACAAGCTCCCAAGAGAAAAGAAAGGCGAAAAGTAGGCTCTAGGCAGCGTGCACCCGCCTTGGGAGGAGGAGCTTCGTGATCTTGGCGAATCCTACAGGTGCTGAAAGGTTGACCTCATCAATAATCTCCTGAGCCAACGCGACCGGCCGGAGGGCTTGAAACTCAAAGACTCTTATTACTGGCACTGCTAACTAATACTAGTTGCTAACCTCCTCACAATCTATGTAGACGCAACATTAATTACATACTGGAGCACCACGGTAACCATATGGGCTCAAACAACAAGTTGGTACTGTTAGGTTTTTTTTCCCCTCCTTACGGAAGGTATTTGAGACTGACTGGGCTATATCTTTAATTTGCTGACAGCCATCCCACTTGAACATTTTGGAATATAAGAAACAGTTCTTTATGCTGCATAGTCCACTCCTGGATAATTTAATGTAACATGGCCGGCATTCGTATGTCCAGCCACCATTTGGCGTCTAATTTAGCTTATTTAACTCTTTATGCTCTTGTCCGTGTCAACAACGAAAGCCCTTATTACACAAAATAAAAGCTAGATAGTACTAGAGCAGACACCAAATTGTCCAGATCGCAGCAATGGCCTCGCGCATCGGAGCCGGCGGTCGCGTGGTATTCTTCCCATTCCCGTACCAGGGCCACTTCAACCCCGTGCTCCGCCTCGCCGGCGCCCTGCACGCCCGCGGACTGGCGGTAACCGTGTTCCACACAGACCTTCGCTCGCCAGACCCAGCCGACTTCCCCGCGGATTACCGCTTCATGCCGGTGCCCGTCGAGATGCCACCGGAGGTCGTGGCGTCCGAAGACATCGCCAGACAGGCGATGGAGCTTAACGCCAGGTGCAAGGCACCGTTCAAGGACCGGCTGGCAGCGCTGCTTGCTGAGGGGGAGGAAAGAGGTGGCGTCAGGTGCGTGATCACTGACGTCTTATGGTACTCAACACAAGAGGCAGCGAGGGAGCTCGGTGTACCGGCGATAGGAATGATGACGAGCTGCGCGTCAAGCTTCAGGACGTACATGGCTTACCCAACCCTCATCGAGAAGGGTTACCTTCCCGTACAAGGTAATTGAAGGTGACCTTACATATGTCCACTCCAGTTGAACTATTAAGATACAAGATTGTTCGTTTGGCTTTTACATTCCAGAGGCACACAAGGACGATCCAGTCGACGTGCTACCACCGTTCCGTGTAAGAGATCTACAACGCATCGAGACAAGCAGCCTCTCCGACTTCGCTAGTGTGCTGTGGGACACCGTCACCGTAGCACGGCAATCCTCAGGTCTCATAATCAACACCTCTGAAGCCATCGAGGCGGCCGACCTCGACAAGATCCGCGAGGTCATGGCCATCCCGGTCTTCGCCGTCGGCCCTCTCAACATGTTGTCGCCGGTGGCAAAAAGTAATCTGTACGAGCTGCAGCAAGACCGCCGATGCCTTGACTGGCTCGACACGCAGGCGCCAGCCTCTGTTATCTATGTGAGCTTTGGGAGCCTCGCGGCAATGGACCCTCATGAGTTCTTGGAGCTCGCCTGGGGCCTTGCTGACAGTAAGCGTCCATTTCTTTGGGTTGTTAGGCCGAGTCTAATTCGTGGCTATGAGTCTGGTGAGCTACCGGACGAGATGCAAAAAGAGATTTGCAATCGAGCTAGGATCGTGGACTGGGCTCCACAGGATGAGGTGCTGGCTCATCCAGCAATTTGCGCCTTTTTGACGCACAATGGGTGGAACTCCACTATTGAGGCTATGTCGGAAGGTGTGCCAATGATATCCCGTACGTTCTTGGGGGATCAGTTTGGGAATGCTAGGTACGTGTGTGATGTTTGGAGGGTTGGAATAGAGGTCAAGGTAGAAAATCAGATTGAAAGGGGGAAGATCAAAGCTGCTATTGAGACACTGATGGACAGCGAAGAAGGGAAAGAAATTAGAGAGAGAATGAAAAACCTGAAGAAGACAGTTGAGGAGAGCATCAAGGAAGGTGGGTCATCACACTCAGCTTTTGTTAATTTGGTTGACACAATAATGTCCTTTTGACTCATTCAGAAAATACAATAGCAAAGCCATTCGTGATGGTGTCAATCTATTGGCGTGTATTTTATTGTTGTAATGTTTCGCTTTTAGATTTGGGACACATTTGTACAAGTTTGTAATGGTCATTTCTGTTGTATGCCTTGTCTTTGGAAAACGAACCATGTGAAAAAATAAATCTGCTTCAATCAAACGAAACATTAATCTAAACTGAGTAGAGCAAAAAGAAGATTATGAGGTCCCATTATTTGGAAAGCTTAAATTAATTAGTGACTGTGAGTTACTACATAGATATTTTGCATATAGCAAAAACTACCACCCTATGTAGGGGTGAGTGTTGATGCGTATTTATAAGTGTTTGTGTCTCAGCGTCTCTACCATGTTCAATAGAAACTATGTAAGACGTTCAGATATGTTTTACAGGAAATAATTCTCACGAATAACATATACCAGCCACAACGAGAAGGATCTAGGTCCTTCCCGAAACAAAACAAAAAAGATAAAGAAAAAAAGAAGAGAAGGATCTCGGTAACTCCGATAGGGAAGTGTAACAATTACAAGTATGCCGAAGCTTGCTTCATGCTGAAACGATCAAGACAATGTGGACCAGTACACTGTTATTTTCTCGTTTTTTGTGTAAACCATTAACAACATTTTGCTTGTCTTCATCTCAAAAAACGACAGCTAAACATAAGCCACCCACTACGCGCGATTGACATAATGACAGCCGGTGGGGCAGGTGATAGGATGCAATCTTCTGGAATGAGATGGCCACCAAGTTGCCTATGACTTGTGTGGGTGGTTATCCTGATGTTTAATTAACCACAGAAGGTTATTCAAAGCCCCAACAGGAAAGGAAACTGCAGGAACTACTTTAATGATACCCCTATTTTCCCCAAATTTGTGAGTAATGTATTCACTCGGCTATTCAAACAGTAGAACACTGGAGCACCACGGTACCATCGACGTAACTGTTAGCCTATTTTTTCCCCTCTCTTACAGAAGATATGGGAGACTGAGTACGGGCCATATCATTAATTTTTGGGCAACGATCCAGCATAAACAATGTAGTTTTTTTTTTTGCGGGTAACAATATAGTTAATGTAAGCAACATTACTTCTGTATTCTGGATATGCCGACCACTCAAACATAGTGTAATGTAGCATGGCATTAGTATGTCCAGCTAACATTGGCGTCTCATAATAATCTATTTGACTCTGTCGGTTCTTGTCTGTCTCAATAACAAAAGCCCTTACACATAGCGGAAAAGTAAAGCCAGACAATGTCAGATATCAAGTTGTCGAGAGAGTAGCAATGACATCGTGCAACGGAGCCGGCGGTCGTGTGGTGTTCTTCCCATTCCCGTACCAGGGCCACTTCAACCCCATGCTTCGCCTTGCCAGCGCTCTGCACGCCCGCAGACTCGCCGTCACCGTGTTCCACAAAGAACTTCGCGCGCCAGACCCAGCTGATTTCCCCGTGAATTACTGTTTCGTGCCAGTGCCCGTCGACATACCACCCGAGGTCGTGGCGTCTGAAGACATCGCCAGACAGGTGATAGAGCTTAACGCCAGCTGCAAGGCACCTTTCAAGGATAGGCTGGCGGCGCTGCTTGGGGATGGGAAAGAAGGAGGCGGCGTTCTGTGCGTGATAACCGACGTCATATGGCACTCTGTGCAGGCGGCGGCGAGGGAGCTCGGCGTGCCGGCGATGGGGATGATGACAAGCAGCGCATCAAGCTTCAGGACGTTCATGGCTTACCCAATCCTCATTGAGAAGGGCTACCTTCCTGTCCAAGGTAATCGAAGGTGACTTTAAGTATATGAAATCAATCTATCACATACCGGATTGTTCATTTGATTTTGAACTTGCAGAGGAGCACAAGGACGATCCAGTCGACGTGCTACCACCGTTTCGTGTAAGAGATCTGGAACGCATCGAGACAAGCACCCTTTCCGACTTTGCCGCCCTAGTGTTGGACAGAGTATCTGCAGCACGGCAGTCCTCGGGTCTCATAATCAACACGTCTGAAGCGATTGAGGCGGCCGACCTCGACAAGATCCGTGAGGGTATGGCCATCCCGGTCTTCGCCGTCGGCCCTCTCAACAAGTTGTCGGCGGCGGCAAAAACCAGTCTGTACGAGCTGCAGCAAGACCGGCGGTGCCTAGATTGGCTCGACACGCAGGAGCCGGGCTCTGTTATTTATGTGAGCTTTGGGAGCCTCGCGGCAATGGACCCTCATGAGTTTCGTTGGAATGCTGAAATTTTCTGGCTCCCATTGATTTTTCATTTAGCACAAATTGCCGCCCTAACTATCTGGGAATTCCAGGTATGTTTTTATAGGAATTGTCAAGGTTTTAGGGCCTCGATAGATTATAATGGGTAGCGAAGGAACCAAGAATATGATGGTGAATATGGGACACAAGGTTTAGACAGGTTCGGGCCTCCCGGAGGATAATAACCCTACGTCCTGTATGTCGTGCTATTGGATTGATTGTCTTTAGATGGAGCCCCTGCCCGCCTTATATATCCGGGGGATCAGGGTTACATGGAAAGTATCTTAGTCGGTTACAACTCGGAATTGCTCGGAGTACAATACAAGAGTCCTGATCTATCTTGCCGACTAGCCGCACCTTCTTTTTAGAGTCATGGGCTACTCGGTTTCTTCTGGGACGGACCGACTACCCTTGTCAGGCTACTCGGCCCTGCTGGTCATGAGGGTACCCGGGGGTCATGGTAACGACAGTAGCCCCCAAGTGCTTTTTGATTGATCTTGATTGCTTTGTACAAGTGAATCTTCAGGTTGACTGATGAATTAAAAAGGACTTAACCTGAATCAAGCTTGTTGTAAATTGAGATACCTGGCCCCGAGTGACTCAGGGGCAGCAGGGCCTTGAATTAAGCATATTAGCAATTGACACCCAATACTTGAACTGAGCCAAAGAATTGGATGAATTTGAAAAATAATAGCCGACTCAGTCGGTTGCAGGTTCATAAGAGATCCATAAAGGAATTTGCATAAAAAGCCAGTTCTCAGAACTGACAAGATCCATAAAGGAATTTATGATGAATGCACGTAAGTGCATCATATAGATGTAGCCCCCGAGTTAATGTGCAATTCGTAGAATTGGACAGAAACTCAGAGCAAGCATGAACCAAGATATACTGTCCTGATCCGAGTGAATAAGTACATCATATAGATGTGACGAAAAATTGCATCCGTAAGATGTTGAACTCCCGATCTCTTGTGCACAGGACTGCTTAAACAATCGATCAAGGTGAGTCTTAGCCAAGAATTTATCATTCCGGACTAGTAGTCTGGGTCCATCTGTCTCAGCTCAGCCGAGGATGATTACAACCCATATTTGTATATATGGATGCGCGCTAGCGCATCTATATATATAGATGTAGCCCCCGAGCTTCAGCTTAATTGAGGCAATTAAGTTGAAGGTCAAGGAAATTTCTAGGTAATCATCCGACAAAATGTTAAGGACGAAGCAACCCGTGTGCCTGGCATGAAGCCGATTAAATATGATGGAACTCACGCAAGTGAGTCCATATGGACTAGCCCCCGAGCCTGTAGACAATTGGAACAATCGTGTACAGACTCAAAAGAGACTAGAAAAGCTGTAACATAAAAAAACAAAGCCGAAAAAGCCTGACTGATAAACAGCCGAGTAGATTTGTTGGACTCACGCAAGTGAGTCCATATGGACTAGCCCCCGAGTCTGTGTATAATTAGCATAATTATGTACAGACTCCAAGGAGAGAAAGTCCTTATGTGAAAAATTATGTGTAGGCAGAAATCAACTCCACACATCATTACCGAGTAATGAGAGAAAGGATTAAGTGCTATCACACTCCACAGTATCCGAGTCAGCCGAAGCTTATCCACCGAGTCACAAGAACACTGTGTAACAGAATCGATTCCGTCAGTGTTGTCTTCACTCCACAGAGGGTATCTGACCAGTTGCTTTTCCAGGCAAGGCAGCGCGAACGCCAGGCATCCCGTGGCTTTCCAGATTCCATCGCGTTGGCTTTAAAAGGGATGGCAATCGGATGGACACAAACTCGAGCTCACCACCATGGCAGGCAAAAAAGCGAGTAAGAGAAGTTCCTGAGCCAATCCCTCCTCCACCAGCAGCTCCCGAGCCACCATTGCTGCCGCCGCCGGTAGAGATGCCGCCGGTGATGGATCTGGTGCCGTACTACAGAGCACCACCGCTGGCAATGGTGCCGCCACCACCAACTGCACCAGCTCTGCCGGAGCTCATCGTCATCACCTCCTCTGATGAGGAGGACGGTGAGAACCGCCGGAGGTGGCAACCGGGTCGCCACGACCGCCTGGACAAGCCATCACGCGTGGCGGACCGCACCAGGAGCCGTCGTGGAGGCTAGGTCCGCAAGGAAGCTTGGGGATGACACCGGGCGCCCAGATCCAGGGGAGATCTGCTGCTGATGGTGCCCGAAGAAGAGTCTCAAGTCTGCATCTTGTGTTGTGTTCCTGTACTCGTGTTGTAGTTCTTGCATCAGTCCATGTCTTGCATTGTAACTCATCTTGTTCAGTGGAATAAGAGACTCCAGCACTTATGTTTGCTAAAAATCATCTTTTCCCGACTGAATCTCGCTTGTGGATAACAGCCTAGTCATCAAAATGACTAGCCGAGTAGTCACGCTCGAGTAGTTGTAGAGGCGCCAGTTTTCCCGCTCACGGAAACCCTAATAAGGTTCCGTATCACAGAAGCCAAACGGTTGGGCTTAATCTGAGCCGTAGAGGCAAGATAAGATAAATCACGGCCGTTAAGGCACGCCCAGTTTAGAAATAAAAGAACTGCCTCGCCGCCGTTGAACTATTCACATTACATTCGCACTTCAATCCTCAGATCCTTCACTCCTCAACACCAAATCAATCCCCGAATAGTGCTGGGATGGCTCGTGTGAAGTGCACTGCTGCTCCGATCGCCGGCGTAAGCTGTTCAGGTGGAGAAAATGTTGCGGAGGAACAGGGGAGAGGCGCTGCAGATGCCATGGTCGTAGCTGCTGGAGGCGCGGGTGCAGAGGTTGCCGCCGAAGAGGAGTATGCAGTCGCGTGGCCAAGATCCGTCACCACAGACGACCGTCTCCAGGCTCTTGTTGATTTAGGCCTGCTTCCACCGAAGGAGATCATCGGGTGGAGAGCAGCATCGGGTGAAATCTACCCGTCTCCCGGTCCAGGTGAAACAGTTGTTTTCGAATCTTTCTTCCACCGTGGATTGGGGTTGCCAACGAGCAGATTCTTGAGATCGTTGCTGTTCTTTTATGGCATCGAGCTATGTCATCTGAATCCGAATGGGATCCTGCACCTGTCAATGTTCGTGACATTGTGTGAGGTGTATCTGGGAATCGAGCCCATTTTGACCTATTCAGACATCTGTTCTTCCTGAAGCCTCATCCATCAGCCGATAGCCCAGCCACCGTTGGAGGAGCCGGGATCCAGCTTCGCAGGAAGGACAAATTCTTCGACTACGAGTTGCGGACCTCGAACAAGGGCTGGCATCATGAGTGGTTTTACTGCGCGAACGTCATACCAGCTCTGCCGAAGTTTGTTGGTAAGGCTCCGACTTACAACCCTATATGGAAGAGCAAGCCGGATAAAGACATGACGTCCGAGTTAGATGCCTTAGTGAGGACCATTGCTGAACTGAAAACACCTGACTTTGGAGTCACTGGTCCAGCTATTGCCATCAACTTTTGCATCAGAAAATTCCAGCCTTTGAAGGCAAGGATTCGACCTGCTTGGACCTGGAAGGGTCCAGGAGACAAGGATCAAGAACCCATCCCTGGAGGATATCAAGAAGCGCAGAGATTCCGAGTGATGGCTCGAGGTCAAGAATTCTTCACCGCCAACTGCAATGTGACCATGTTAAAGTCAGACGGAACAATGCAATGGGTGGGTTACTGGAGAAAGATCCCCAGACCTGCGGTAAGTGATTCTGCCGAGTTAAATATTGAGATATACAACTTGGCATATCAGCTAATAACCATCCTTCTCTTCCCTTGTGCAGGAAATGGAGAAGTACAAGAGTCGGGGACTGGAGCCCCCGGCGAACGATGATGGCTCTCTGAGAGCCCTGCCTGCGAGGGACCAAGATTTGGTCTTAGCCGATGATGGCGATAAGTCAGACAGTGATCTGAGCGCCCTTTTTGCCTCACTTCCTGACTCGGATGATGAGGCAACGGAGAGTGACAGAGGGGCAGAAGAAAAAGAAGCCCCCGAGAATGAAGGGAACTCTGCCGCCGAGTCTGACATTCCGAAGGATCCCACGCCAAACCCAACCGGTGAGTCACTTCGCTCCCGAGAGCGGCGAAGCAAAACCAATCAGGACCGTGACGCTCGTCGTTTGGGTTTGGAGCATGCTGCAGGTCAGTCTTCTCAAGGCGAGCTGCCGCCGAGAAGTGGTGCCTCTCAGAAGAGGAAGAGAGCTTTAATTCTCTCCAGCTCTGAGAGTGAGGGCGAGGCTCTCAACCCACCAACGGGGAGAAGGAAGTCGCCTGAGAAATTGGTGGAGCCAGAACCTAAGAAGGTCAAGAAGACCAAGAACCAGGTCCGGCGTCCGGGGTTATATCCCCAAAGAGTAGCCAAAGTACTCAGTGTGCATGTAAATCTCTTTTTATGTGCCTTATTCACCACTAAGGGTTATTGTTAACTTGCAGGAGGACACTCCGAGTCAATCGGACGCGCCAATCCTGAAGTTGCGCCGACTGGCGGCGGGGATGTGATTCCCATGGAGACACAGAATGTCTCGGCTGTCTCTGGTTCAGCCAGTGCTAGTGGCACTGAAGTGCCAAATCCTGAGAGGGACGTGGCAGCTAGCCATGAAGGCCACGCATCTTCTCTTCCTCGGCCGTCACCTCCAAAGGAGGTGTATAAAAAGAAGAAGCAGCCCGTGATCAGAATCCGGGTGTCTGACGTGTAAGTATTGGTATACTTTTCAATGTTAACAAGTATCGACAATGCGATAGTTACTGTCAGTTTAATGGCTTTTGCAGCCCTCCATCTCAAACGCTGCCTGTGAAGAAGGCTGACACTGCGGCGCCGAGTGACAAGTCGGCTGAGGAGACTACCTCGAAGCCACAGGCCACCGCGACTGACGAAATGCAAGCAGTGGTGCAGCAGAAGGCGCCAGCGAGTGAGTCGATTCCTCAACCGGTTGAGGGGACACAGGGCCCGAGTCAACAGCAATCCCTAGCAGGCCCTGAGTCGGTCGCTACGGAACCTGAGACTCAACTTGTCGCTGGCCCGAGTCATCCTCCTTCATCTCCAGAAGAAGAAATCCAGACGGACCAGTTCCGCTTTGAGAGGAGGCTTCCCAAGGGCTCCTTTGGCTTCAATTTCAAAGGAACTCTTGTAGAGATCAATGAAAGGGAAGAGGAGGAGCAACAAGATACGCTGGAGAACATGATGTTTGATATGTTGGAACTTCAGCGAGTAAGTTTTACTCTTGTGCTTTCCTTTAACCCGTAAATAAAGTGCTAACAGCATCTGGTCCTTGTCAGAAAATTACTGACGCCAATAAGGCCAAGACGAAATTCCTGAAGGTGCTGAATCCAGCTGCCGAGTCAGTATACAATGCTGTAGCGAGCAAGAGTGCACTGATCGGTACTCAACAAGACAGCATTGATCAGCTGAATCTTCAGCTGGCCGCGCTCAAGGAAGAGAACGCGGCACTCGAGACCATAGCAGGTATAGATCGAGTCAAAAACTGTCATATTTGTCTTTGATTGGTGTGACAAATGCTTTATATTATTTCCAGCCCAACCTAAGATGACTCAGGCGGACATGGATGAGCTGGCTAGTTTGAGAAAAAATGAGCCGCTTATGAGAAACAAACTTGAGGAGCTGAGAGCTCAGGCAGCCGAGAGACAGAAGGAGACGCAAGCCATTGTTGAGGAACGAGACTGGCTGCAATCTGAATCGGCTGCACTCAAGTCTGAGTCAGATAGGTTGACAAAGCTGGAGACAAAACTCAAAGGTAAGTGCCACCATACTTTGCGATATAACCTGTTGATGTTTAGCCGATGAGAACCGACTTGTTGTTATTCTGCAGGTGAGCTTGGCACCTTGAAGACTGAGAATGCAGCTTTGTACCAGAGTTCTGACGAAGTGTTCCAGTACGTGTGGCCTGATCCTGAGGACAGACCTAAGGGTTCTGTGGCTGAGATGCTGAATCAGGTGCCACGGGCCACGAAGGCTCACTGCAAGCAGCTGGCAGAGACTGCTTCCCGCCATACTCTGAGCGTGGTCAAGTCGCACTTCCCACTGATGGATCTGTCGAGCTTGCAGCAAGGGTTTGCCCTTGGGACTACCCAGGAGAAGGCACTGGAGCTGATGAACGAAGCCACGAGATGTGGTGAAGAACTGGTAAAGGATCTCTCTCTGTCACCCTGAGGCTGGACCGAGTGAAATTCCTGTAAAGATACAATATAATGTAAATAAGTAGGATTATACGGTAATCGACAAACGAACCTATGGGTCCTTTTGTGAATATGATATTTTGTTGAGTCGGCTCAGCCACTCTCTTTCGATCTCGAGAAAAGAATGGTGTCTTATGTTTATGCACTCAGCGTTGTCAACCAGCCGAGTAGTGTTGGACTATGAGTCGGCAGACACGTTCGGGCGATGGCATTAACTTTTGAGTTTCACAATCAGAGCAACCATCCTAACTCAGAGATCTAGGAGATTGACATAAGTCAAGGAATTAAAGGTGAGTGTCAGTCGGACGAGCCTCTTTGGACTGTTTTCAGAGACCAGTTGCTGCCTTATATTTATGCACTCTCAGTAGAGCTTCACAATCAGGGCAGACAAGGCTTACTTAGTCGGCCAGAAGAACTCGTGACATAACTCAGTAATTATGAGTGATATTTAGCCCCCTGGCTCTGTAAGCAGTAAGGCCGTTACTGGTTACAGAGTCAAGAAAAACTTGTAGGGAGAGAAAAAAGGCACTTTATTGCGATGAGGTACACAAGGTAGTTACAATATAGAGTAAAAATTTAAACAAAGAAGTGACGTAGCTGAGTTATGTTCCATGTATTTGGAAGGAGTTCTCCGCTCTCACGCCGCAGTCGATACGATCCAGGACGAGTGACTTCATGGACGATGAATGGTCCTTCCCAGATAGGCAACAGCTTGTGTCGGCCTTCTGTGGTCCGGATCTTCTTGAGTACTAAGTCGCCGGCTTGAAAAGCTCGGTCACGTACTCAGCGCTGGTGATAGCGCCGTAGTGCTTGGAGGTATCTTGCCGACTTCCGCAGCGCGTCCTCCCTCATCTCCTCGAGCTGATCGATGGACTGGAGACGCTGGTCTTCTGACAACTCGGCCTGGTACGATGTGACTCGCGGGGAGCCGTACTCCAGTTCAGAGGGAAGGACTGCTTCGGCACCGTAGACTAGGAAAAATGGCGTTTGCCCCATGGGACGAGTGGGAGTAGTCCCAAGCGCCCATAAGACGGAAGGTAACTCGTCGACCCATCGGTGCGTATGACTTGAGCCTGTTGAAGAGGCGAGGTTTGAGACCTTGAAGAATCATGCCGTTGGCTCGTTCAACAGATCCATTGCTCTCTGGGTGATACGCAGAGCCGTGGCAAAGCTTGATGCCAACGTCGTCGCACAAGGCGGTGACTTCTTTGTTTTTAAAATTGGTGCCGTTGTCAGTAATGATCCTGTTAGGCACGCCAAATCTGAAGACGATGTCGCGGATGAACTGGACTGTACGACCGGCTGTCTGATCTCGGATGGGTACAGCCTCAATCCATTTGGTGAACTTGTCCACCATGACAAGTAGGTGAGTGAATCCACCTTTGGCCTTCGTGAGAGGGCCAACCATGTCAGGCCCCCAGATAGCAAACGGCCAATTCGGAGGTATGGTCTGGAGGGCTTGAGCCGGCATGTGTATCTGCCGTGCGTAGAACTGACAGCCTTCACAGGTGCGTACAATGTGTTCAGCATCAGTGACGGCTGTGGGCCAGAAGAAGCCTTGGCGATAGGCTTTTCCGACTAGGGAACGCGATGCTGCATGATTGCTGCAAACGCCCGAGTGAATATCCTGGAGAAGTTGCTGGCCTTCTTTCCGTGTAATACACTTCATATAAACGTCGAGTCCCATGATGTCTCTTCTGTCGGCGCTTTTTCGGAGGAGTTGCCCGTCAACGACTTTGTATGACTTGCTCTTCCTGTGGATGGCTTCGAAGTCTTCCTTCTTGTCGGGGAGCTTGCCATGAACAATGAAGTCGATGTAGGGAACTCGCCAGTCTTCGTCCTCTGGGGTCTCGGGGTTGTCTACGACCATGGCTTCTAAAGCGTCAGGCCGCGGCTGCAACGACTCGGCTAATTGGGAGCCAGGTTGTTCCCTTTTGATGAAGGGTGCAAGGACGATCTCCATGAAAACGCCGGGTGGTACGACGCTTCTGCTGGAACCTAGGCTGGCCAGCATGTCGGCTTTTTTGTTGAAGTCACGGTGGATGTGAAAATAATCCAGACCATCAAACTTTTCCTCGAGCTTGCTAGCTGCTTGGGCATAAGCGATCATCTCTTCATGGACACACGACCACTCTTTCTTCAGCTGGTTGATGACGAGTTGAGAATCGCCTCGCACGATTAGATGCTTGATGCCGAGTGACACGGCAATGCGTAGGCCGTGTAGAAGTGCTTCATACTCAGCCGCATTGTTGGAAACCTAGAAGTGCAGCTGTCGTACATAACTCAATTCATCACCACGAGGGGAGACAAGCAGGATACCAGCTCCGGCTCCTGAGAGTTGAAGGGAACCGTCAAAGTACATGACCCACTCTTCAAACTTCTCAGGCTCGGGAGAGACCTGTGTTTCTGTGTACTCAGCAACGAAGTCGGCCAGAGCTTTAGCCTTAATAGCCGTTTGTGGCTTAAAGGTGAGATTGTAAGTACTCAGCTCGATGGCCCATTTTGATATTTTGCCGGTGGATTGCCGGTTATGCAGAATCTCACCGAGGCCATAAGACGTCACCACGATGATCGGGTGGTCTTGGAAGTAGTGAATCAGCTTGCGTGATGCCATGAGCAGGCCGTAGACGATCTTCTGGATATGAGAGTATCCGACCTTAGATTTGGACAACACCTCGCTGACGAAATAAACTGGACGCTGTACTGTCTGGATCTGGCCCGGTTCTTGTCTCTCAACTACAAGGGCGGCGCTGACCACATGAGTGGTGGCTGCGATGTAGAGGAGGAGAGGTTCTTTTGGCTCCGGGGGAACCAACGTGGGGGGTGAGCTGAGAAATTCTTTGAGCTGAATAAAGGCTTTCTGAGCTTCGTCGTCCCACACGAACTTGTCTTGCTTTTTGAGCAATTTGAAGAACGGCAGGCCCTTCTCGCCGAGTCGTGAGATGAAACGACTGAGGGCCGCCATGCATCCCGAAAGCTTCTGGACGTCTCGCTGACACTTCGGGACCGGCATTTTTAAGATTGTTTCGACTTTCTCCGGGTTAGCCTCAATTCCACGGTGGGTAAGGATGTACCCGAGTAGTTTGCCGGAGGGCACGCCAAACACGCACTTTTCCGGGTTGAGCTTCATGCTGAAATTGCGTAAGCAATCAAACGTAGCTCGGATGTCATCAATAAGGTCGTCCTTATTTTTGGTCTTGATGACCACGTCGTCTATATAAGCCTCAACTTTCCGCTTCTTAAGAAGGCTTTCCAGACACTTCTGGATGCAACGCTGATACTCGTTCTTAAGGCCGAAAGGCATTGTTAGATAACAATAAGCGCCGAAAGGAGTAATGAAAGAAGTCTTGAGACAATCCTCCTCTTTGAGTCGGATCTGATGGTAGCCGGAGTAACAATCAAGAAAACTTAATAATTGACAACCGGCCGTAGAGTCTACAACTTGATCAATCCTAGGGAGCCCGAAAGGATCTTTCGGACAAAACCTATTGAGATCTGTGTAATCGACGCACATGCGCCACTGCTTATTTTTCTTCTGAACAAGAACTGGGTTAGCCAACCAGTTGGGGTAGAAGACCTCCTTGATAAAACCAGCGGCTAACAGTTTTGTTACATCAGCCCTAATGGCCTCCCGACGATCCGGGGTAAAGCGACGAAGCCTCTGCTTGATAGGTTTGGCCGTCGGGTCAACACGTAGAGCGTGCTCGGCAAGATTCCTGGGAATACCAGGCATGTCAGAGGGTTTCCAGGCGAAAATGTCCCGGTTTTCCCGAAGAAACTTGACGAGCGCGAGTTCCTATTTGTCGTCCAGGTCGGTCCCGATGTTGGCCGTCTTGGAGGGCTCAGCCGGGTCCAGTACGATCTTCTTGATCTCGGGGTCAAGGTGCTTGACCCGGAGCTTGTACTGCTTCTTTTGCGGAGCGAGGTTGTCGTCTTGAGCATCGTCTTCCTCGATCTCTAGCATGGACTTGCCTTCTGCAGCTTCTTGGAGTTGAGCAAGCTCGAGGCTCTCGGTCTCACAAGCATAGGATTGCTTGACATCTGCCCGGAGCGTGAGGACTCCCTTACGAGCTGGCATCTTCAGAACTAAGTAGGTATAGTTGGGAATAGCCATGAACTTGGCCAATCCCTGGCCGGCCAATGATGGCGTGGTACGCCGACTCAAAGTCGGCGACTTGAAAGCAGACATACTCCTTGCGATAGTTGTTGCCATCACCAAAGGTGACTGTTGGCGGTCATTAAACCATGATTTGACCGCTACCCTACCGGTAAATAAATGTATAACACCAAGATTTTGTGCATAGTAGTTAGGAATAATGCTACTCCACAGGTTTTGGTGAATATTTGGATGCAGGAGTGGATAATGGAGAAAAGTGGGCCCAGCACGGGAATTTCCCTGACTGGCCGGCCCCACCCTAGGCCGGCCGGCCCCACCTGGTGGCCGTAGGCCCCAGGCTTCCTCCGGTGGGCTGGAAACTGGTCCACAACGCATAATTCAAGGCCCAACCCAGCGGATTTGCGCCGACTTACCAGAGGTGGGCCATTTGGGCCTTAACTTGGCCCCTACTGCAATTCTGCCACCCCCACGAAGTAGCCGACCTTCAGACCGCCTTCAGGAGTGAATCAGGAGCGTTGAGGCAGAAGGCGGTGGCCAGCCGCCACAGGGGACGGCCGGCCGGCCCCCCTACCTGGCCGGCCGGCCGACCTTGGCGCCACCGCCTCTCCAGCTTCGGCTATTTAATCCCCTGGGTCCTGGAGAGGCTATAAATACCCCTGGCCGGCTGCAGAAACAATTCGCACCATCACACTTCATCCAAGTGTTCATTAGTTTAGTACTAGCTTTGGGAGTTAGAGTAGAGTAGAGTAGAGTGAGAGCTCTCTCGGGCTTCCAGAGTATTCTCGGAGTTCGGTATAGTTCTTTGTATCCTTACTCTTTTGAGATATTATTTTATTTAATATATAATTAGTTTTATCTTTATTTATTTCTTTTTAGTAATTCTTTTCTATTTAGTTTATTTATTCTGTTAAGTAAGTGCTCGTAGAAGTCTTGTTGTGGGATTCGTGATTATTGGAGTACGCAAGTACGAGAAAGTGCCTTCGTCGAGATGACGTCGTGTGAAATCTGTGCTTGTTTATTCTTAGATAGGACTGCTCCGTTGATCAAGAGTAGTTCCTCTAGGCGGGTTGTAAGCGTGGCGCTTAGATCTTGGCCTATGCACGTTTGGCACCCAGCCCCACGGAGGATGGTAGCCGCGAGTATATGTGACAGCTGCACCGGTCTCTGTAATCCACCACGTCCGGGTTGGACTCAGCAGGGTCTTAATTATAGCATACGGTTCCCTAGGTTTGAACTAGCATCATCGGTTAGCTTAGCACGTGTGTGCCCCGAAACGACATGACTTGTATGTGTGTGATCTTAACTAGAGTAGATAACCTTTGTAGATTAGACTACAAGAAAGAGTAAATACTAGGTAAACATACAGGTAGCCTTAGCTCTATCTCGTTGCTCTCCCAAATGTATACTACAGTTTTTCTTTTATTACCTTGGATTTGAGGATATGTGTGCCACCCATATATATCATGCCTATCTTACCCCCGTTTCAAGTATAGTTGATACATTATGTCTTTCTCCAAATTATCCAGTGCATTGCTACTGTTCAGCTCCCTTTTGCTCTACTTCCCTGCGGAAATATAAATACGATAACCCTGGAATACTTCAAGGTGAAATGCTACAATGGTGATCCGTGCGCTTGCGGAATTAATGAATTTAATTTTATGGCATAAGAACCGCCAACAAGCATTTCTGGCGCCGTTGCCGGGGAAGTAGCAGCTAGGAACTGAATAAATGCATTGAAGTTTGTGAGAAGAATAATTATCACTTACTTTTGCAGGCTTACCCTTGTCCTGTCTTTCTTTGTTGTGGAAATTTGAAACAGGACTGTGCATGACTGGTTTCGACCTACCAGAAAACTTCCACCCAGATCCGGAACAGTTCTTGAGAAGGGTGAGGGCCAGGCTTACCCCTCCTCCCACCCACGCTCGATCGAAAGTTCTGGCTCTTGAAGGATCCCTTCCGACGACTGTCGAGCGCCCTCCATCTTCATCAACGAACAACAACATGGGTGATCCAGTCGAGAAGACGATCAACGATTTCTCCGCGCCAACTACGGAGAACATCCGCGTGGGTCCCAACCCGCGCATCACCAACAAGGACTACGAGCTCAAGCCAGCCTTGATCAACATGATCTTGGCCAGTCCTTTCTGTGAGAAGCCGTCGGAGGATGCAAATGCTCACCTCCAAAGGTTCCTGATGACGTGCAACACCTTCGTCATAAAAGATGCACCTCAGGACGCCATCCGACTGCAGCTCTTCCCATTCTCTCTGTTGGGGAAGGCTCTCCAGTGGTTCTACGCGAACCAAGAGTCCCTCGACACGTGGACGGCATGCTCTAATGCCTTCCTCGCCAAGTTCTTCCCGCCGGGTAAGACGACTGCCCTGCGGAACAAGATATCGGGCTTCCAACAGCTCGCAGATGAGTCGATCGCGGAAGCCTGGGACAGGATGCAGGAGTACGTTCTCTCATGCCCACACCATGGCATGGAGGAATGGCTCCTCATACAGAGTTTCTACCACGGTTTGAGGCCGTCCGCTCGAGAGCACCTCGACACCGCAGCAGGCGGCTCTTTCTTCTCTCTTAGCGTGAAGAACGCTAAGAAGTTGATTGAGAAGGTGGCGGCCAACCAGACTCATGGTGAACGCCAAGCGGCGAGCACCAAGACCCGTGGAGTGCACCAAGTGGAGACGATGGACATGCTTGCCATCAAGCTCGATCAGCTACTCCGCAAGGTGGAATCTCCACAGGACCTGCAAGTTGCGGACTCCCGCATGACTTGTGAAGAGTGTGGCAACACAGGGCATATGGGCATCAATTGCCCGAATGCGAGAGAGGAATGCAATTTCCTCAACAATGGCAATGGATACCGCTCCCAGAACAACTACGGCTGGAATTCCAGGCCCGACCTCTCCTTCAACAAAAATCAGGAAGGTAACAATGGTAATCTTCCCCGCTTTGAGCCCTCTATCAAGGATCTAGTTCTCGGCCAGGTCAAGATTAATGATAGCATCAGTAAGAAGTTTCTTACTACCGACAAGGCTTTAGAGAGCATAGATGCCAAGCTAGAGTCGTTCAGCACTGCCCTGCAGAATCAGCTAAGCCATAACAAAATGCTAGAAACACAAATTGCGCAAATAGCTTCAGCTGTGCAGTCTCCTCGTGCGGGTAAACTTCCTGGGCAACCAGAAGTTAGCCCCAAGGAGAGTGTAAATGCAATAACCATCAGGTGTGAAGAGAGCGACGTGGAGACCGCGCTCCCCAAGGATGTGATCCGAAAAGACCCTGGATGGCCAACCATTCCGTGTTTGGTCAATGACCGGTGTTTTGCTCAGGCACTATGTGACTTGGGGGCGAGCGTGAGCATCATGCCAAAAGCGATGTAGGATGGGTTAAACCACCCATTGTCCCCAACGATCATGAAGCTCCAGCTTGCAGACGGGTCACTACGCCTGCCCTTGGGGATTGTCGAAGAAGTCCCCGTACAGATCAGAAATCTCTTCATCCCCGTCGATTTCGTTGTGCTCGACATGGGCGTGGATGTCAAGACCCCTCTCATCCTTGGGAGGCCGTTCTTGAGCACCACCAACGCCAACATCGACGTGGGGGCAGGAGAGATCCACTTAGACTTCAACAGCAGGGAAGAGACGTTCAGCTTCAAGCCTAAGGTTGAACAATGCAAGCAAGTGAGGGTCATATATGGAAAGGACCCAAGGAGAGTGGAGAAGATTGAGATTACTCCACCCATGCCACAGCCAGACAACCTTATTGCATACATGAGAGACTATCTGGAAAGAGAGAATGCAAGAAGGCTAGCAAAATATTGGAGGACTCCAAGGAGGATGCCTCAGCCGCCAAACATACCTCAAGCCCCTCTTGCTCCTCCACCACAAGAAGGAGTAGGCGAGTCACAATCGCCTAAGAAGAGGAGAGCGAGGCGCTCAAGGAAGAAGAAGGCAACTACGGTATCGACCGATGAGAGTACAACAAAGGCGCCTATTAAAGAAAAGGTCGCCGCCACCAACACAAAGAAGACAACCAAGGTGTGGCGGAAGAAAGAAGGAACCTCTACCTCGCCAGATTCTCCAGCGAGCGAGGTCCAAACAAGTTGAAGACATGGAGAACGTCTAGCTCAAAGACGTAAAAATGAGAGCCCTCCGATTGGGGAGGCCATCCCAATCGTTATCCTAGCTAGGCCTAGCACTTGTTTTTCTTTTCATAAATCATAAAAACAAAATAAAAATTTGAAAAAAAAATTAAAAAAAATTTCCCGGCGATGCTCATTAGGGGCTAGCCACTTGTATCGTCCTCACTCTTTTTTGCAGGTCAAGAAGGAGGAGGAAGAGCCTGAATCAAGCTTAAGTCTTGCAAAGACTCAAGCTTGGGGAGGGCCCCCAGGTGAGACGGAGTTCAACACTAGCTCGAGTCTTGCAAAGACTCAAGCTTGGGGAGGACCCCTAGGTAAGTATTTCTAACTTTCTTAATAAATAAATAAACTCCCTGTTTCGAATAAATGCTAGAATCTTGGTGTTATGCTACGCTTAAGGGAAATGATGATCGAGTTACAAATTAGCTTCCCATGTGTCGCATAGATGCAACTTCCACTCCTGACATATGTGTTATTTTTATTTGAGTATGATCACATCATGAGTATTGCTTATTTCCGTGGGTTGCATTTGTTACACCAAGTCTGAGCATTGTGGATTGTGATATGGCATGATTAGGACTTGTTGCAATTTCTTAGTATGGTTTCATCCAGAGACGTTTTTCTTGAATTGCTGCAAGTACCTAAAACCCTTCTGTTTTGGCACACTTCTCTTAGTGTGAGGATTTATTTACCTACCAGAGCCATATCATAATATTCGAAACAGCCCCACTCATAGCCATTTGCTTATGTATTGAGTTTTGTTAAGGTTTGATGTACTCTTGAAACTAAGCACTCCTAATTTTGGTCATAATTCCTTCGCGTGTGTTTTCGAAAATTTCTTTCCACCAAATAAAAAGGGGAATGTTTGGATAAATCAACCAAACATTTTCAGAGTTTGCAAAACTTTCGGTCCATCCAAAAAGCTCAAGAATATTTCAAAACGTTTCCTTTGAACCATGCAAAAATTATGGCCCTTTGCACCATGGAGTAGTCAAAAAAAAAACTCCATGGTTGCATGACAAAAGTCAATGGCTATATGGTTCTTATCATAAACATCTTGAGCAAAATAAAGGACCAATGTTTTCAAAACCCCCTTCCACAAGTGTGAGTCTATTTTCTCCCCCTCCATCACATCATCTCTTATGACCAAAATAAATGGAGTTGCTATGTTAATTGAGACTTATCCTTTAGCTTTACAATATATGCATGGCACTTGTGCGTTCCATACCAAGCTCCACATACAAAGCCTCATTTGGTAGAAGGTAGGATGAGTGAAGCTTGTAGGAATAAGACTCACATCGGAGTGGTAAGAGAAGTGCCATCCAAAACGAAGGAGAATTTTTGCACCTTACCTTGCAGCACATAAAAACTCTGGATGCATACCTGCTAGAATTGTTCACTTGTCCAAAAGTGTCGTTCTAATCTTCAATGCTGCATGACAAGGTGTAACTTATAAGCCCCACGATTTTTGCAACACTCATGAATATTTCGTGCTCTCGTAAAAACTTACCACTGTTTAGAGAGTATGTTGTTGCATCTTTATTACCCATGGGGCGCTTCTTTGTAACTCCTGATCCGCCGGTACCCTGAGTTGAGTTTGCTCGGGACGAGCAAAGTTTAAGCTTGGGGAGGTTGTTGGCGGTCATTAAACCATGATTTGACCGCCACCCTACCGGTAAATAAATGTATAACACCAAGATTTTGTGCATAGTAGTTAGGAATAATGCTACTCCACAGGTTTTGGTGAATAGTTGGATGCAGGAGTGGATAATGGAGAAAAGTGGGCCCAGCCAGAGAATTTTCCTGGCCGGCCGGCCCCACCCTAGGCCGGCCGGCCCCACCTGGTGGCCGTAGGCCCCAGGCTTCCTCCGGTGGGCTGGAAACTGGTCCACAACGCATAATTCAAGGCCCAACCCAGCGGATTTGCGCCGACTTACCAGAGGTGGGCCATTTGGGCCTTAACTTGGCCCCTACTGCAATTCTGCCGCCCCCACGAAGTAGCCGACCTTCAGACCGCCTTCAGGAGTGAATCAGGAGCGTTGAGGCAGAAGGCGGTGGCCAACCGCCACAGGGGACGGCCGGCCGGCCCCCCTACCTGGCCGGCCGACCGACCTTGGCGCCACCGCCTCTCCAGCTTCGGCTATTTAATCCTCTGGGTCCTGGAGAGGCTATAAATACCCCTGGCCGGCTGCAGAAACAATTCGCACCATCACACTTCATCCAAGTGTTCATTAGTTTAGTACTAGCTTTGGGAGTTAGAGTAGAGTAGAGTAGAGTGAGAGCTCTCTCGGGCTTCCGGAGTATTCTCGGAGTTCGGTATAGTTCTTTGTATCCTTACTCTTTTGAGATATTATTTTATTTAATATATAATTAGTTTTATCTTTATTTATTTCTTTTTAGTAATTCTTTTCTATTTAGTTTATTTATTCTGTTAAGTAAGTGCTCGTAGAAGTCTTGTTGTGGGATTCGTGATTGTTGGAGTACGAAGTACGAGAGAGTGCCTTCGTCGAGATGACGTCGTGTGAAATCTGTGCTTGTTTATTCTTAGATAGGACTGCTCCGTTGATCAAGAGTGGTTCCTCTAGGCGGGTTGTAAGCGTGGCGCTTAGATCTTGGCCTATGCACGTTTGGCACCCAGCCCCACGGAGGATGGTAGCCGCGAGTGTATGTGACAGCTGCACCGGTCTCTGTAATCCACCACGTCCGGGTTGGACTCAGCAGGGTCTTAATTATAGCATACGGTTCCCTAGGTTTGAACTAGCATCATCGGTTGGCCTAGCACGTGTGTGTCCCGAAACGACATGACTTGTATGTGTGTGATCTTAACTAGAGTAGATAACCTTTGTAGATTAGACTACTAGAAAGAGTAAATACTAGGTAAACATACAGGTAGCCTTAGCTCTATCTCGTTGCTCTCCCAAATGTATACTACAGTTTTTCTTTTATTACCTTGGATTTGAGGATGTGTGTGCCACCCATATATATCATGCCTATCTTACCCCCGTCTCAAGTATAGTTGATACATTATGTCTTTCTCCAAATTATCCAGTGCATTGCTACTGTTCAGCTCCCTTTTGCTTTACTTCCCTGCGGAAATATAAATACGATAACCCTGGAATACTCCAAGGTGAAATGCTACAATGGTGATCCGTGCGCTTGCGGAATTAATGAATTTAATTTTATCGCATAAGAACCGCCAACAATGACTTGCAGGGAGATCTGGCCGAGTGGAAGAGTAGAGCGGCCGGGAATAACACCATGGAAGGGAGAGTTACTCGGCTGGATGCTCGACCTCGGTATCTTCATCTTGTCAAGTGTCTTGACGAAGAGGATGTTGAGAGTGCTGCCGCCATCGATGAAGACCTTGCTGAGTCGGACCTCATCAATGATGGGCGAGAGGATCAGTGGGTATCGACCCGGCTTGGCGATAAAGTCGGGATGGTCGTTACGATCAAAAGTGATGGGCACTTCTGACCATGGGAGGTAGCGAGGAGCATCGACCGAGACCGCGTTGACTTCTCGGAAGGTCAGCTTCTGCTTCCTCTTGGACTCGTACGCGTCAGGGCCACCGAAGATGTGAAGAACAGCTTTGGGCTCGCGGTAGTCGTCCTGGTCCTTGTCGTCCTCCGGCTTCTTGGGCTCTTCTTGCTTTTTGGACGTGTATGTCATGAGGCCTTTGAGGCGCATACAGTCTCGGAGCTTGTGAGTAGCTGACGGTCCGCCATGGAAGATGCAGGGTTCGTCGAGCATTTGCTCATAGTTGGCCGGCGCCCTGGGGCCACGCTGTTGTTTCCTGAACTTGGACTTGTCGGCGAGGGCGACCATGTTGTCACTCTTGCGCTTCTTGTCTTTGGAGCCCGAGTTGTCGTTCTCCTTAGACTTGCCCTTGTTGTCCTGCCGTTGGCGGTACGCGTCGCGATTTTGCTCGGCGCAAAGCTCGTTGCCAGCTGCGAACTGGTCGGCGAGCGCCAGCATCTCTCGGACAGTGGCCGGGTAGTTCTGGCCGAGTCGATGGAGGAGGTTGCGATCGGTGCATCCTTCGATGAAGGCTGCGATCACCTCAGACTCCGACACACTCGGGATCTCGTTCTTCTTCCGAGAGAAGCGTTGGGTGAAGTCCCGGAGGGACTCGTTGTCTCGTTGCTTGATCTATTTGAGGTCTCTGCCCTGAGCTGGTCTGTCGGCGGTTGGCCGATAGGTGTCAATGACTATGCGGGTGAGTTGATCCCAGGAATCAATTGACCGGCAGGAAGGTTGGTTAACCAGCGCCGAAGTGGAGATGACAGCATGAGGGGGAGGTAGCAGGCCATGACAGCTCTATCGCCCCCAGCGATTTTGACGGAGAGTGCATAGGACTCCAGCCACTCGGCTGGATCGGTCTTGCCGTCGTATTTCTCGATGTTTGTCAGGCGCATTGACTCGGGGAAGCGAGCCGAGTTGCGGAGACGTCGAGTAAACGAGCGAAGGACATCTATGGAAGATGGATCTCCGTCGAAGTGGTGATCTCTCGGGGGAACACCATGGTGTTCGGGCCGATCGAAGTTGCGGTCATGGTGATGATCGTTGTCGCGGCGAGGTGGAGTTCGGCGACGGTCGTCGTCACGGTCACGCCGGTAATCGTTGTGGTGACGTCGTTCTTCGTCACGGCGCCTGTCGTCATGTTGACGTCTGTCGTCTTCATGACGCCTGTCGTCGTTGTGACGTCTGTCATCATCGCGATGCCTGTCGCCATCACGGCGGCGATCGCGGTCGTCTTCCTGGTTCTGGTTTGCTCGGGGCGGTGACGGCGGTGGTGACCCGCCTGGAGGAGTCCGCCGCGGAGGAGCGCGTCTTGGAGGAGACCTTGACGGACGGTGCGGAGAACGTTGTCGTTCAGGCGAGCCGCGTCGTGGTGGAGATCTGGAGGGTCTTCGGGGAGAGCGCGAGCGTCTGGGCGAGTTACGCCGATGTGGGGACCCCACACCAAAGCGATCCCAGTCATCCCGTCGGGCACGTTCCTGGTCTTCACGTCGCTCACGGCGCAGAGACTCAATGTGGCGCCGTGCATCATAGTCGGGCCATGGGTTGGCCTGTCTGTTGACGTCCGTGGGACGGTTGCCCGGGTCTACTTGTCTGTCGGGAGAACGCTGACCAGTCGGGCGGTCGGCAATGGCCGGAGTTGGCTGCCGGGGACGGTCGCGATCCCGAGAGTGGGTATGAGAGCGACGGCCGCGTCTGTTGGATGATGATGAGCTGGCTATCCTGGCAGAGGAGTAACTCTTCTGCAAAGCTGCTGCCTCAGCATAGCCTTTAGCTCGTTGGATGAGGGCCGCAAGGGCATCTGTGGTGACTCGGGGGTCACGCATCGCGACCTCGACTTCGTCGAGGATGGTGCGATTGGCCACCATATTCTGTTCAGGAGTCCTGAATGCTTGGAGGCCGTTGACGTCGACAAAGAGGCTACGTTGAGCCGACTGTCTTCGTCGGTGAGGCCGGCTGGCGTCATCGGCGTCTTGAGGCCCATCGTCTCCTTCTGGGATGGTGGATAGGTCGCCAGCACGGTTGCGCTGCTCATGAACGGTCCGGCGTGCCCCAGCCGCTGATGACTCGGCGAAGCCGGCGCCGACTGGTGTGGTAACCGCCGCCGCGTCTGCGATCGCCCCCGCTGTTGTTGGTGTAGGGGCGATGGCGTCCGTCCTCGGGAGAGGCGGTGGCGGTGGCGGTGGCGGTGGGTGAGCCGGGAGTGGTGGTGGTGGAGGCAGCTCCCCATCGTTCTGCCCTAGAAGGAGGGCAAAACACTCGTAGCGCTCCGGCGATGATGAGCCGCCAGAGCAGTAACCAGCTTCTTGCTCCAGGATGTGGTGCAGGGAGTCGAGATCTGATTGGCTGTCTTGGAGACAAGCCACCAGATTGAAGGACTCGTCGCCTGGAGCCGCTAGCAGATCCTGCATGTCCCGTTGATAGATAGCAGATGCATTGTTGAAACCATAGGGGAACATACCAGGAGGCCGAGTTATATAACTCGGTTGGACGGGGTGAAGACGAATGTCGTCCAGGGCAGATCGGATCTCGGCTAGCGAGTAGTCCGAGTAAGATCTGACCCGGAGTCTGGAGAAGCCGAGCTGCAACTCGGCGAGGGTAGAGTCAGGCTCGATCTCAACCGCATGACTCGGCGAGTCAACAAGGATGAGGTTGTCGGAGGTGTCGGCGACGAACTCCAGGCTCCCGAAGCGGATCCGAGTGCCTGGAGCGAAGTTGTTGACGAAGCGATCCATCATACTCGACGAACAGGATCCCGACGCTGCCCCTTCCTGGCGCGCCACTGTCGAGGTTTTAGGGCCTCGATAGATTATAATGGGTAGCGAAGGAACCAAGAATATGATGGTGAATATGGGACACAAGGTTTAGACAGGTTCGGGCCTCCCGGAGGATAATAACCCTACGTCCTGTATGTCGTGGTATTGGATTGATTGTCTTTAGATGGAGCCCCTGCCCGCCTGATATATCCGGGGGATCAGGGTTACATGGAAAGTATCCTAGTCGGTTACAACTCGGAATTGCTTGGAGTACAATACAAGAGTCCTGATCTATCTTGCCGACTAGCCGCACCTTCCTTTTAGAGTCATGGGCTACTCGGTTTCTTCTGGGACGGACCGACTACCCTTGTCAGGCTACTCGGCCCTGCTGGTCATGAGGGTACCGGGGGTCATGGTAACGAGAGGAATCATTTTCACGACTACCATACTAGTTTTTTTTTATCAAACTACCATACTAGTTGATTGAGAAAGGGATGTATGTAATGATTATGCTAGCTGAAGCTTGCCTCACGCTGAAGATATTGCAAGGAAGCATTCGTAGTCGTAGATCTCTATTTGGAAGTGGACTTAGCCACTGCATTGTTCAAGTCATTCATTCTTTCGCTAATCTCTTGGCCCTCACTTTGACCCATCCCTCTCTCAATGGATACCTGATCGATCGTCTCTCCTCTTCAGCAAATTCCTCATCTCTGCCATCCTGACCCCAACCTACCCCACACGTACCTTGTAACATTGCAGTCCCAGCTGGTCACCCACAAGCGGCCTACGTATCATTGGAGCGCTTCTGATATGCTTTCGAGTTTTCCGCAGTGAGCAGGGAACGCGCCAACAGCACATCCTGCTGCGGAGCCCAGCTGACTGACTGACTGTCCGCCCGGTGTCACGTATCTCCTCTTGTGCACCAGGTTCGGCCGGACCACGCACAGAAACGGCTGCTTGCTGTCTACCAGGGCCCATGCCATCTCTGTTGATTTGTGCGCATCAATTGTTAGTAGGGTCTCCAAGGCTCACGAAGACAACGGAATCGGGCGGCCCAGCCAGTCCATGCAACTCCTATCCTGGGGTAGCAAGCTGCTGTCGACATGCGCACGGGGAGATCATGTGGAGAGGGCCAATGGCAAACACCGAAATGGAGATGCCGCGATGATGTTCTTGATGTCTTCGCCCTATACCGGCAAGCATATGTGAGAGCAGGTCGATCGGCATAGGCACGGTATGGAGCCATCCCTGTCACTCGATGTAGATCACGCACGAGAGGTGGAGGGAGCTCATCGATTGGAGTGTCCAGATTAGACTCTGCGATAAAACAAATCAATGCATTACTCTTCCCGTGGCCTAGTTAATTTTCATGGGAAGATGTTTTTAAACTATGAGATGTGTGCTCCTTTGGATGTGAAATCCTGAGGTTGACCAAGCCTCTTTGTTTTTAATGCCAAGAATTTGCATCTCCTGACTGGAGGGAGTACTAATCACGTGAGCAGAGAGCGGACTACAGATTGGTGTCGATGAAACTGTTACCGAGTACGAGCCATATCATTAATTTTCTGACAACCATCAGCCATGAACATTTTAGAATATATTAGCAACAGTACATCTTTATGCCGAAATACTCCGCTCTCTCATAGTGTAATGTAACATGTCACTAGTATCACCAGGTAACATTGGCGTCTAATTTGGCCTATATAACTCATTCGTCTCTCGTACGCTTCAACAGCAAAAGCCCCTACACAAAGCTAAATAGAGCTACAGAGTGACAGACATCAAACTGTCCAGATCGCAGCAATGGCCTCGTGCAACGGAGCCGGCGGCCGCGTGGTACTCTTCCCATCACCGTACCAGGGCCACTTCAACCCCATGCTCCGCCTCGCCGGTGCTCTGCATGACCATGGATTCGCGGTTACCGTGTTCCACACAGAGCTTCGCGCGCCAGACCCAGCTGACTTCCCCACGGATTACCGCTTCGTGCCGGTGCCCGTCAACATACCACCGGAGGTCATGGCGTCTGAAGACATCGCCAGACAGGTGATCGAGCTTAACGCCAGCTGCAAGGCACCGTTCAAGGATCGGCTGGGAGCGGTTCTTGCCGAGGATCAGGAGGAAGGTGGCGGCGTCCGGTGCGTGATCACCGACGTCGTATGGCACTCAGCACAGGCGGTGGCGATGGAGCTTGGCGTGCGGGCGATGGAGATGACGATGAGTTGCGCGTCCAGCTTCAGGACGTTTATGGCTTACCCAACCCTCATCGAGAAGGGCTACCTTCCCTTCCAAGGTAATCGAAGACGACTCAAGTATATGCAATCTACCTTATTACATATATAGTACAAGATTGCTCACTTCATTGTCACCTTGCAGAGGCGCACAAGGACGATCCAGTCGACATGCTACCGCCATTCCGTGTAAGAGACCTGCAACGCATCCAAAAAAGCAGCCTCTCCGACTTTGCCGGTGTGCTTCGGGCCAGAGTTGCTGCGGTACGGCAATCCTCAGGTCTCATAATCAACACATCTCAAGCCATCGAGGCCGCCGACCTTGACAAGATCCGCGAGGGATTGGCCGTTCCGGTCTTCGCCGTCGGCCCTCTCAACAAGTTGTCGCCGGCGGCAAAAACCAGTCTGTACAAGCTGCAGCAAGACCGCCGGTGCCTGGACTGGCTAGACACGCAGGCGCCAGGCTCCGTTATTTATGTGAGCTTTGGGAGCCTCGCGGCATTGGATCCTCATGAGTTTCTGGAGCTGGCCTGGGGCCTTGCTGACAGTAAGCGCCCATTTCTTTGGGTCGTAAGGCCGAGTCTAATTCGTGGCTACGAGTCCGGTGAGCTACCGGATGTGTTGCAGAAGGAGATTTGCAATCGAGGAAGGATTGTGGACTGGGCTCCTCAAGATGAGGTGCTGGCTCATCCAGCAATTTGCTCCTTTTTGACGCACAATGGGTGGAACTCCACCATCGAGGCTGTATCTGAAGCTGTGCCAATGTTATCCCGGCCGTTCTTCGGGGATCAGTTTGGGAATGCTAGGTTCGTCTGCGACGTTTGGAAGGTGGGAATAGAGGTCACGGTGGAAACTCAGCTAGCAAGGGGGGACATCAAAGAAGCAATTGAGAAACTCATGGACAGAGAAGAAGGGAAAGAGGTTAGAGAGAGAATGAAAAACTTGAATCGGACAGTTAAAGAGGGCATCAAGGAAGGTGGATCTTCTCACTCGGCTTTGGTTAATTTGGTCGACACGATAAGGTCATTTTGATTCATCCAGGCACTGAAAATGCTAAGTCATCGGCGTTGTTGTCACTTGTCAGTTGTATTTTCTTGGGATTTTGTATCGCTTTTGCATTTGGGGCACATTTGTAAGGGTTTGTAACGGTCACTTCTGTCATTCAGCACTTCTATTGTATGCGTTGACTTTAGAAAAAGGAGCCACGTGAAAATATCCTCTTCAATCAAACAAAACTGTATTCTAAACTAAATGAGCAGAGCAAAACGAAGATTACGAGGTCCCATTGGAATGCAGAAATTTAGCGTCTCTGACTCACATAGATTTTCTGTAATTACAGCACAACCTATCACCCAAACTATGTAGGACGTCCAGATATGTTCTTATAGGAAATCATTCACACGAATAATAAACTAGCCACAGCGACAAGGATCTAGTTGATTAATAGAGGGAAGTGTAACAAGTATGACTAAGCTTGCTTCATGCATGCTGAAACGATGAAGTCAATTAAATGTTTTTTTTCTAGAAAACGCAGGAGAGCTGCGTTTCTTTGTATTAATAGAAGAAGAGAATAGTCACTACTACAGAATCACACATAGAAGACACTATGTCACAGACCGGAGTTTGGACCTCGTCTGTAATTACTCATCACAGACGGGACTTTTTCAGTTACGTTTGTTATATAATGCTAGATCCTCATCTGAACTATACAGAGGCACATCACAGACGGGACTTCAGATCTCCGGGTGTCCCAGACGGGGAATAAATACCGCCGTATGTGATACTAGGGCGTCACAGACGGGAAATAAATACCTCCGTCCGATGTTACATGTCGTCCGGACCCGAAAAATCAATTCGTTCCAGTTTTTGGTCCCGATGTGTCCGTGTGTCCAGCCGGCCTCCTCTCTCTCTTCACATTACCCATCGCCTTATCTTCTTTCGGCTGAGACCTAGCCGCCGCCTTATCTCCCTCCAGTGCGCCGCCGCCTCCCTCCTCCCTCCACCCTCCCTCGTCGCTGGCATTCGCGCTCCTCCCTCCCTCCCTCTCCCGTGCCACCGAGCGGATCTGCTGCACGCGTGCCCCGACGACCACATGCACCTCCCTGCTATGTGTCGAGCCGGCAACCTAGCAGATCCGCCGCGCAGGACCCTGACGAGCTCGACCTGAAGCCCGCCGACGCGGCCTCCCGAAATACTGCCACCCCAAGGCCGTGGCTGTCCAAGACCCCAAGGTTGCTGTCGTCCTCGACCACCCCGACCACTTAGACACCATGGCCGCATCTTCGTCGACCCCGAGCACCCACCTGGTACGGATTACAAACCCCTTCCTTCTGCAACCTCTCCACTCAGATCCGCGAGTGTGAGCACCCGTGGCAATCCTCATCTCAATGTGGTGAGCATGCCATCCTCCCCGTCGGATCTCCCTGCTGCGTAGGCTTAGTCGTGGTGCCCTCCACTTGTTCGACCAAATGCCACAACCTGCGTTACTCTTCCCAGTGTACCAGTCTCTTGGCCGTTGGTCTGTAGTTAGAAAGAGCTTGTGTAGACTAAGAATTTTTCCCCTAGCTTCGTCCTTGAACTTGTGATTTGTTGGCCAATAGCGGTTAAACATGGTCCTGATCTCAGCCACCTCGAGAGGATGCTGCCATGAATTCTTGTGAAGCTTTGGTCCTGTCATTTCCTTGGATCGCTGCAAGCCCGTGGCTATTAATGTTGTATGATATGCTTCTTTCCCCTAGTATTAGAATTGCTTTTTTTTCAGATTGCTAATTATTGATGAATATTAGATGCAGAACCAGCAGCCAAGAATAATTATCTCACATAGTACAGAAGAGATTAAGAGGTTTTTGACTTGGAGAGGCTACTTTTGTGAATATGTCAGATACAATCTCAAAACTAAATGAGTATGAGTAGCTTGTTTGTATATTGGACCATGTGCAGATGTGAGCTCCTGTTGACATGTCTTGATTTGATACAGCGCTTTTATTTGTTGCCTGCCCTGACTAGCTTGTTTAGATTCAGTAGCTAAATTGCTTTGATCTTATCATCGAAATGTTTCCCTGAAATTCTCTACCAAAATGCTCCAATATACAAACAAGCTACTCATACTTGGATAGGTAGTTGTACACTTGGTTATTAAGCTAAGAACTGAGTATTTTTGTTTCTTATAGCAGTAGATAGGTAGTTGTAAGTGTTTGCATACCTGAACCTTATTGTTTTTTTCAATTTTGAAGTTGTTTTACAGGTAATGTTGGTCAAGGAAAATTATGGGTTAGCAACAAGGCATCTGCCATCCACTTCAGGTATTTAACCCTTTAGACCTTGCTCATTTTTTTGGAGTACTTGAATGAACAGACCACCACTATTCTAAATGGACTCTAATTTTACATTATGCTGGTCACATACAACTGCATTTACTCCATGTCATTACTGATTAGCTTTTGGCTGTCAGATTGAGATCTTTGTTCACTGTTAAGATATTTTCGTTTGTTACTATCCTCCAAAACTCAATTTGATTATTACCTCGAAAAAAGTGTTTTCTGATATAAATTTTAACGAAGTGTAGGACCGAGTTTGTAGGGCGAGCTCCTGGTGGTTGGCTTTCACTGAACTGAAGCTCGTCACTGTGGTACGAAGTTTCTCCCATCATTCGACTAACTAGCTTTTACTTGCCACCATTCAGTAAAGTGCCTGGGTTATTAGGACTAAGCAAATGCATATAATTTCATTGTTTGTCTCTCTGCGTGCTTGCTACTGGATTGGTCATGGTGTACACACATTTGTCAAAAGTTTCTTTTATATTTTCTTTATGCTGAAGTACTTTCAGTACTTCTATTTGCAGATGAGTCAACAGAGTGAATGAAGCTACAATTGCTAAGCCAAATGAGAAGCACAGATTTATCTTGATGATACCTTTCTGAATGTCAGGTACAATCTGAACAATGAAAAATTTATTTAGTTGCCTGAGAAGCAAATGTTCAGAATTTTATTCTTTGGCTGTGCCTGTGTATATGCTCCTGGTAGCTTGGGGAATATTGAACTGTTCACTTCTTTTTTTTTTTGCCTACAGTACAGGGCAACTGTTATTCCATAAAGCTTTGGGTGAAATGTTGAACCAGAAAATGGGGTGTAAAGTTCTTAGCAGCTAGGACCAAGTATTGCATAGCAGCTAGGACTAAGTAGCAGTTGTTAGCAAGAACAAGGATGTCATTTACAGCTGTATATGTATTTTTCATTGTTGTAAGAATGGATTTTGTGAGTCGTCTCATTTCCTTCTTGAAATCAGTTGTGATGTAACATGATGCTACTGAAAAAACACAGGAAGGGGGCTATTTTTTTTTGCTGCTGCTTGGGCACATCACAGACAGGGCTGTTGAAACCCGTCTGTGACATAAGTATCATCACAGACGGGTTATTTCCCCGTCTGTAATGACCCCATATCACAGACGGGTTATTTCCCCGTCTGTAATGACCCCATATCACAGACGCTGACGCATAGACGGGCCCAATTGCCGTCTGTGATGTGCTGTGTGCCCCGTCTGTGTTTTGCTGTTCTGTAGTAGTGAGTCCATCACATCAAACCCTCACAGCCTGGACTGGGGTTGAGAGGGCTTTGTTACACCGTACACACACGTGCCTGTTCAACATCACACCACCCGACCCATGACATCCCTAGACCCCTTTTTGGGGGCCACCAAGACCTAAAGCTCGGAAGGTTTTAGCCCCCGCTAAGCATTAGTGCATACCTCTTTGGAAGTGGACTTAGCAGCTGCATTCTTCAAATCTTCTCATTCCATGGACCGGACCTCTGCGACTGGCCCAAATCCTTTGTCGGTGCCACCAGGCAGACTCCACATCGACATGGATTTTCTTTGTTTCACAAGATTGGTCATGCCAGGCTCTACCAAAAATCCTACATAAAAGTTCATGCTTTAAGATTAGTGCAACATGGAGAGAGACGGTTTTGGCGCACACGGGCTGCTGGTTGAGCGGAATGGCCGTGGCAGCATTTGATTGGATGATCGGAATTCAAGAGTCAACTTCAACTCGAGTTTTTGCTCACACTGTAACTCCGTTTTCAAATCCGTTTCAACAGTAGTGATTCATCCTATATGAATATATTTTTGTAGTTTTCATTTTTTTCTAACAAGTCAAGAGTTTAAATGTGTTGGTTTAACAACTTTTCTTTTATTTTTCAGCATTTTAAGAAAATATTGAAATACATATGAAAAATGTTGAACTTGTTACTAGCAAATAATGTTTGGTCACATTGATAAGTTTTTTATTAAATCCTAAAAAAAATGTTGAACATACCACTTCAGCTTTTTTTTTCCAAGTATCGTTTCTACTTTTTGTATAGAACGTTTCAATAATTTTGGGACTTATTTCAAAAATTTTATAGAAATGTTGAAAATGTATATCAGAAATGTTTAACCATTTACTTTAAGTTGTTGACTTATTGTTCATAATGTTTGAAAATTTCTTATTTTTTTACCGTTTCATATATTATATCCATCAGTTTCAAAAAATATTGAATTGGTGTTTCGAAGTTGTTCAATTTGTGTTTCTTAAATCTAGTTATCCTAAATGTTGATTTTATAAAAAATGTAATTTAAAATCAGTGAATTAGTGGATTGCCAATAAGTGAAAAATTATTAAAGAAAAATCTGGGTCCATCTTGCAACCTCTCATGCTCGATTGGTTGACATTTGCTATATCTCGTCGGCACTGGGCCCATTGTTCTACGTGGAGGTTTGATAGGTCCTAGCAGAAGGTTTGATGCATGTGTCGACCCACCAATATGGCATGGTATGGCGGCCGCCATACCTAACTCCGCTGCCGAGTATCCCTTACCCCTCCTTCCCAGCTTCCCCCGTCCTGCAGATCGCCATGGATTTGTGACCGGAGCTGTTTGGACGGGCAGCCAGTGGAAGAAGAAAATAAAAGAAGCTGCGAAAGGGTATAGGCCTCACTAGGCTTTATGTTTTGGCAGCCCGTTTTAGTTATGGCCTGAGGAACAAGAGGCCCAGCCCACATAAAATCGCAGCGACGCAGACCAATTTGAACGGCGTCGCCAGGCAAAAACTCTCTGCTCGTTTCTCGGACGTCTCGATTCAGTTCTTCCCCAAAGTTCCAAATCACTCTAATCCTAGTCTGGGATTTCGGTTATGATAGGAGGCGGCGCGCGAGAGCCGGGCCCTTGCGCCGGCCATGGGCGCGCTCCTAATGACGCCGAGGTTGGAATCGAAGCGCCAGGAGCAGGGCGCGGGCGAGGAGCAATGGGGACGAGTGGCGCAGGACGTGGGCGAGGAAATGGAAGCGGACTGGCTTTGGGAATTTTGGGAGCTTCGTCTGACGACTCCATAGCCACAATAGTGCCGCACTGGTGCTTCAGGGAAGAAGAGCTTCAAAAACCTAGGTAAATGAGTAGCTATTTTATTCATTTAGAAATGAACCCCCAAATGTAGTAGATTTGAAGAGCTTCTTTAATTAGTAGCAGTTCGTCGAGTGGCAGCAGCTCTAGGCCAAGCACCCATGAAAGTGGGATTGATGCTCCATCTGAAGGTGAAATGCAAAGAGGAATGTGGCAATCTGAAAATGTGATTGAAACACAAGCCACTAACTCTTGCATCGTCGGTTCTACTTTTCGTTCGATCAATTTTATCTTGCAGCTTCGCCATACCTAAAATTTTTTGCTGGGTCCGCCACTGATGCCGCGTGCTAAAAACAATTGGCAATCCCGCCAATAATCTGGCTCTCGCTTCCGATTCTGCTGAATGGAGCGCGCCTGTCGATCATAGTTATTCTTATGCAGCCTCCAAATCATGATCTCAAACAAGCCTGGCCAGCTTGTGAAATCAGCGAAACACCCTACCACATGTGCAAAACTGAACCGGGCTTTGCTCAGTCGGGTCCATTCACCCAACCAGGCCAGGAGGTCTTCGGGCAACCAATCACATCCTACACGAAGCGTGCTTTAAGATAAGCGTGTTGTGCAATTGAAAGCTATGGACGTGGACCACACCGGGTTGAGTAGCAGAGCTATACCAAGACACATGCTGTGTTTGATTGAGTGGACAGATGAATTTGTTTGGATTGAAACTCTAGACTCGTTTTTCTCTCAAGTAATTATATTTTTGAATCTTTTAGACCTCAGAATTATTGTAACAAAATGAGATAATATATGTATATTATTTTATATTAATAAAATTTATCAATTGGAACTTACCATTTCAACATTTTTATTGTGTCAACTTAACACAATCGAAAAATGTTGAAATGGTATATTAAAAAAAAATACTGAACTAGTCATCCTTAATGTTTGATCTTATACATGGATATATTTACTTGTAATTTTGTGCGTTGTTACAAAAATTAACATTTTAAACGTAATATTTCATCATTTTTCATGTATTGTGTCAACATATTGAGAAAATTTAGACCAGATGTTATAAATCTTGAATATGACTATCCATAACTGTCAAACATATTTTATAGTTTCAATCATTTTCTAGTATTTTCCCAACATATTTTTTGCAAGATGTTGGATAATTATTTTAAAACTATTGAATTTTACTAACATATATTGAATCTAAAAAACTGAGGATATAAAAAGCAAATAATACAATTTTAAGGAGTTTAAAAAGGAAAAAAAAGAATACTTATTTGAGAGAGTGGATCGTGACTTCTTATTCGGACAAAAGTTGGATCGCGCCACTCCGAAACGATGAGTAGTGCGGGCTGGATATAGGAGGTCATGTTAGCTGCTCGCCTTATTCTCAGTCACACAGAAAGGTCATCTGTCGTTTCTGAAACTTGACTGCCTCCTTGTTAGGGTTGCGGTCCGCGGTAACAGCCTTGTGTGTGACTGGACTACATAGGGGTGAAGCCAGGGCTTGCCGTCTGAGTTCGGCTGACCCTAACGACTTCTAGTTAAATCAGCATAACTCCTTTCTAAATGAAAGAAGGATCCCAGTAAAATTCTTAAATGATAAAGGCCCTCCACAGTCTGGAGCGAAGCCTAAAAAAACCAATGTTTAAAATCTCCGGCTAAGGGCTCTAGCTGCCATCTTCTATAGCAGCTAAGAGCAGCTATAGGGAGCTATAGGTGTAGCTAAACCATGTAGCGGTTTTTCAAAAATTTGGACATGGTATGTCTGCTCCAGCTATACATTTGAGCAGGAGCTTAAGTTCATACAAATAAGGAACAAAGCAATTGTGATGTGAAACGAATCTGAGCTCAAGGATTCAAGATCATAAGTTAAATATTACTACATTAGACATGAAAGGAACAAGTGAACATAACGCATAAACTGAATTAGTACCTTCAAAATGTCATATATAAGAACGTAAATGCTGACAGCAGAGTCCTGAGATAACAAAGACGTATGTATGCTGACAACAGACATACTGTGAATCTGTGATATTAATTTTTGATGGTGACATTTGGCTGGCGGTACTTTATATTTCAGAAACAAAAAATTTATCCGCAGATTCAAGGCATATGCTCTCTTTGACGGCACTGAAAATTTTGTCACAGAGGCCAGAACTTCATAAAACAGAGACAGGAATTAACATTGCTGTGAAGAGTACTATGGCTAACGCAGTGTAGTTTGAGCACAATAATTCACGAATGTGCGGCAATGAATGGAAGCTGGAAGAATTGCCGAATTGAAGCTACTCAGCCCCGTCGTATGGTTTCAGCAGTTGTGGTACGGCTGGGATTTTTTTTTTTGAACAACGCAGAGAGCTGCTTGTCATTTCAATAATAGTAGAAACAAACGATCGAGTTAAAGCTTGCAAAAAATAAAAACAAAGATGCTATCTGAAGAACCATGTGGAGATGTGCCATGATTTTCGAAGATGATGAGTAATTGATTATGAGTTGATTTTAGTTGACAATGAGTTTGGGTTTGAAATGTGGGATTTTGGGAGCTGTACAAGCATGTTATGATTATGTTTATGACTAACCGGAGTTGGTAAAGGAGTTAGGAGATTGGAGGACAAGGAGAAATGTGTTTGCTTGTCAAATGATGTGTAGGTCAATATAGTCAACCTGATGATCAACGGCGGGAGGCTTGGGGCTTGACGATCGAGACGCCAGGTGAGGTCAAGGGTGATCCACACCGTACACATGGAGCGGACAAGAAGCACGGAGGGTTTCGCGATTTAGCCTCAAAACCATGGAGATGATGAAGACGGTGGGTTAACCAAGTCAAGGTGAACGGGAGGCCAAATCAAGTGAAGGATGCCCGACGGGAAGGGACCGAGGAGACTTGACGGCGAGATTCGCGAGACGAGGTGACACACATCGACATGGAGCGGCTTGCTTAAGGGGTAAGCATGCGGAGAAGATCGCGCTTTGAGAAACGTGCATGACGGTTTCCCGATTTGGGCCTCAAAACCGGTGGTGAAGTAAAGGTTTTATCAAGGCGAAGCAAAGTCGTCAAGGGTCCGATGGTGTTCGGGCGAAGGAGATAAAGATGGACGGTTTTGCCCATAGTGATAGGTGGGAGTGTATTATGCCTTGAGGGCATGTTGGGAAAGAAAATGGGTAGATAAGGTGAGAGAGGGGGCAAAGCCCGTCCCAATTTGCATCTTGTGATAGGATTTGCTAGGAGAGAGCTAGAGAGAAGAGGAGAGGAAGGGAGATGAGGTGAGAGCTTGTTTCTTTTATTTTTTACAAGAGAGGGAGGATGAGGACGGCGTTCGAGCAAGATACTTATGTAACTTGTTTTTGTATCATTTTGGTGAAATCAAATTCGTGCTCAAGTTGCTCATCCCCTTCTAGTTTCTGAATTTCTCTTTTTCTCTATTTTCAGAGCTATTTTTGGTTGATTTTTTATTCGACTTATGTCATGTGTTTTGAGACGGATTTCTTGAGGGTCTTAGTGCTATGATGTGCTAGAACAATCCTTGATAGTTCCTTGACCCACTAACTCACGGCACGATCCAACGTCCTTAGAGGAAACTTGTTCATCCCGTTCGATCCAAAATTCGTGGTAATTTTATGGGGCTTTTAAGATGGATTCTTTTGGATGAGATTTCCCATCCTACCGCGCACCTATGGTTCAAATTTCGTGATTTTTAAGGTTGTTTGGTCGGATTTCGAATTTGGAGCTCCCGTTCTCGCGTTCGTTCGCGTGTTGTTCTGAAGGTCCCGAAGTATCCGGCATCTAGCCAGAGTATCTTTACTCTGGCCCCCTCAGTATCCGGCAACTAGTCAGAGTATCTGGCGGGGAGTCTCGGGTGTGACTTTTTCGCTTCATCTTTTTGAGTGCGTGTTTGCTTAATTTGCTTCCACAAGTGCTTCTATCTCTTCAACAACTATTCTTAGAGTTAGCACATCACTTTCAGTGTGTGTGATCTTGGTAGTTGTTCTTGAGGTGAGTTGGGACATAGGCTAAGTTTTTTTGAAGAATTTTTATTGGCTTCCATTCACCCTCTCTCTAGTCGTCTTCTCATTCCTTCGCTATCACAACGGAATCAACAACCGCGATTGTTGTTCCTTCATCAGACCATGGTTACAAGAAGATCACTTTGCAATAGTTTTCTAGTGGATCACTTGCAAAGGGGTGGCTGGATCTCTACTGCCGTAGAAATTTCTATGTATATCTCAAAATGATGGGTGACACTGCTTCAGTCTAATAAACAGGAGTTACAGGACCATCACCAGGACCACCATTATTGGATCCACCTTAGTTACCTTCTGAATGCTCCAATTCGGCAACTAGTGTTTGTTGCCGTTGTCCCAGACTCAAACTGCCCCTCTGCTTAAATGCAACAGTGATATGCTAGATAGAATCAGAGAAGTGGGAAATCTCGCCATCCTTTGTTGAAATATATAGAATAATTGCTGGATCATATAGAGATGATTGAAAAGGCTTTGTGTCTGCTTGCAACTGGGGTCCTAATATAAGGAAAATAATGTTATTTTCATTACGGTATAATTTTTTTGAAGCAGGTTTACTAATATACAGGGCACTGGCAGTAAATGATAAATTGGCATCCAATTCTTAAATAACAGGGTTCAGGACCCGTACCTGATAGAGAAAGTATAAAATATGCTTAGCTAATAACCTCACAACGTGCATAATACGATTTATTTTTTAAAAAATGGCAAGTTGCACTTTATGTTAATAACATAAAAAAATAGGGAACTGTTTGATGCATAAGGCTTATTAAGTAGCACTAGTGTCTCCATCACAATGGAGGGTGTATCTATCTTGTAGCCAAAATGGAACAGTGTAGGACAATGACAAGCCACCTGCCATGCCATTTGGCTCCACAAAGGCCACCTCGAGCAGCAAAAAGAAGCATTTCAAAACTGCCCTCTTTTGTATACACTCCGGTCTGTGCCAGCAGCAGTTTTTCGGTTGCTTTTTCCGGCGGCCTGGAAAGACCTGGTGCAAAAGCTTATCACCAGTTTTTATATGACTATATGGGAAGGCGGAGAAGGCAACAGGACTATGTAACAGATTCTTCTGTTCTGGATAGAATCTTCTCCACCCTGTAAACCAATACCTGTGTTTGTTTTATATGCCTATGGGGCTGTTCGGCTGGACAAGTTAGGCCACTGTTCCACTGCTGTTTACTGTAGCTTTGTGAGAAGGAAGCAGCTGCAGGCAGCAGCCGCAGCTGGCTGAATATACCAGCCGAACAGGCCCTATTATGTTTTGTCCTGCAAAAGACGTGTCTAACAGACAACAAATCACAGTTCTATATAGGCATTACCTTTTTTCAGCCCATTTTTGTAATCAGCCGCCATGAGTCATCATCAGAACAACTTTTGGTCTTTTGCGATATTAACATATAATCTTAGAGCAACTAATGCAAACAACCGTAGTTTACTTGAACCAGACAGCTATAATATACAGACTTGACACCACAACTTTATAAGTTTGTGCTCTAGTTTATCTAGGTAGACCAAACCTAAAAGAGAATTTTATGGACATGACAGGAGCGCAAACATATCATGACACCAGGAAAGATTGTGAGTCATGTCAGTTTCGCTCATCATGCAACCGAAGGACCTTTCTGCTGGGCCAGCAGTTTGGTGCTCAGGACTGAAAATATAATAGGTACCTTTGACACGCCAGCTTAGTTGTCCATATGAGTTTTAAAATGCAATCATATACATTGTAGCAAGACACTAAAAGAGGTTAAGATTCTACCTAGAGTGGTTGACACCAGCTCAGAGGGCCAAAAGACTATGATGCAGGGAACAAACAATGTCACCCACCAACAGAAAAAATAAAGCAGCAGCAGTTACCGAAAGCAAGAAACACCTTATGAATATAAAATTATCGACTTGATGTCTAAAGAACTAAACATCATTACATTACATTACAAAGCAAATTTCGCTTGGAAATGACAGCAAACAGCATCTTTTCGCCTTCTGTCGGCCTCTGCTGATCGGCTTCAAATTTTCAGCTGAGACGGTTAGCGAGTAAGAGCCTCGTTTCTATGCACGGGCGTATGTACAATCATGGAGAATCCAATGATTGGAGCCTAACCCTGTTGTTATGTGGCCCTGCACCAGACATGCCTCCCCAGTTGATCATCTCCTGCCGCGATTGGTGAAACTGAACTGTCCCTCAATCCCAACACCAATGATCACGTGTTGCCCCTGAATCCCATCTGCACTAGGCTTTGGAGGTCATCCTCCCACAGGCTCCCAATCTGAAATTGATTGCAAATTTCACGGTTCATGATCGATCAGCGGGCGATAGATGTAAGGCAATTTGTGATTTCAACTCGGTAGTTAACGATTAGGAAATATTTATGTGCGTAACAGTTCTGCTGTACCTGAGGGTTAGCATTTTGAAATCCTTCGAGCGAGTGGTCTGGGATGCCATGGTTGACGAATGACGACGGCGCCTCGAAGCTTTTGGCGTTTGTCACTGCACTCTGCACAGCTGGAGATGAGGCGTAGCAGAACGCAGAGCTCGAGCCGCCCAGTGAGTAGACTGGAGGCGGCGGCAGGGTGGATGCAGCAGGAACGCATGGCTGGTCGGCCTGCAGAATTTGAAGCCGTCAGTAAACTGACAAAGAATGAACAGCAAGCACTGCCGGTTCAAGCACTCAGGAGGAATTTACATCTTTCTGGACCAGGCTGTCCACGTCGACTTCGAGCCGCGGGTTGACAGTCGAGAGCTTCATCGACAGGAACTGTAGCAAAAGAAAAACAATTTTGCCCAAATTAAGAAGCACTCCAGAGTATATCGAACTCTGCTATGGCAAACGCTGAGATGCTTAATAATTTCTCACCTCCACTTGCCGTTGCAACGACTGCACGTAGTTTATTATCTCGTCAAGCATCACAGCCTTCCCGGTAACCTTGAACAAAGAATAATTGGAAATTTACTCTCTGTTTGAAATATGTATCCGTTAAGCTAGGCAAAAACAGATTGGTTTGTTTGTTTGTATGTATTTACCTTGCTGCAGCCAGGCACGATGTCCTGCAACAGCTTCATGCGCTCGCTGATCTTCTCCCTCCTGACCTGGAGAAAATCACCGAGGGCAACGAGATCAACGGCCGGAAGATTTAGAGCGAAACTGACAATGGAGGCGGCGGGCACTTGGTTCGTACCCGCTCAGCGAGGCTGTGGCTGTCGGTGGCCTGGCCGCGGCGCGCGCGGACGTGGATGTAGTCCTTGGGCGCCTCCGCAACGACGACCTCCTTCCCCTTGCCATCGCCGCTTGCTGGCCTCAGCTCCTCGTCGTCGTCATCGCCGGCGTCGGCGGAGAGCTTGCTTTTCTTCGACTGGATAGAATTTCAGACCGTTGTGAGACGTACTGGCATGGCATTGGTGGTAGAGTGGCGAAACAGTGACCATTACTTGTTTAGTACCTTTGCAGTTGCCATGGTCACCGCGTCCTTGGCCTTGGACTTGCCGGCGCCCGACGGCGCCTTCCGCTTCCGGCTGGGGCCGTCGCTGCTTGAACCGTCGCTCCCGTGCAGGTTGGCAGCGCCTCCCGGCGACGACGCCGGCGAGCCGAGGAGCGACTGGCTGCTCGCCACGCGCGACAGCTTCCCGCCGGAGCCGGCAAAGCACGAGAGCCGCGCGGCGCGCTCCGCGTCCGCGGCGAACAGGGGAGCCGCCGGCTTGGACGGCGAGCCGACGGGCGTGCTGTAGCATGACGCGTACCGCGACGACGGCGACGGCGCGCCGACGCCGAGCCGGCTCGCCAGCTGCTCCATCAGAGCGGCCTCGCCTGCTCCTCCACCTCCCACGGCGGACGCCGGCGACGACACGAGCGAGCTCACCGCGGCGTCGTGCTCCCACGCCACGCCGGCGCGCGCGAACGCGTGCGGCACCTGCACCTGCAGTGCGTCGAACGGCGAGCCAGCGGCGTGTTGGGAGAGGGGCCACGGCAAGTCGTGGTGGAAGGCGCCCATGAAGCCGTCGTGCGCCATCGTCGTCGCCGATCGCCGCCGCGGCACGAACGCGCGAAGCAGAGTTGGGGAAGGAGAGCCGCGTCCTGAAGCTTGGCGCCGGGATATGTATGTATGCGCGTTCGCGAGCGAGTGCGTGCGTGCGTGCCGGCGCGAGGACGGCGGTGGCGGGAAGTGCGCGTCGTGGTGCGGAATAAGTGGGCACTTTCGAGGGGCGTTCCCCCCTGGTGCGGTATGTCTGTCTACTAGAGAAGAAGAAATAGGGAATAGGAGGAAAGCAGAAGGAGAAGAAACAGAAAAAGGGAGAGACAGAGGGGTTCTGGCTTTGTGATCCCCAGCCGTTGATTTAAAGAATGTTTTCCTGGAGGGAAAGAGGATCACACTATCAGAGAGAATGATCTTTCTGAACGAGGAAACTGAACACGGTCTTCTCTGGATGTAGCTTGTGGGTCGATATGAAGTGTGCTCAAATTGGAAGTTTTACATGAGAACAGGGAACAATTCTGGAAATCAGACAAAACAGAAATAACAACTGACACAATAATCCCAAGAAAATCCAAAAAATACTGATGTTTAAAAGAACATGTCGAAAAATTTAGCATCAGCTTGACAAGTTAAGAAAATCTCTAAAAGACTAAAGAATATAAATTATGGAGAAGCAACGACTTTTTACTCGTTCTAATTTTTCAGTTGAAATTTAACTCTTTCAAGTGAGATTAATCACTTAGACCCCTCATTTTGATTGTTTTCCTTTTATGTGGTTTATTTGTATTTTTCATTGTGTCCAACTTCTTGCACCACTTTTCTTAAATGTTTCAATTGTTTTTTCTTTATCATTTAACAGTCGTTTTTGGTTGACACAGAAGCAATTGCAAAAGACAAATGGACACCTATACAATATTACCAAATGTGAAGTTCACTCTCTTTTTTTTGTGAAATGAGATGTACATGCTAAAGTGCCTTTTCCATTGATTTCCCCCAGATACAATATTTTCTGATGCGTACCACTAATGCAAACTCTAAAAAGGTGGATGAATAAATTTTGAGGGATATAATTTAAGTTGAAACTTAGAATAAACACATCCTTTCATTCTTAATAATAATTTTTGCTGGTACATATCTCTATGCTATTTTTTACCAAAATTGCCAGCATTTGACAGTTTGACAGCATTTTCTACCAAACCGTTTTACTTTCATTTACTCAAGTTGTGCAGTGGACAATATTTGACAGTTTCGTCCTTTATTCAAACTGCTTGCAGCTTGCAATTTATCTTTTGACAGTATTAACGTTATACCAAACACTATCAGAGCCGCAGCTGCGGTGTCCATTCCAAATGGTTGCCATTGCCTCTCATTATGCCCAGCAACAAAAAAGGGATCCCCATTAGGTGCCTCGGATCTGAACCACCACTAATGCTTAACCTCCACCCTTATCTGCCAAAATTCATAGAACCACCCATTCAGCTCAGTGCTGACCATCGACAGAATGGTGGTGTTCTCCTGAGCGGACTCTGTGATCCATTGAGCTTGTCCGAAAAAATTCAACATTATCTGGGCATTTTTTAATTAGTTAATCTTCTATATCTATCTGATGCCGATCTTTTATTTTTGGCGAAGATTTGCTCGATCTGAGAGTATCATAATCCGCTGCAATATATAGGAGGAAACAGAGTTTTGTCCAGTCAATGAATTGCAGGGTAAAGCAGCAGCTCGGCTATAACTTCGTTGACAAAACTGTCTTAGGGAAGAAAAATATTTTTTCCAGAATTTCATTGGAGTGATTCATAAAATCAGGTCAAATTATTAAATGATAGTTTAATGTCAGTCGCTCAAAGTTCCAGATGAAATGAGAAACACGCCGAAAAAATAATCAGGGTAAATATTGTTCCAGAATTTCGTGGGACCTAACAGATTGTCAGGAGTGATTCAGAAAATCAGGTCAAACGATTAAATGATTGTTTAATGTCAGTCACTCGAAGTTCTAGATGAAATGAGAAACACGCCGAAAAAATAATCAGCGTCTAAGAACTAATTAAATGTCTGAAACTGGTGTACAAACCCTATGACGGCACAGTCGTTGTCCGCAATCAAAGGAGTATGTACTTTAGGCCCAAGAAAGATCAACAAAAGTTCAGACAAACGTTTCCTTTTACGAGCGTAAAACCTGCTTGGAGCTAGGCGCCCTTTGTACTCCAGTTTCTGAGATACATGCATTGAGCTACGCCGAACAACTATTCAGGGGTACGTGCATTGTTACCTAACGCACAATTCCGTTGAACATTCATATATCTAACAGCTTTCTCTCTCCTCCTTCCCTGACTGTTTCTGTTGAGCTGTTTATTTTAAGATGCTATCCGCTTTGGCTTTTGTTGTTGACAGCCACATGATGGTGGCGGTAGGCAAGCAGGGTAACAGGACCAGATCGTGGCGTGGACGTAATGCTGGTCACTGCTTCCGATAAATTCCGAGCCATATGAGTGTCTGTGACCGGCCAACCGATGGCAGTTGAGAGACATGGCGCCTAGTTCAGAATCACGGTTCAGATCCCAGTACATCCATATCATCCTGTGTCCACACAACCGAGTAGCTTGGTTCAATTTTTATATTCCAGATATAAGTGACCACAACCTGTATATATTTGAGATCTCGTGATAAAGTATATAACGAACACGGATGTCGCTTCTCTTTGTTCTGTGAAACAAATGTGAGGACAAAAAAAACTAAATCCAAATTAATTTGATTTAACTGTAAGAGGTTCCAGTATATATCATCATATAACTCATCTGAAAGGAACTTCAAAATTCTAGTAGAAACATGGTGTTGGTAATTTCGCAGCTAGCAATGAATCTTAATTTGGTCCTGGTACATTTTGCGTGAAGAATGTCTTCCTCCATTGCCTCATCATTTATTTTGTTTGTGGCTAATGCAGTGAGGAGACGCATATTGAAGAGAAATTATTCTACAAATAACACTTTTTTTGTGTGGTCAATTCTACAGATAATACTAACTACACAATTCCGGTCATTGCGGGGTTTGATATTAGATAGCACACCAAATTAATTGGAAGAGATTCATTCCGGCAATATTACAACTGCAGTTCCAGTTAAAAGCAATAAAAAAAGTTAGTACATGGGAGGCGCGTGGGGTTCAACTTCCAATCCATCATCTAATATAATCTACTACTTCCACTAATCAGTTTTAATCCTGGTCCTCACATTAATTACCATCCACTAACCATATCATATAACAACAGGACCGGTCAGTTCTTTTGGCCATTCAAAGAACCAAGTTGAATTGTATCAATTCTGTACCTACGGTGCTCTTCCACTAGACTTTCATCTCGCAATCATGAGGCCAAACCAAAGAGATATTGCTAAATGCTAAAACGACAACACGCCAATAATTTGTTGCGGAACCCCACATGTCAGCCTCTGGGCAAATGCTTGTTGTGCAAAATGGTAGTGCCCTTGGATCCACCGGACAGTGGAAGGGTTGAGTCAAAGATAGAATAATGGAAGTAGGCATCGTATTAAGAATTATTTGTAGGAATCAACTTTCTAATTATTGGGGATTGGATCGGTATAGTTTAATCTAGGTAGGGGAACAAAGGTTACATGTTGGTGCCTGCGACAATCATTGCAATAATTTCTGTTCACAGACCAGCTGTTTGCTACCTTTTCAGTCAAGTTTACATTCTACGTATATGTACAACATGTTAATATGCGAATCCATGTAGAGAAAATTCCTCCAATTACTATTATACAAGCTACCCATGCAATTCCTGTATCATTACACTTGTCCTCTCAACGAGAGAAAGGGTCTAACATTTTAATTGTAAAATTTATGTGTTGAATATTTCCTGGACATTGGACAATCATTGCATGTGATGCATATCAATTTAAAAGAAATCAAGAAAAAATAAGATGAGTTTGCTATCATTGTGGACAACTGGGGATGTGTTCAGCTTCCGTAAATGGACTACTCCATACTTCGCTTTTTGGAGTCCGACACATGGATGAATGAAGAAATATGAATGAATACATATATGTGGTGAATTCATTCATAGTACACCTCTTAATACTTTTTTTGTGGTGAATTCTACAGATAATACAAACACACAATTCCGGTCATCACAGGGTTTGATATTAGATAACAACACCAAATTGGAGGAGATTCATTCCGCCCATATAATAACTGCAATTCCAGTTAAAAGCAATGAAAAAAGTTAGTACATGGGAGGTGCGTGGGGTTCAACTTCCAATACATCATCTAATCTACTACTTCCACTAATCTAGTTGAATCCTGGTCCTCACATTAATTACCATCCACTAACCTTATAATATAACAACAGGACCGGACTGTTCTTTTAGCCATATTCAAAGAACCAAGTTGAATAATAGTGGTAATAATAATAATAATAATAATAATAATAATAATAATGATGATGATGATGATGATGCTTTATTATTGTTATTATTTTAAATGTTTTTTGGACTACAGACACTTAATGAACTCTTCCCAAACAATGGAGTAGTTGCGTCTCACAAAAAAAACTTAAATTGATCAACTACTGCCCTGGAAATCATTAATCATAACAGAAGTTCCATTTCTATGAAGAAAAATCATGTCTAATACAAAGGTCATATGTTTTCATTTTAAAAAATATTGTTCAAAATTCCTTTCAAGCATTAATCAACAACATACTACCCATCACTAACATATGGCAGAAAAGATCAAAAGAAACATTAGTGCACAAAACTCTAAAAGAATAGTACAATGTGTTAATATTTCACCAACTACAGCTAACGAAGATGTAGGTAATGATGCACTTTTTCCAATAGAATCATTTCATTGAGTATTATAATTACTGGTCCACTATTTAACATTGCACCACTCTATATTATCAGTAGTGGGGTTTTGTTACAAGCCTTCTTGGCGAGATCAATCGAGTCTTGGTGGCGGCTACACTGTAATATAGAGTCAATGGTCGTAACGGTGATGCAGCACAAAAAAGATTCTGGATGCTGACTTGTTTCAACTATTCTCATTGACTCAGATCAAATTTCGATGTGGGACCAGTGTCACTGGTAAGGTTATCTCCTTAGCTTGCCATTCATATGTAGAACATGCAAAATGGAGCCTGTATGTGACCTGGACGCCCGATTTAGTGCAATCTGCTCCTTGAATCCGAATCGAACTCGAAACCAAGTTGGTATTGAAATGAAACTTGCGCAGAGGGTGGCTTTACTGGATCCAGTGGTGTGATGTTCTCATCAACTGTGGAGCTTGGGTTCGATCAGTATCGTCCTTGTTAGAATTCGGAGGCGGCATGGACCATGCAAATCATAGAAAAAACATGGTTCCTAAGCGTCCAGGTGATACCTAGGGTGCTATCTAGACTCTGGCCCCCCATTAAATCACACAACTTTGTAAATTTGCACTAATGAATAGCCGCACAACTCTAATGTTTGAAGGAATAAATATATATTATGAAACAAATTTAAAAACCTATATAAGGTCCCATGATAATTGAATTTTCTCAAATCACATTGAGGGAGTTACCTCGAAACTTCCATATTACTCAATTAGTATACAGTCTACAGAGTATTAGTTCACATGAACATTTAATTGACCTAAGTTCACCAACTAAAATTGTAAAATAAAACAAAGGACTAAACTTCTAAAAAGCGGAAAATTGAGGCGTGTGAGTTAGGCATCTGAACGGAAGTGATGCACAGGACTGATATACGGCACTTGAGTGCCATATAGCCCTCGGCGCTCCCAGCTCAGAAAGGGCCCAACAGAGAAAGAACCGGCCCACAAAGGGGAGACAGTCCAACAAACTATATCATCAATTAATGACGCGAGTTTAAGCTGCGTATAAATGAGGATATTACTGGGATTTCGAGTATGAGTCAAGTAGTATGTAGTACAAACACTTAGTATGAGAATTATGCCTCACCATGATAAAAATCTGGGCATTGGTGTCCTTGAAAGGACACTAGGCAGATACACATTCTAGCCATCACCTAAGCATGTTCTTAAACTTGGATTAGCAGCGTATATATAGATTGCAGAGCAGCCGGCAGCATAGCCTTTCAGTCTTCTTTTTTTCTCGAATACGTAGGACAGCTGCGCATCTTTGTATTAAAGAAAGAGAAAACGGTCACGTACAAGTGATGCCACCTCACTCCACACCGAGCCATAAAAGCATTTTACATGATTTGGAAAAACTGATAAAACATACATATTTATCTGCGACAACTGGTGTATATACCCTTTCAGTCTTATCCTTCTCTCTTCTAGAATGCAGAGTTTCACTTCCACTTCTTCTCTCATTCACTCCATATTTATCTGCTACAACTTCATCTACACCTCCTCTGTTTTCCAAACCGATCTGCATAGCTCCGTAAACCAGAGCCATCAAATAGCAGCAAGTCTCTTTCCTTCGAGAGCAAGCACCAGCATCTCGAGGTAGGCATCACCCTCTGTCCTAGTCCTTTTCCTTGAATCTGTATTGGACATAGGAAGCAACACCTCCCATCAGTTTTATCTGCACAAAAGAAGCCACAAGAATCTACAATTAGCTGCCAAAACTGGAAATAAACAGTATATAGCAAACTTGTTTATGTATAATCGTAGAGCCTTCTTCACTTGTTAATTTTCAGTCTACTACATCTCTGAATATATATTCAGGCAACACATACATGTAAAATAAATAATATATTCCTGATTTTGAAGGTGCAATTTATGGACAAAGAGCTCATAAGCCATCAGATCAAGCTATAAAAACATGTAGCTCAACTAGCTACACTAGCCCATAAACCCGTCCACTTGAACCGGCTAGTATGATTTTTAAATGACTATGTACGGTTGAAATCACTTTATAAGAGAGATCTTATGAAACACATGATTTGTGCTCGAGAATATTAATTTGAAAAGTAGAAATTGTTTCCTAAAATACATCTTTCTGGTTTCCCAAATGAAGACTCAACTCTCCTTTTTGAATAAACAAAATTCAGTAATTATCCTTGAACACAAACAATTCTTCTTGGCATACTACAAAAAGAGGGTGTTGATCCTTTGCATTTTCTTATCTGGTGACTTTTTTTGCTCCTTATACAGTCTTATTCTCGCTCTAGTAAACTTCTGACCACATCCTTGATTTTCCAAGTTACTCAAATTTTTTATTTCCCTGATATCCTGTTATGTCATATTCCAGATTCATTTATCAACCGTTGTCTTCCATTTCTATTTCTTCATAATCCTTTCTTATCAAGGCTGATTATGCATACACAACCGTTCTTGTATCAGGCTAATTACTTATTTCCAACAAATTTAATTATGATTCATCGACATCTTTCTATTTTCGTTCAACAATTTCACACCACAATTTTTCTACATAAAGTTCCACATCCCTATCAATGCAAATCTCCTAAGCCTTTTACACATGGCTGGCATGGCATGGCTGGAGCACCGGGCATGCCCGCATTGTGTGTGCTTGTCACGACGGAGTGCCGTTGCCATATTTAAGTACATGTATATGAGTCTAAACGCATGGATGTTTCATCGCCCTTTGTGGCCTACAAACTTCAGCTACCGGTTATGTCTTTGCTGAACGATACCATAGGACCCGGCTGCTCTGTCAAACTCACGTCCGTCCGACCTATTAGGAATTAGACATATTTTTGGTTATTTTTAATATTTCTGAATTTAACTATTTTTTTGACTCATAATGGCATGTGGGTAATTTAGAAATAGATATTAGGGGTATTTTTTGCTATTTTTATTTTTGAATTTAATTATTTTTTACTTATAATGGCATGATGGGTAATATAGAAATAGGAATTAGGGGCATTTTTTGGCTATTTTTGAAATTCCAAATTTATCAATTTTTTATAATGGCATGGTTGGTAATTTTTTTGTAATGCATAGGTGGGTAATTTAGATAAAGTTAGATCAGGCTATTGTGTATCTTATTTTAATTTGTACGGCCGGATGTTTTGCTTTTTGTGAGAATTTCTAGCATTTTCTTTCGATTAACGTGAAGACCTCAAAAAGGAGCCCCTAATTAGTAAATATAAGATTCTGTACATAGCTTCAGACATGTCATCAACTAATAAGCATCCACCGATCAATCATAAGTGATCTAATAAACCATACATACCAGAGTGGCTAAAGCACTTTCAATTGAATGTACACGGTCACCAATAAATTATCATCAGATAAATCACAGAGAACCACAAGTTTGTATTAGAAATGCAAGGGGATCAAAGGGGCTTCAGATTTGAACATCTACCAATTCATCCCTGAGCCAAGACGGCTGCAGTTCTTGCCCGGATTGATGGTGATGCCGGGTGGAGAGGCAGCAGCTGTTTCCATGACCCAAACCGTAAGAGCATCTCCAGCAAAGCCTCTACTTGTGCCCCTACTCTATTATTTAGGAGTTTGAGCCAAAAAATCAACTCCAGCAGGGACTCTACTTGGGCTCTCATTTTACATGCCCTCTCAAACTCCATCTCCAAGCCCCCATTCCTAGGGTCCTTCAATCCTCCCTCTCATTCATAAGTCCCACCTTTTTTTTACTGAGTCTCACACAACATAGGGTCTTGGGTCAATGTATTGCTGGAGTAGCCAAATTTTGGGCCTTTATTTTTGCATCCTGGCATGAAAAACGAAAGTAGAAGTCTTGTTTTGAGGTCCATTGCTGAAGATGCTCTAAGTCGACATTGTAAAACCAATTGGGGGAAAACCAGCTGGGGTGAGAGGCGACAGGAGGAGGAGAGCTGACCTAAACACCTGTGATGGCTAGCAATCACCCGCGCGGAGCCTCATGTTGGCCAGAGGGCTCCGGCCCCCCTTCCCAATGCAAAGTTCACACATATATCCTAGTAAAGTTGCAGCTAAACAACTCAGCGTTGCTTATTTCAGTCGTTCTATTGGCTCCATGGCCAGTGTCGACCTAAACCTGCATGGCAAGTATACGCAGCCCGACAACTGAATAAGCAGGGCCCTGAATCTTATGGAGCACTAGTCGTGTACCACTTGCGCTGGGTCGGGCCAGGCCGGACCCATAGCCGCCCTCCACACCGTTGTTGGGGATCCTACTTGCCGTGCCGCCTCGGATCAGCCGGTGTCCGGATCTACGACATGCCGCGCCACCGTATTTCCCGAAAGCCGCATTGCTGGCGCCGCCGCTTTTCCCGCCGGAGCAGTCTGATGGCGCTTTCTACGTACCCATTTTATATGACAAATATGGTGTTTTTAATACTTTATTATGTCATTATTGCTAATAATTAACCTCATTATTATATATATTCGTAGTTTCTATGTATTTGGAAGGATTTGCAGAGAACAGGTGAAAATAGGGAGACTACGAATAAAGAGTTACCGGAGGCCGAGGAACGAAGAATTTGGAGGCCGTGCCGATCGGCACAGTTTTTGTGCCGACCGGCACCACCAGGTTAAGCCCAAACACGAAGCCCACTCGGAGAAGATGAAGCCCAGAAGAAATATCAGAGTCAGAGTCGGTGAAATCCAACCCACAATCAAGAGGAACTATAAAGATAAGATCTTGGTCGCGAAACAGAGGGGGGAGCGAACAGATAGAAGTTTTTGACCTAGGTTGAAGGTTGTGGCGGCGAAGACGGCGATCACCGATCATCACCACCAAAAAGGAAGATCGTGCCGACCGGCACACTGCCGTGCCGATCGGCACTCAACGGCGGCCGCGGCGGCGCCAATGGTGGTCGCGGGAACGGTCAGGCATCCATGATTGGTCGTGGAGGCTTCCAGACCCAGCCTTTCCACGCTGGTTACGGTGATGGCCAGGGGCGTGGTTATGGTGGTCGGGGAGGAGGCCGTTACGGGGGTCAGCGAGGCCGTGGTCAGACCCGGGGCAACAATGACGGGCGTCGTGGTGGCAATGCTGGTCGTGGGCGCGGCGGCAATGCTGGTCGTGGTCGCGGCCAGCAGCAAGGCCGGGGCAACATGAACACTGGCGACGTCCGAAATGCCGGGGGCCAGGCTGATGCAGCCTTGGCTTTCAACGCTGAGGCGGTGGCTCAGGCAGCTGCGCTGCTCCAACAGGCTTTTGCCGTAGCGCAAGGCAGCACACTGCCGCAACTGGAGATCGCCACAGATTTGGCAGTGGGAGGAGGTAACACAACTCTGGTTCCGATCAAAAAAATGTCCAAAAAGCACACCTAGTGCGGAGGCGCCTGAATCATCTCTTCAGGCTGCAACAAAAGGTAGCAGTGGCAACAAAGCGCCGTACTGCTACCGTTGCTACATGAAAGGACATGCTATGAAGGATTGTACTGCGGATTGTTATTGTGAAATTCATGACAACAATGAGCATGATACAATTAGGTGTCCGACCTTTAGGGGCGCTAAGATCACTCCTAAACTGTGTGGATATGCTGTGGAGGGACTAGGCTTCTACCATATTCCGTACACGGTCACCAATAAGCAGAAAAGTGAGTCCAAGTCTGCTCTTATCAAAGTTACCAATGGTAACATGACTGCCTCTCAATTGACGTCTGAACTTGAGCGTTTGGTGTCAAACAATTGGAGGTGGAATGTGCACAGGATTTTGGAAATGGTTCTTTCAAAGTTTTATTCCCATCAAAGGATGAACTTCAGCGTATGGTCGAATGGGGTGTGGTTCACACTATGTACAACGCCGATATGCAAATCTCTGAACGCATTGTCGGGGGAGAGTCTAAATCGACCATGCCCAGAGTTTGGGTTCAATTTACTGGACTTCCAAAGGAATTGCAGGAATTTGAGGTGATATGGGCGGTTGGCTTCATCCTTGGGATCACTAAATGGGCGGATATGAGATTCGTCAGGAAGTACGACATATGTCGTATACAAGTTCTTGTTCTCGATCCCAACCTTATTCCTCAGTTTGTGGATGTGGTCATTGGGGACGATCTCTACGGGCTCGAATTCCGTGTGGAGGAGAATATGGATAATGATAACCCGGAGCCGATGGATATGGATCATCATGGCGATGGGGATGACACTCGAGATAAGCAGCATGATGGGACAAAAGAAGATCGGGACGGAAAGAATGGAGGGAATGCTAGTAAGGAGCCAAAATTAGATGGCAAAAACGGCAGCTCGGGAATGGAAAATAAAAAAGCTGCTGGACAGGGCACAGTACGCAAGGTAATTCACCTAAATGTTACGAATGTTGGTGATATTCCTGTACTTGATTTACCTGTTCCAAACACTAGCGAGGCATTTATGTCTAATCCCTCTGAACTGCAGGATGTTGTGCCTACCTCTCAGCTGATGGAGCCTACGGCAGCACCTCTGTTCGACACAAACCCCCACAGCTGCAGTCGCGCATCCACGTTGGGCCTCGATCTGTGGCGCCTATAGTGCGCATTGTCGTGCCACTGGCTGCCGCGTCGAGGGGCCAGGCAGTGTGTCTGCCTGCCGCGTCGAATGACCACAACGTGCACATGAAGGACACGTCGCATGGTGCTGCGTATGTGCTAGGAGACGACGACCTGGAGCTTGACCCTGCGCTGATGAAGAAGGGCCTGGACACCATGCCTACTGAGCTCAATGCCAAGGCGGACTTCGACAACGCGCCTGGTAGCCCAGATTACGATACGGTGCTGTCACCTGAAACGAGGGCGCAGCTGGCGGAGTTCGAGGCCCAGGTGCTCGGGAGTCCGGCGGCCCCGGCGTTGGGAGACATCCCAGAGGCATTGATGGGGGGCTCGCTGCGTAGAACAAACGCCGGGTGGCATCGGTGGATGACGTCTCGGCGGATAGGGCTGAAAAGCTCAAAGCTGCGCGTAATCTCGATGGCGAATTTGCCAGAGGTATATATCCATCCTCCTTTCTACATTTCTCGAATGATTTAATTTCAGCAAATTTCAGTTCTATTGGCATTTCATTAGGATCTGAGAATAGTAGTGCTACTGATTCTATTAATCAAATGAAAATGTTAGAAAGGAATAGGTTAGGTGCCTCTGAAATATATGATGTGAGAACCCTGGTACTTGATAAAGAGGAAAAAGAATTTGATGATGAAGAGGAAATGGATAGATTTATCCTTAACCATCTATGTAGCGATATCATGGATGAGGTTATGGATACAGGTAGTGAGCACATTGTTATGTCTCATACTACCTCGTCTCATAACAAATCAAAGGATAAGAAAGCGAAAGGAAAACGAAGGGAGACAAAAAAAAAGGTTTAAAATGAAAGGAATCTTTTGGAATAGTGATGGGTTCAAAGACCCAAAAAAAACATAGGTTCGTCTCTGATTTAACAAAAGGGCATAACCTTAATTTCATTGCGATCTCTGAGACGGTCCGAAAAAGTTTTAGTGACCACTTTCTTAAAAACTTGTGCGGTGGTTGTAACTTTATTTGGCATTGCAAGGAACCTAGAGGCCGATCAGGTGGTATCCTCTTGGGTGTAAACCTTGATGTATATGACATTGGTGCTATTGATGAAGGTGATTTTTACGTAAAGTTCCATTTGTGTAATAAAAATGATGACTTCAAATGGGCACTGGTTGTGGTCTACGGACCTGCACAACTCGATTTGAAGGAACAATTCTTGACAGAGTTGATTCACATGTGTAGTCATGAAAACCTTCCAATTATTATTGGTGGTGACTTCAACATCATGAGAAGCCCAAAAGAAAAGAATAAGGATAATTTTGACCATCGATGGCCCTTTTTGTTTAATGCTGTAATCGATGGCTTAAATTTAAGAGAAATAGAATTGTCTGGGAGACAATTCACATGGGCTAATTCTTTACAAAACCCCACTTATGAAAAATTAGGCAGAGTATTGTTTAGTACGGAATGGAAACAAAAATATCCGTTGTCGACTGTCATGCACTGTCTAGAGACATTTCAGATCATACTCCTTTACAACTAAATTCTGGTGATGCGTCTATGTATAATCAACAACCATTATTCAAATTTGAATTGGGTTGGTTATTACGTGACGGTTTCATCGAAATGGTAAAGGACATATGGAGAAACGAACATAGTGGCAGCACCCCTATGGAAAGATGGCAGGCTAAATAGCCTTCGTCAATATCTTAGGGGATGGGCTAAAAACACTAGTGGGGTATATAAGAAAGAAAAAAAGACATTCTCGACAAATTGAATATGCTCGATAAGAAGGCAGAAACTAATCTGCTTACACAACAAGAGCTAGACATAAAACAATACCTTTAAAACCGACTAGCTCATATGTTGAGAGAGGAGGAAATAAAATGGTACCAACAAGCTAAGGTCAAGGAATTACTAGAAGGTGACTCAAACACCAAGTATTTCCAGCTCGTGGCCAATGGTAAACATAGGAAAACAAGAATATTCCAGTTACGAGATGGAGATCACATTATAAGTGGTGATAATGAATTGAAAAAGTACATTACTTCCTATTATAAAGGTCTCTTTGGTCCTCAAGATGGCAATAGCTTTAGTCTGGATGAATCTCGTGTACAGGATATACCGCAAGTAACGAATTTGGAGAATGAAACATTGACAAGCGAGTTTACTGAAGATGAAGTACGAAAAGCAATTTTTCAGATGGAACATAATAAAGTACCTGGCCCGGATGGTTTCCCTGCTGAATTCTATCAAGCCTTTTGGGAAACCATTAAGGATGACCTTATGGCTTTATTTAATGATTTCCACAAAGGCACATTGCCACTATACAGCCTTAATTTTGGGACTATCATTTTACTACCCAAATGTAGTGAAGCTGAGAAGATCCAACAATACAGACCGATATGCTTGCTAAATGTGAGTTTTAAAATATTCACACAAGTGGCTACAAATAGAATCACCATGGTAGCTAGAAAAGTAATTAGTCCTACACAGACCGCATTTATTCCTGGTCGAAATATCATGGAGGGAGTGATTGTTTTACATGAAACAATTTATGAACTACATAGGAAGAAACAAAGTGGTGTAATTTTTAAAATAGATTTTGAAAAAGCATATGACAAGGTGAAAAGGTCATTTGTGCAGCAAACTCTAAAAATGAAAGGATTTTCTAGTCAGTGGACAAACTGGATTAATGCTTTTACTCAAGGAGGTCACGTGGGCATTAAAATAAATGATCAAGTTGGACAGAACTTTCAAACCTTTAAAGATTTAAGACAGGGTGATCCCCTATCTCCCATATTGTTCAATATTGTAGTAGATATGCTTGCTATCCTTATAAATAGAGCAAAGGAGGAGGGACAAGTTGTGGGGTTGGTCCCTCACTTGGTTGATGGTGGTTTATCGATACTACAATATGCGGACGATACAATTATATTCATGGACCATGACTTTGAAAAAGCCACAAATCTGAAACTATTGTTGTGCCCCTTTGAACAGTTGTCCGGTCTTAAGATAAATTTCCATAAGAGTGAGGTGTTTTGCTTTGGCCAAGCTAAGGACCATGAAGCTCAATACTCTCAACTTTTTGGGTGCCAGATGGGGTCTTACCCATTTAGATATTTGGGGATTCCAATGCATTTCAGGAAATTAAGTAATAGTGATTGGAAAGTTATTGTGGAAAAGTTTGAGAAGAAGTTAAGTAGCTGGAAAGGCAAACTTATGCCGGTTGGTGGCCGTTTGGTTGTTAACCAGTCTTGCCATGTTTATGTTGTCCTTTTCTGAAGTTCCTAAGGGAGTTCTTGAAAAATTGGATTACTATAGATCGAGGTTTTTTTGGCAAGGGGAAGGTCACAAAAAGAAATATAGACTTGCTAGATGGAGCATCTTATGCCAACCTAAAGAATTAGGAGGGTTAGGAATTCAGAATATTGAAGTGCAAAATCAATGCTTACTGAGTAAATGGCTCTTCAAAGTCATTAATGAGGATGGTGTATGGCAAGATATGCTTAGAAAGAAGTACCTCCAGAATCAAACTTTGACACAGGTGGAGAGAAAACCTGGGGATTCACATTTCTAGACGGGATTGATGAAAGTAAAACGTACCTTCTTAAATCTAGGTAGCTTTGTTTTAAACAATGGCCAACAACTTACATTTTGGGAAGACAAGTGGATAGGTAATTTTACTTTACGTGAACAATACCTGTCTTTATTTAACATTGTTCGAAAGAAGCATGCAACGGTTGCCTCTGTTTTTAGTACATGTCCTCTCAATATCTCTTTTAGAAGAGTCTTGGTTGGTCACAACTTAATTCTTTAGCATAACCTTGTGTCCAGAATTGCACATGTCCGACTTTCACATACTAAAGATGTGTTTAGGTGGAATTTAACTCCAACAGGTCTTTTCAATGTGCAATCTATGTATAAGGCCCTCTTGAACAATGGTAATGTAATCCATAATAAGAACATTTGGAAAATGAAAGCACCACTCAAGATTAAGATTTTTATGTGGTACTTGCAGAAAGGCGTAGTCTTAACCAAAGACAATTTAGCTAGACGTAATTGGCATGGTAATAAGAAATGTTGTTTTTGTTCAAAAGATGAACTATTCAACACTTATTTATTGAATGCCACTATGCTAGATTTATTTGGAGACTTCTTTACTTTTGTTTCAATTTACAACCACCTTATAACATTGCACATATGTTTGGAGGCCGGTTGTTTGGTATAGGTGCTAAACTTAAAAAACAACTATTTGTAGGTGTTGCAGCGCTATGCTGGGCTATCTGGCTAAGTAGAAATGATATTATTTTTGACAAGTCACCTATGAAAACTTAGATGCAGGTACTATTCAGGGGGACTCACTGGTTGCGGTTTTGGTCACAACTGCAAAAGAAGGTTGAAGACGTGGAGATTATGAGAGATGCTTGCCGGCGCCTCGAGGTGTTGGCTATGGAAATCTACGCACACCATAGATGGAGTTTTAGTAATAGACTTGTTTTTTTATGTGTGCGTTTTATTATCTCAAGTTGGGCAGACGAAAGTGCTGTTAAATTGTAATAAGACGGCTGTAACCTCTTAGTGAGGCCAAGGCCGGGATGTTTTTTTTCCTATTATCTAAAAAATCGTTCCTATCCAGATTCTTCATAGCCTGCAACAGAGGAAGCTTGAGCCTGCTTCATTTAGCTGCTCGAGCTGCTCTGGTTGCCTGTCCACTGCTAGAGTCTATCGGAACTGCGGCCTCGCTGGCGAGCTTGTCCGCAGGCTTTCTTCTCCGAGGCCAGCAACCGAGCCAGCCCGTCCTGCAATCGGCTCTTCACCATCGACCTGCAAGTTGAGAGCTTCCACTGCCGACTGCTGGTGAGCACCGTCGTGGCCTTGAGGTTTATTTGTTCTTGTTCAGGTCTGTATGTATAGTTGAAGGATGCTGGTCCGTTGTGCGAGCTTGTAAGCAGAGCCATGAACGAGCTTGCTGTGTGTTGCTGCTACAGTAAAAAGCAGAGGAAAGCTAGTTAGAAATGTTGTACGTGTGTGTTCCACTTTGCTGAAATCTTGCAAAAATCACACAAAAATGTAGGCACATCAGAAAAATGTCAAACCAGTTTTGCTTGTTCGCTTAGGAGCAGGGCTACCAGATAAAAATACTTGTATACCTTAAACTACATCTCTGCATGCTATGTAAAATTATTTTGTGTGCACTCTGTTTAGTGCATTTATGTGTGTTCGTGCATCCATAAATCCTGAATGAAATATACCAGTCTCTTGTCATCCTTGTGTACCTCCAGTAATCATTTCCATGATCAAAACCATGCCGCGCCCTGTCAATCTACATTTCAGTAAACAATCTACACTTGGTCAAATCCTCATATTTAGTGGTAATATTGCGTAGGCTCAAATCAACCCTACATAAAAGTTTCACTTCCAGATCTTATCCAACCCCCTGTTTGCAATAAAAGAGAAATCTTAGATGAAAATATAACTAAAGCTTCTACCACCAACATCAGAACACTCCACCTAATTAACCTGATGAAGTTCTGTTCCACTTTGAATCAGTAGATGGCTGCCTTGTTAGGTATATATATGGATTTCATTCATATTCATGTGCACTCATCTCTCATTTTAACCCTGCATCGCATCATGACATGTCGTGTAGAGAGTCGACCCGATCTCAGAGGTGCACGAGGTACCAATCGTGCAGGCGCAGCAAGGAGCTTCCGCTGATCTACTCCAAGTCTCTGAGAGTACTAACTCCGCTTCAACCCAAGGCAAGCCCCGGTGCATGCTTTCCTTGTTAAGTTTCTCGTTTTATTTCACACCGTTGAGTATATGGTTATATGATTGTGCATTAGGTTATAGGAATTGTATGGAAACCGTGTATAATTTTCCTTCCTGGTTATCCTTGACACCTCAATGGGTAGCTATAGGTCGATACAATGGCTATGCGTATATTTCAGGTTTCCGGTAGAAGTCGAGTGGTGTTTCCACTACTCGCGCGATATAGGATCTTGGTTACTCATGGAAATACTCTGGTTATGGTTTGGTTGGAGATCACATGATGAGAAATGGAGACATGGACGGTGGATGAGGTGTAGGTGGTGCAGCAAGACATGGAGGTCTTGTGTGCGGTAGCCCCATCTGTGTCGATTAAGGACCGTTCGTTGTTGGCCCTGTTGAGCAAGTATTGAACGTACTGATCACATGCTGGTGATATGGACTCAGTAAACTGATGTAGCTTAGCAATCGCGGGGTCGAACCGCCGCCTGCTACTTTGGGGACTATAGGGAGGTAGGGAGAATGAGGACCACCCACGGATGGCGGCTGGGCCGGGTATCGCGTTGGAGGCCAAGACTTCTCCTAAAAGTAGCAGATCGATTTTGGCTTCGCGGCGGCTTTGTGAAAGGTTGCCATATCTGGCATGTTCGGGTGCGCATATGTCGTGTGGTCAGGTTTCTCCTGCAGGATGTAAATCGATTCTAATCGCTGTCCCTCGTGGTTATGAGTACCCGCTTGTTCACTGCGTCGCATCGTAGTAAGTTATGGAATGATGAGATATGAATTTGATGGTTACTTTTGATGCTTATAAATTGTTTGTACAAGTGTATTGCTATGGTTGATAGGTGCAAACAATAGAATTTAAATGCTACAAGAATTTGATGCTAAAATGTTGAAAGTAAGGATCAACTACTACTAAGCTTTATTTCTGCAAAGTGTTGGCCAGCCACAAATAGCCTTGCATGCTAGGAGTCGGCATTTTGCCATTTTGACGGGTAAGACTTACTGAGTATTAGTTGCTCAGAGTTTGTTGCTTTTGTTTTTCAGGTTGTTTTGTTGCTTTCATGAAGCTAACCCCTTCAAGACTTGCATTGGTGGGCTCGATATAATGGTCTTACTTCGAAAGCGTTCGATGTCATTTCTATCTTTATTCTTCCATTATTGTTGTAAGCTTAAACATGTATATCGCTTCCGCTCTTGTTGACTTTTCTTGTAATCGACTCTCATTTATAAAATATATATATGAGACTCTGTGATGTGATATGTATGTATCTGTGCTCGCTTCGTCGAGACTCCTCGTGTAATCAATCCTGTTAGGGCAAATCGGTCCCGTTTACTGGGCGGTCCGTCACAATCTTGGTTACAGACTTATCTTTTATCATTATTTTAAAAGGTAGATTTTCCTCGAAAAACAACTAAAAGTAAGATTTCCTTTCAAATCATATTACACGACCGTCCATATTCATTACCCAAAACATGGTAATTAACGGACTGGTGGTCGAACAAATATGACACTTTGGTTCAAGTCTGTTTCCCTTGACACTTTGGTTGATCATTCTCATCGGAAACAAAACAGCCATCAGCATGCGCCTCTCAATTCTCTCAACAACTCTCGTGGTCGTTCACATAGCTAGCCACCATCTAAATATTGTAGCAAATGTTATTTTTAGAACAGGGAATATCTATTATTCCATCCTCTTCATCAAAAAGATGCATCATCTATAACCAAAACATACAGCAAAAGCTCCATCCCCGATCCTTAAGAGCATCTTCAAGAGTTCCCAAAATCCATTCCCAAAACCATTTTTTTCAAACTAGAGTAAAAATCACCTCTCCAACAGGTGCCAATTCTAGTTCCTATCTTTCCACCGCTCCCAATCTAACTGGCATCGGTAGTCAAATATACGCCCAGACTCGGCACTCCCAATCCATTCTGGGCCCACCCCGTACATCCTACGCAGTCGCCGCGGCGGCGACGATGAGCTCCTCCTCTGGCCTCCCCGGGTCGCGGTGGACGTGCGCTGGGACAGGGGCGCGGCTGCGTGGCACGGTTAAACACCAGTCCGCCCCTCACCGCCGGCAGAGATGTACGCAGAAGATCGGCGGGCTCGCCTTGCACCGTCATGGCTGCAGGCTATTCATTTGGGGAAGAAAGAATTGGCATCGTGGTGATGCTTGCTCTTCTGTTCTCAATCTGGTAGTGCCTGGTATGAGAGATCGAGAGTATTGTGAAGGATAAGTGCTAGAATTGAAGTTGCAGCATTGGATTGGATGGGGTAACAAGGGTCGTTGTGGATATAGTGCTCGCTGCTTGCGTACATTTTTTGCATATTTACTTTGTAACAAGTGCTTGAAATCCTCCAATCTTTCAGTCGACGCAACGTCCGTCCGATCCGTCAGGCGGTTCGTGCTGCTGATCGGGCCGAGTATGCGTTTCTCGGGCCACTTTGTGCTGTTGGATTAATCCGAAACCCAATTAGCAAAGGAGAACTGAGCTGGTGCGTTCGTTCACGAGAGGCCGAGCGACCGAGCGCAAGCGGAAGAGCTGCCCTCGGCGAGGGCGGCGGCGACCGACGGGTCAAGGCCCAGGCGAGGCTGCGCGCGCGGGCCTGAGCGGCGCGCGGCGCGGTGGCCGGGGGCGAGGGCGCGGCTGCGCTGCGCGGCGGCGGTGCAGCCTGCGGGGCGCGCGGCGCGGGGGCCGGGGGCGCCGCTGTGCTGCACGACGGCGGTGCAGCCTGCGGGGCGCGCAGCGCGGGGGCCGGGGACGCGGCACGGCCGCGCTGCGCCCTGCGAGGCGTGCAGCCCGGGGGCCGGGGGAGCGGCTGCGCTACGCGGCGGCAGTGCGGCCCGTGGTGTGCGCGGCGCGGCGACGCGGCGAGCGGTAGGAGAAGAGGATGGCGGCGTTGTCTAGCTCCAGCAGTATGTCTTCTTCCCCTCCCCTCCCCGCCCCTTGTATCTCCACGTTTGTACTGCTTCACCGCCCCATGTTTGTGCACCGAAATGGCGATCCCCTTTCATTTCAGTTAGGGTTTGCCCCGAAATCGATAGATTTGTTCTTAGATGGTAATTTTTCTCTTATTTTGCCTCCGAAGTCAATCCCCTTACAATTTCGGTTGGTGCTAGGGTTTGTTCAAATTCTACCTCTGTTTTGCTTGTTCATTGCATCCAATTTGTTGGTTAGATGATCATGTCTTGCGAGAAGTTGCTTTGTCGATTCCATATGTCTACATTTGTTATGTTAATTTGTCAATCTATGAAGCCTGTGTGGTAGGTCTGTTGTTGGTCTATGAAGGCTGTGTAGCAGGTCTGCTCGAGGCATTCGCCACTGATCCATAGAGAACAGTAAAAAGAAGGGGAATGACAATGATTAAATGATGTACTGTTATGCAGTAGCTGTGTGCTAATTCCATATGTGCTCTCAGAAATCTTCTATAACATGTGCCCCAAACATTGGATTAATTAAGTATTCCTATTTTTTGCTTATTTGCTTTCATGTCCACCTATTGTAAAACAAACTAAAACTGAAGGGATTCTATTTAGCAAATCGTATAGACCTCATGTTGTCCAATAAACCGATTTGTTTGCATATGCCTAATATGTAAGAACCTTTGTTTGAAATCTAATGCAGCAAGAGCAGCAGTGTAGCAGAGAGGCATCTTTAGGCTTTGCCGATTAGTTGATATTTGCCACAATAGTAATTAGTAAGATCTGCTCCTAATTCTGTCATGTGTTTATTGTACTGTCGCTGATATCAACCTATAGACAGTTCAACTTTTGACTTACTAATTCAGAGGTGCCACTTTGTTTTACTCTATATATCCATAATCCTTCCGTATTAAGTTTTTCCTGTACAAATGGATGTGGACCAATACAACGATTTCTGTGGTGATGCTTCCTGATCCTTCTTCGTTTGAAGTATTAGCTTATAACTCTTTATGCTGAATGGTGCTCCGGCAACTAATAGTTAGCATTATGCTCATATTAACGACTTGATTGCTGCAATACCTGTGTCAGTTTTTTCTTTAATCTTGTGATTCACGACCCGGATGCATAATCACCCTTCCACCCTCTCAACCTACTCTATATCTTACTATGAATCAAATTGCGACTTTCATGCATTTAAGTTGCAGTTAATTGAATATGCATTTATTATATAAAATTGTAATTCATTATTTTTAATTGTGCTACTTTCATTTATCTGTCACATTCTCTCTGTATTTTTTTTGCATAATTTTTGTTTTGTTCTGCATGTCACTTATGCTGATATAAGTTTGTCATTATGTTTTTGTTAATTTGTCTCCTATCAAGACTCTGTATTTTTCTTAACTATAAAAAAAATTGTGAAACGTCTTTTTAAATTTGTTCAGCTGTTCTTTTATGCACAATGACATGCTGCCAACAACCAGCATAATTGTATTCAATCCATTAGGCATCCATGAACATATTACACCAGGTTAGTTCACAGTAATATTGAAAACTCCATTTATCGAATCAGAAAATTGCAAAGCTTGTTTTGTGCAATTTTTATAATATAGAAGTGCAAAAAAATGTTTGAACTGTGTTTGTTACTGCACAGCTTGCCCTTTGTCAAATAATCCATTCTGCACAGCATGAACGTAGGTGTAGTGTGTCACGAGCTCGTGGGTGTAGCTATAGCAGGTCACCTGTTAGCATAGGGTGAGTCTCCCTAGGCTAATGGAGTAATGGGTGATGACGATTTTTTTCCTCAGGACTAAAATATCATTGTCCCTTACTTTCTGATGCATTTATACTATTATCTCCGGTTACCATCAAGAGCTAGAGCCAGATGTAATGTATAAGTTATGTTGTGGATTTTCTCTTTGGCTATCAGCTGTTATTAATAACGTATTTGAAAGATCCTCTTCAAGTGATTGACTTGGTTAAAGGTTCTCATAACTTCTGTCTTATCATGCTTGTGTTTACTCTATAATTGGTATAACTTTCAGGTGGATGTACTATTTAACTAAGACCAGCTTTGTTTTCTTTTGTGTTTTAAAAGGCACCATCCATTAGTCCTGCACTGCATAAACGACTCGGCCAACTGCAACTCAGTTATGTCTTCATGGTTTATAGACCTATCTGCATGAGTTATATTTTAAAAAGACAGCAGCTGTACTTGTACTTTTACGGTTCCCTAATTGCAGTGACATAAGGTAGTAATTTCAATATTCAGATTTTGCAATTATATCTCACCATATAATTCTTTGAAGCAGTTTTATGAATTATTCTTGTACCTTCTGTACATACCACCACCACTACATAAATATGTCTGTATCAAACGTAGCAATAGAACTAGTATCATCACACTCACTAGCATGTATGTGTCTTGTAACTCAAAAAAATTTAGTTTACCTTTGCAAAAAAATAGATTAATAGAACCACACATTTTTTGTAAAGCAGAACCACTTTGTCACTTCTGGGAGTACCAATTTTGGAATTTATAATATAGTTCAACACTGAAGAAAATCACATTTGTCCAAGAAATTACATAACTTGATTTATGCAATTTTAATAATTTACTTGGTCGTAAATTGGTATTGTGTCCTCATAGTGATAGACTGATAGTGATAGTTGATTTGGCAGCTAGGGTTCTTGGGCGAGATTGACGAAACATGTGTAGAATGTGGCCTCCTATGCTTTGTTGCTTGCTCTTTAATTCCTTGGTTTTCTATAACTGTATTTCAGAACTGTACCTATTTGATGGTATTTTTGTATGTTATGAAAACATGATCCAATATGGTATAAGAAACGTGGATTAAACTGCTCACTTGTGCTTATTTGATTGCTATTTCTGTCTTTTCCGGAGTATTATTTACAGGCTGTTTATTGTGTAAATTTTGAGCTCGTTTGTGCTTTTTCAATGAATAACTATTTCTTATGCACCCATAGTGCTTCTCGGGTCTGGTTTTGATGGGCCCATTAATGGCTGATGAAGCGGGTTTGTTTTACCAGTTAGGGATTATGAACTGATAATATACATATACATTTCAAAATAAATGATTTCTTTGTAAATGACTTCTTCCTAGATACCTTCTAGTGTCTTTGTGTATTTGTTTTCCATTATACAATTGCAACTTGTGCTACCAGTAGTTGCAGGTATTCATTTGTGCATTATTATTTTTATAATAATGCAATTGCACTGACTTTTTTATATATCGAAGCCATTTTCCCGTTTGTTTAAGTCATGTCTGATGTTCATGATAATTCTCTGGAAATAATTTTTTTTTTCTGCTTGCCTTTGACAGGGTACGGGCAGTGGCGACCAGGAGCTTCTGCGGTGATCAATGGCTGCGGGTGAGTTCATTTTTTGCATATTTACTTTGTTACAGGTGATTTTGTTTGTTTTCAGTCAATGTGTGGTACGTGTCGTGCTTCTGTCCAACCCTCCCTTTTGTTTTGTTTTTTTTTGACGAAAACAGGAGGGGAAACCCCCTACTGTACTTTTATTAAAGTTAGCGGTGTCAGCAAAAGTCTGTACAAAGTTACAAGTTGTCAAACCACATCGTCATAGCGTCATGACGAGATGGTTTTGCTCTATACAAAATTAAAGAAAAAGCTAACTTAAACTCCTGCTTCCATCTAGGGAAAGATAGTACTCCATTGTCAAAAATGATGGCATTCCGATGGTTCCATATCGTCCAAGCTCCAATCATGGTCACCTCCATATAGCAGTCATACTGAAAAGTGTGCTTGCATTCCTCGATCATCTCCATAACCGGCAAAGCCAAATCCCAGACAATGTGTAGTGATGTCCAACAGAGCTGTGCAAAGGGGCAACTAAAAATCAGGTGCTTTAGCGTTTCTTCAGACGGCGGATTGCACATAACACAGTCAACTGATGGAATGGCATGACGTTTTCTGCGTAGAAGATTTCTTGTATTTAAGCGATCGTTGAGCAATAGCCAGAAAAAGACTTTGTGCTTGCCTTGACAACACGATTTCCATAGCCATTTGAAAGGTGCAGCTGTGTCTATCTCACCTATGATCTGAATGTAAGCCTGCTTTGTTGAGAATGCACCAGAGCCCCATATATATATCCATGTGTCATTAGCTTCATCATCTCGTTGCCATTGCTCAAGGGTATTCATCAGGTCTGCAAGTTGGTGTGCGGCAACCATTGATAGAGGTAGCTGAAAAATTCTGTTTGTATCAGGCAGAAGGGACATAAACCTTTGTATCGAGCAGTTTGGTTCTCTGGCGAAAGAGAATAAATGGGTGTATGTTTCTTTCAGTAGGCCAAAATCCCAGACATCATTCCAAAACATTACTGAATCATCCTTTCCTGCTTTCACCTTAGCATAGCCTCTATATGTGTCAAAAAGTCTACAGAGCGCTCTCCACCAGAAGGATCCTCGTGGGCTTCGTGCCTGTGGTGCGATGGCTGAAGAATAATATGCTTGCCAAATAAGATTAACCCAAGGAACATCCATCTTGTTGAAAAACTTATGCAGGTGTTTCAACATGAGAGCTTTATTCTGTGCATCAATGTTAAGAATACCAAGTCCCCCTTGCTCCTTCGGTCTTTGCACCTTGTCCCAGGCAGCCAAACAATTGCCTTTCCTATTTAAATCCGATCCACGCCAAATACAATGCCGTCTGTATTTATCGGCTTGCTCAATAAAAGCCACCGGCACTCTGATGGTACACATAATGTACATTGGAATAGCTGTGATAATGGAGTTATTTAGCTGCAATCTTCCTGCATAATTCGTGAAAGGTGTAATACCCATTAATCTTCTTTCCATTCTATGTAGGACTGGCATCAGATCATCAACAGTTGGCTTTGTTGTTCCAAGAGGTAAACCCAAATAGGTAAAAGGCATGGTTGCAACTTGGCATCCCAAAAGACCAGCCAATATTTCAGCTCTGTCATCCGTTAGGGCGATTGGAACAAGGAAGGATTTGTTAAAGTTGACCTTCAGTCCAGTGGATGTTGCAAAAGTCTGTAGCAGACATTTGAGAAATAAGAGTTGCTTGCTATCTGCCGGCATAATAATCAAGGTGTCGTCTGCGTACTGAACAATTGGATAGTCCTGCCCATAAGAACTTTGCAATGGCATGCTGAGAAGCCCCCTTCTATATGCATCATTAATTAAGGATTGAAGCAAATCAGCAGCAAGCACGAACAGTAGGGGAGATAGAGGGTCACCCTGTCGCACACCTCTCCTGCAGTGTATAGTCTTCCCTGGGACACCATTGAGAAGTACTTGAGAAGTACCTGAGTCGAGAATAGCCTTGACCCATTGTTGCCATATCTGGGGAAATCCCTTGTGCTGCATCGTACTGAGAATGACATGGTGCTCCACCTTGTCAAAGGCCTTTTCAAAATCTAGCTTCAAAATCACTATTTCTCTTTTAGATTGATGACACATGTACAGATACTGGAAGGCCCAAGAGAGACAATCCTGAATGGTTCTGCCTTTGATGAAGCCATACTGATTTTGATGTACAATCTCTGTGATCACTCTTTGCAGCCTATTAGCCATAAATTTAGTTATCAGCTTGATTGGCCCCCCAAGCAGAGAAATGGGCCTATAATCATTCACTCCCTCAGGAGAGGAGTTTTTTGGAACAAGAGTGATGTATGAGTTGTTTATGCTCTGAACATTCAGATTGCCTGCCAAGAACTTGTCGAATAATAAATAGAAATCCGCCTTAATAATATCCCAGCACTTTTTAATGAAGAAACCATTAAAGCCATCAGGCCCTGGGGCCTTGTCTGAGGGCATTTCTTTGACTATAGCATCAATCTCTTCATGTGAGCTCGGCTGCTCTAATACCAGTAAAGGTACTGGCTGAATAAATCTGTCTAGCTGAAAAATCATTTCTGTATATTCCGTTTGGCCTAACCTGTCTTTGAATGAGTTCCACAAAGCAGCTGCCTTATGTTCATGTTCTGTAGCTATTGTGCCATCAGGCAAGATTAAAGAGGAAATGTAGTTTCTTCTGTATTTCTGAGATGCTACAGCTTGAAACAACTTCGTGTTTTCATCTCCAAAGCACACCCATCGAATGGTTGCCCTTTGCCGCCAGTATACTCTTTTGGCTTCCAACAGGTCTAGTATATGAGCTTTGAGAGCTTTCCGAAAATTACTTTCAACAATACTCAGAGGTCTCTGTTCCTCGAGCCCATCCAACATTGCTAGCACATAGTACGAGTTATTGATCAGTTTGTTCAGCTTGGAAATTTCTCTACTCCACGCTTTCAGACCCCTCCTTAGTGTCTTGAATTTTGCTGATAGTAGACAGGCGATGTTATCTCTGAAGCACGGCAAGGACCAGTAGTGCTGGACAGTTGGCATAAACTCCGGGTGTGAAGCCCAGAAGTTTTCAAATCGAAACAGAGGAGATCTTGGTATAGCTGATTCCATCTGAATAACATATGGTGTATGATCCGAGACCACCCTCGACAAAGGATATACTAATGAGTTAGGGAAAGATATCGTCCAATTAGCACAAGTGAACACCCAGTCCAGTTTTTCTAACAAAACATTTGCTTGCATGTTGCTCCACGTGAAAGACTTCCCTTTCATTGGGATTTCGACCAGGTCAAGATGATGAATGATGTCATTGAACAATAACATACCCTTTTGTTTTGTTAGCTAATAGGCACGCCGATTTCATTCGGGTCTGGAATCGAACTGATATTTATTATTATTTTGTTTTGCCTGCGTCTCTACAACATTGAAAGAAAAAAATTATTAGGTTTGCATCCATTAGACTGGTCTGGCTGGCCAATACTCCCAAGTGTAGAGCAAACTAGGTTTATGCTTTTAGAATAATATTGGTTAATACTAAAAATAATGCATCTATCCAACCAGGAAATTACTTAATTTTGTTTGTTCAAATATCATAATATGATTTTGTAATTGCAGTCACCACTGGTGTGTTCACTATGTGAGTTCAATAAACCCAACTTGCCACTTAATTGTATGTATCCTTTCTCCTTCTATATTGGTATTAAGCAAATTTTGTGGCTTCTAGTTGCATTGGGCCAAAATATATCATGTATCCATTGAATTTGTTGTCATTACAGTTCTGCAATGTAGGAATTGCACAAACTGATTTATGCAATTTTCTTAATACGAGAAGTGCAACTTATGGAATTGTACCTAACTGATGATAAATTTGGTTTTCATGTCATAGAAAATATTTTCGCATGGCAAGTACCATTTATTGCTGCTCGTGTATTCTTGCGTTCCGTGTCCTTTATTTGTTGCTATGTCTATGTGTGGTTTTTTCCTGGGGAGATGAGTGGGCTAAGGAGCACCGCGAACCTATGGTGTTCTCTATGCCTTTCCGCTCGAAATCTTCCTCGCTCTTTCCATCATCTGTCTCTTTGTCATGGTCTCTGTCGTTCTTGCTACTGTTGATGCGCCGCACAACTCGAGGATAAATCTGGTCGCCTTTGCCTTCTTTTTCCTTTGTACTTTATTTATTCGAAATGTTTAAGAGGTCGTTGTTCCTTCATTCGGGTTTACGGTTTTAGAAACGTGTAGATTGAACCGCCCTTTTCTCACGCCTCTTTTGCTGTTGATGTCCTCAACTGGTCTCTTGCTGCGATAGGATACTGGTGTGAAAGAACCTTTCTAATATTGTCAATAAATGGTTTCTTGTTCTTTATGTTATCAGCAATTTGATGTCAGTGTGTCCATCATTTTTTCAAATTTTCTTATACAGATTTTCAGGACATTGTACTCGTAATGTTATGTGCAGGCTATCGAGCTCCATAATGCTTGCTGTGCCTGTGAGAAAAAAGTTCAGTGGGAATGGTGGGAATGGACGACTTGAGTATGGAGTGTCATCAATGCAAGGATATCGTGAAAACATGGAAGATGCTGTGAGTTTTATCCATATACCAGGATTTTTGTAGGATCATTGATTATTCTCAGTTATGTGTTATCATCTGAAAATATGAATTAGTTCAGCCTTTTGGGGAATATTGATAACCGGGCATATTTTCTATGTACTTCCTATGAAAATTAGTTGTCTATAGCTTAGATTTTCAGTTATGTGTCAACAAGCACAAATTTCAGTCAGCCGGGAACAAATTTCAGTCACATAGATAGTTTACAACTTCACAGATTTCTGTAACATTCACAAGCACAAAATTTGCTGAGATCCTTAACATTCACTGCAACATCCTTCACAATTTTCTGATAACAAAAATCAGGCACAAACTTCACGGTTTGCATTTTTCTGATCGTCTTTGTGTTCAGTATATGTTTGCCAGTAGCTTGCTGAAACTGCTTACTTTGTTTATAGTTATTTGAACATACATAATCACACATATTCTCTATACAAATTTTACTTTGTTCATAGTAATGTTTACAACAACAAATCTCAGAATGTTTTGTTTGTTGTCAAGTAGCATGCTTGGCCAGATCTTCATATTTCAATATAGGAGACTCTAAACCAGTGACATCAAGCTTTTTAGACATATTTGCTTTACCAAAAACTACCATAAATTTGCTACAAATTTTACTTGTTCATAGTGATTTCAACAAAAACATGTCACAAAGCTTCTGTCTTTGTCATCAACAAAGTTACAGCAACAAAGTTTTACAGTTTCAGTGTTTCTGTTTGTATTCTTTTGTTCAGAAAATCATGTTTCCTCTTTATCGGGTCTGATATGCTATTTTGGCGCATCCGTTAACAAATTTGAATTTATTAACGGATCAGAACTATCTGACCCGTCAATGCAACAGAGACAAACTCAGCACAAAATACTAAAGGTCATCCACAACCATTGGATGCAGATCGGATGGCTGGGGATGGTGCTTGAAAGCACCCCTAGATTTCAAGCACTTGAAATCTAGTCGCGCCCCATTTTTTGTTAGAGAAGAAGAGAGAGAGAGAGAGAGGAATGCGTAGTGGAGCACAGGACCAGGCGGCGGTCCTGGAGAGAAGAACGAGACATCACCTTCACCTATTGTGACGTGGCGTAATTTTAACAGTTTTTGGGAATATATTTCTATGAACTGTTGGAGGAAGTGGTCTGTTTTTACGCCCAATAATTTTTGGAAGTTCCCAAAACTTATTTTTTTGGGAGTATATTTTTTTGGAACTCTTGGAGATGCTCTAGGCCAAGGGAAAAAAAGAGCAAACAAGAGAAAATCCCACCGCCACCACAACAAAGAAGTTCAAGTCTGAATATCTGAAGAGCAAACCAGAAAATTGTTGCAAATTTCTGCTCGCCAAAGGACTACGCAAAACTCTTGTTCTTGGCAAACGTGATGGTACAAAACACAGGGAGTTTTACTCGCAAGGTTACTTGGCCACAAGTTTTCTTGTACGTGCTACATATGTTGGATCAAAGTACGATGATCTAAATTACAAAGTCATTTCCTATATTATAGATTTTACATAAATGTTGCTGAAATGAACATAGAATATATATACAGCGGGAAGAAAAACAGGTCCATATAATTGAATAAAATTAACAGCTAGCCTACTATACATACATCTTCTGCTACACCAATCATTCTAATTCTACACATCCACCCTCTTATGTTCTTACTAACTAACATGCTTCCACCTTTCCATGATCAGATGATCTCAAAACCAGAGCCCCGACGATGTCGCCATTTGTGGCGGCGGAGCGAACCCATGGATTGTTTTACCACAGCCGACCGTCGTCGCCGCCACCGCACCCACCGACGCCAGCACGGTGTTCACCGTTCTCCTGTACGGCCCAAACCACTTGGCCATCATGAACCGCCGCTTCCTCCACGGCGGCACGCTGAGCCCGCAGCTTTTCAGCGATCGCCTCGCCGCCGCCGAGGCGGCCTTGACCACGCGGCTCGCGTCGTCGGCCGGCGCGACGAGCACCTCGGGAAGCGCCGCGCGGATGGCGTCGAACTCCGGCGTCCGCCGCGCCACCTCGAACTCGGCCGCGAAGCCGACATCCACGACGTACCGCCGTCGCTTCTCGTCAGCGGAGACGACGTCGATGTACTCGTAGTTGCCGGCCGCCACGCCGCTCGTCTTGTCCCACCGGAGCTTGCAGAGGCCGGCGTCGTGGCCGCGGTCGCGCAGGCGCGACATCACGGCGCGCCGGAACGCAGGTCGGTTCTGCCCCCGGACGTCGTGCAGGTCCTTCACTGCTTCAGTCACGTCGGCGGCGAGCCGACGGCACAGCTCGTCGGATCTACAGGTGGCATCAAGAATACCGCTGATCTCCTCGACCACTTCGGCCGCAGATGCGGAGCTGATGCTCTTGCCGGTGTCGTCCTCGCCGTCGGAGTCTTGATCCGCGGTGAGCGCCGCCGCCGCGGGGACGGTGGCGTCCACCTCGAAGAGGTACTCGTTGACGAGGCTGGAGAGGGCGGCCGCCTCGTGCTCGCTGCCGCTGCTGTCGACGCTGCTCGGGAGCACGGCGATACGTGCCCGGGCAGCGGCGTCGAGCGGCGCGGTGGCGCGCTTGGCTCGCCGGGAAGCTGTAGGAGTGTCCGGCATCTGGAATCGTTGGAGGGGATGCATGTCGTCGGCGATCACTGCTTCGTCGGCTTCTTTCGACCCGGCGACTCGTCAGTGGTATGCCTATATGACAGGGGAGTGATAGGGACATGTCAGTGAAGTGTCGACACGCAGTCGCCATTGTTAGCTCACTAGGGAAGGAAGAACTGCAACGGTTGCTTGCAGCTGGCACTACAAGAAGCTATAATTTTGGCAATATTTTTCCACAAATCGCCGAGGGTTATATGTACTTTTGTGTACACTAGCAAACAGATATGATGAGATAACATTGTTCCCATACATGGTATTTATTCAGAAATGTTGTAGTTCACTGACCGTATTCAATACTATATTTAAACATCATGGTCACTTTGATGGATTAGAAGCTATTGCTGCAGATCTTTTTTTAATCAAACACAGCCTAACAGACACAACCATTTTTCATTTCAAAAAACATGATGTTCACGAGCGCGGAGAGGCGGATGTGCAAGCATGCGGATGACCCTATACAGTTGTATGTGGAGATCGGTGGATTACCAATGAAAATAATTTCATTCTTTTTGGTGAATAAAAAAATTCTTTCGATGAAGACAAAATAGATTTTTCGTAATATTTTCAGCAATGATTGATCTTTTTTTTGTGTGTGTGGATAGGACCACCACCGCACCCATATAGGATTCATTCTCTAAGTTTTGTGAAACATCTTTTTATTTGCATTTTCAACCATTTGTTGGAGAATTTTAAATTTGGCTTAAATCCTAGGGATGTAATGCAAATGCTCCCGTAGATGGCCGCTGCTTAGAATCATGTGAGACCTGGTAGCATAATTTGCTCGGCATTGGCCAACATGGTTAATACGTAGCCTAATGGTTAGAGCATCTGAGTAGCATCTAGCAGACTTGGGTTCAACTCCTCGTGAGAGTGAATAACCAGGCTGGAATAAAAAAGTTAAAAAATAGGTTGGTGTTTCCCCTACCGACTTCGGTAAAAAAAAAAACATGGTAAATACGTAATGTACTCTGGCAAAAAGAAAAAGAACCATGATTTTTTTAGGGAACCACGACACATCTCATGGCATGCATCATGACAGCTTCTTTCTCGTCCTCTCCACTCCACACGTGCAAGCGTGTTATACTGATGTAGATGGGGAAAAAAGCCAGGAAGAATCGGGAAAAAAGGGAAGGTGGGAATCGAATCCAGCACCACCGAGATATATCACTCATACATCCTTTCCACTGGGACACGGAGTAACCTGTGTCATTTTGTGCTTCGACCTATATAAGACCAAAGCGACTTGAACTCGGGTGACTAAATTCACATCAAATTCAATTCTAATTCGTCTTGAACTCGGATGGTCTGAAAACTGAAATATCCGTCTGAAACTTTGGCTGACGACTTTTTTGAGACTTAATATGTAGTAGAGATTTTCTCAAGTGGCCGAAGGTTTCTTCTTTAAAATTGGAGATTACCAGAGGGTGAACACAAAACTACAAACATCCAACCAGCTCCGCACATCGCTTGATTCCGATCCAAAGACAGGACAGATTCAGCAAAATATAGTAGGACACTAACCGTCGGCCATTCGTTTCAAAAACATATTCAGCAAATTTTCCTTAACGATTCAAAATCCAGAATCCTTCAGCTATATCCGTATCTGTATCAAACTGTCATTTTGTCTGTCAAGACCCGATCAAACTGCCCTTTTATCTTTTATACTCACCTTGGTAGTAGTAAGTGACAATGTTTCAGACATTGACATCACCCCCAAAAATTCGTTAGTAAACGCCAATGCAATATAATTTAATAACATAGTTAATTTGTGAATATATAAGCATACCACTTACTCGAAAAGTACAAGCATACGATTTCAAATACAACATATGTGTACCCAAACAATTCGAGTAGTTAGAATGAGAAACATAAACCATTTCTCACTCACACTGAGTGGATTTAAACGATTTTTTAAGTGAAACAGGGCATAAGACAAACAAATTTAATGAATATTCCTTTTCAACGACACAATATATTTCCATTATTCTGCCGACAAAATTCATCTAATTTGTCAATGAAGAATGAACAGAACAGGAAGTTAAAAAACGGAGAAACCAGGCACACCTTAAGTCTTGTAGCTGCACTGGACGTAGCATCCAAAAGCTGCTCATCCTGTTCCTCTTTCGATTTGATTGATGCTTCACCCAGAATCAACTGATAATCTCTGCGTGCCGGGCATGGGTTCTTATATGTTCAACGCTGGAAACTGCCATTATTGGTAGCAGAGGCTTTAAATGGAGGACGCCAATGCCATTGTCTAGGTTCCTTTCACCTGATCGAAAGGCGTCCAGATACAATGAACAAACGGGGCAATGCCACATCAGCATAAGTACATTTTTACTTATTTCCAGATCCAACAAATACTCCGCTGCTTACCCGATTGACTACTGAGTTTCAGCTAAAAAGGTAGAAATAACTACACCAACGGTGATCTTGTTTGAGAAAAGGATTCCGAGCTTAAATGCCTTTAACTTACTCTTGCACTAGTGATACATACTACCTCCATCCCTAAATATAAAGATTTCTAGCATTCAAGCACAGAAATAGTGTGAGAGTCAAAAAACCACCATACCTTTCATTTTTACCTCAACCCATCCCTCCACCAACCCTCCCACCAACCACAATGTTTGTTCTATTCTCAAAACGCCCTACATTTAAATATAAAGATTTCTAGCATTCAAGCACAGAAATAGTGTGAGAGTCAAAAAACCACCATACCTTTCATTTTTACCTCAACCCATCCCTCCACCAACCCTCCCACCAACCATAATGTTTGTCCTATTCTCAAAACGCCCTACATTTAGGGAAAAATCCAAACCTCCAAAACGCTCTATAAAAAGGGACGGAAGGAGTATAAAATTTAGCAATATTGAATTATAGAGAACTGTTTCTTGCGCTGATTCCGTTTTACTTTTGCATCAGCAGCTGAAATGGAGGACATTTTCGGCTTATTTTCTATTCTAGAAATTAGCGAAAGCACTGGCCAAAAAAGGTTCCCGTTAGGACCTTGTTTCTTCCTTTTGCCAATATAAAATAATGTTCCAGGATAGAACACATTTTTCTGATTTTGAAATTCTCAAAAAAAAAAATCTTAATTTGAATGCCAAATATAATAATTTACCAAGGTTAAAATACAATATCAATTTACCACACAAAATCCGGCCATTATTCTTCATATAAAGATATAAGGGACAAACGGGACAAACCACATTCGTGAGATCAAGTTGCTAGGACACTTATATGGGTTGCACCAGGTCGCACGGATTCTTATGAACAGTGAGAGAGAAACTTTCTCCTCACTCCTCAGGTTCCATTGTGATATCATGAAAGACAAAAACACAATTTGTGAGAGAAAGTCTATATGCCTCACCTAATTTGGTTAAGTATATAGACTGTCTCTGACAAAGTCTATATGCCTCACAAACAGGGACTAAGATATGAGGCATGAAATTTTGACCCGAAGGAGAACTCCAAATGGGCGGTAGTACATGACTCCTCGTAGGTCGATAAATACACAACAAGAAGGCCAACAACAACAACAAGGAGTTAATTAGAGGCGAAGCAAAGCGCTAGTAAGCAATATGAGAATTCCAAAGGCAGGAATAAATGGTTGTGTCCTTTAAACATCATGGGCCCTCTGCTCGCCGCCATGAGGACTGTGTGCACTGGCCAACACAACTTGTGGTTGTGGATGCGTTATCCCCCATGGTCCATAATTTGGCAAAGGGAAGGAAATTCATGGACCTTGTGTCACTGTATGCATGCATAGACATGGCAACAGGCGTGCTCCATACATACGAGACAATGTCTTCGGGGATGGGAGAGTAGCAAAGTGATCATGGCCATAGTGGTGGTGTCTCCAGTTAAGGCATGCTTGGTGGTGGCATATCGGGCATAGTATCGCGTGGCATGTGCGGAGGAGGCACTGCCCCCTCATCAGACACGGTGTGGTGTGAGTATGACAGAGGCAGGTGGAGCAGATCGGAGGTGGTCTCGGTGACGGCGTATGTGGTGGCGGCTATGGTGCACTGCTCTATATCTGCGGCACCATGTACACCAAAGGTGACAGTCTCCCATGGAGCAAGCGTTGCTACCTGCCTTTGTCATATTGGTATTGTGCTTGTGGTCGTGATGTGGTGGGAACTCACTGGCCCGGTGATGGCATGTATTGATGAACATTACTGTTAATATTTTTTTAGAATTAAAAAATAAATAATTATTTGTTTTGGAGCAAAGAATGTCTTCTGGCTTGAGTGGGGTGAAGCTAAAGCAGAATGGTGGGGGTGCATCATTCTGCGCTGATTGAGTGCATAACTTCACACTACATATGTACTACGGTGAAAACCTGATCGTTATAGCTGAAGTTAATTTCAGCGTGGGTGCATTTGCACCCACTCGAGTCAATGTGGCTTCGCCCACAGTGTCGGTGATGACAAATTAAGAAACACACTTCAACCAAATGAGAAATAGCATTTCCATGACAGGACCACTGTTGTCCTCGTATGCCTTCCGTCTCCATGTGCAGACTTGCGGGAAGCACCATGCAAAAGAAAAAAAATGCGGGGAAGCAAAGCCTTATGTTACTAAGTTGCCAAGCGATCATATGTGCAGACACGAAGCTAGGAGCCCTGGGAGCATCACACAGATATCTCCGTCTTGGTTCCTCTCACCTTTAATACAAGCTGCCGTCCAGATATAATGGATAACTAGCTTGCTGCAGGCATACTGTTCCATCTATTTAAGCAAATTATGAATCAATCGTTCATTTAAAAATCTTTATGACGTATGCTATATATCATATGATTTTGGCTTGCATTCAGCATATACGCCATCGAAAGCTGGTTATGCGCAACGTTACTGGGGTGAATCTATCAAAACTGGTTCTGAGAAAATTTACACTTCGATGACTTTTTAGAAACGTACACACTCACACAAAACTGTCCTACCTATGTTTAATAGACAATATGTTTCACAAACATATATGTGTATCCATTGTTGCATAGTTCTGAAGTGAAAACACTACAAGAAATTTGCTATGTCGCAAGTCCTCGTGAGCATACCCAGTAAAAATGTCACGAAAGAGTATTGTTTTCTTTTTTTTTTTGCCAGGAAAGAGAGAGAGAGAGAGAGTATTGTATTGTGAAGACTAGTCTACAAAACTACTCCCTCCGGTTTTAAATTGTTGACGCCATTGACTTTTTTCGTTATGTTTGACTATTCGTCTTATTCAAAAATTTTAAAAAAAATTATCATATATTTTGTTATGATTTGTTTTATCATTAAAAAAGTTGAAATATACCTTATAACTTTGCATATTTGAACCAATATTTTGAATAAGACGAATGGTCAAATGCAGCGAAAAAAGTCAATGGCGTCAACAATTTAAAACCGGAGGGAGCACCTTTTTTAGACACCAATAACACAAGTTCTGTAACATTGAGAATACCATAATAAGACATAAAAATTTGAGACACCTTAACTACTTTTTCTCACAGTTTGTTACAATGTAAGGGCAGAAATTTAAACCTTCTTAAATGAAAAATTACACATGGCATATGGCTAGTCTTAGAATTTATTTTAGCATTCCTGGTTTTGATTTAGTAAAGGTTAATATTAATATTTAGGTGATTTTTACATTACTTATTTATTCAAAATTAAGACAAAGAAATATAAAAGTTTTGCGTGAAACTAGACCAACTCCGCCTTGGCCGATATCATGCTCTACCCTTTTTCTAGCACAACACGCCAGTCCTTTTCCTCTACCGCCTGGTGGAATTGCATCCACGGGAGCGCTCACTTATTTATTGTATGATGATTCATTTCATTTATACACAAAATGGTGGAGGTGCACCTAGTGGGAACCACAGCATTATAATCCCAGTATCTAGGGTGATCAAGGCAAATAAATGCATTATTATCTGAAAAGGATATGAGAATATTGCCATTTGTATTGTATTCTAACATCGATTACTTCTTCAAAAGTAGTACACTACTACAAAACAATCCTACAGTGACGGAAGTTATAAAATAGCAGTAGCAGGCATAGCTCCATCCATCACTACAGGCTCAGCGTGAGATACTATAGCAGCTAGTAGTGGTGGACATGCTGATGTCACCAATGCGTTTTTTAGCACTAGTGGCGGCTACATGACGTCAGAGTCTACCACTACAAAACTGAAGCCCATGGCCAGCCCAAAACATGTGCGCATATATAAGCAGCTGTCTCCACTTCACCCTAATCCTATCTCATTCTCTGTCAAGCCTGTCCCTCTCCTCTCTCTTGCCCTCTATCCCACCTCCACTTCACTGTGCCGCCCCTCCCCTTCTCCATGGCGCCGCCCCGACCCTCTCCCTTCCTCCACCGCACCAAGGCATCCCTCTCGGATCCTCCACCACGCCACCGCATCCACTCTCCCTTCTTCCATTGCGTAGCTGCCTCCTCCTCCCCTTATTCCATTGAGCAGGGCGCGATGCGTCCCGGTCCCTCGTCCATGTCATGGCACTAAGCAGCTTCTATAACTCATGTTGATGACCTGCATTAAGATGATCCTCAGAGGTCTGGTTTTGACAGTTTATATGCGTTAAAAAAGACATGTCCTCCGAGAAAATGGTAAGGAACAGCCGTTGCATGTATTTAATAATGTTTTAGTGTTTTTCACTAGACAATAATGTTTTAGTGTTGAAATAAACACTTGTTTAGAACTGTCTTATTGCATGCACACCAGCACCGTCCCTTACCTTATTTCTTATTAGTTTTAAAGTTATTATACAGTAAAGATACCAATTTATTTAAAACTTTCTTATATGTATCTTCGTGAATTAATGTTCAAATAAAAATTTAAAAGTAACAATTAATAGACACAGATTGAAATAATGCACATTGTCAAGATGTTCAAGATGGTTCTTAACTGACAAAAACATTGTCATACCCGGTTTTAAAGACCAAAACCGAATGCATCTGTATGCGTGCCCATGATCAAGTTTTCACGCACACAGGACAATTTATGTGATAAAAGAACAATATCTTTATTAAATCGATAACTTTTGTTACAAGAACGACCAAATGGTCTAAAAGAAAAGATTATTACATTACAGCGGAATAAATCTAAACGTTGGCGTCCTTCAACTCCACAGGCAGTCGACCGGAAGACTCGCAGGCCTAGATCTCCACTTCTTGTCCTTGAGGCATTCTCTGGCGGCTTCATTCACTGAACAGCAAACAGAAAAGGTATATGTTTCACGTGAGTACATAGAGTACTCAGCAAGTGGGGGAAAGTATGACATGTTAGCTAATAACAAGAAAGGCTTACATGGGTTTATTTGCATAAATGCGGTTAGGTAAAATATTTTATAAAAGCAGCTCCTATTTACTATGTGAATGTATCTCCAGACGGCCAAGGTTACTCTATCTTGCCAAGATCAAGGGTTCGAAGCACCCCAACGTATCAACAGGTTACTCCACCTGTACATGTACGGGTTACACCACCCGATCACAGTTACCCTACTGTGATTGCTCATCCAACCATGATTCCCAACTAATCGTGTGAGGGTCCGTGCCGCTCTTGACCATGAGCATGGCTGTCATAACAGTTTTATACTCTGCAGAGGTTGAACACATTTCCCCACGAGTTCGTGATTTCATCCCCTGTTGCCAGGTGGACTAAAGTCTCCTTTATGCCGTGCCGGCCAAGCACATGCACACTTCCTTAGGTGTGCGGCCAGGAGATCACAACAAGGCTTTTTCATAGCTTCTCCAGCTTGTATGTGCCCACTTAGGTTCCACCGATAGGGGAAGTATACCCTTCACCCTAGATGCCCCCTCTTGTGTCAGATGGTTCCGAGGAGTAACCCTCCTATCCCCACACATCTCTCTCCCGACGATTCCAGCGTAACCCGCCTTCCTCGCACCGCCATTTGGCACGCACAGAACTGGTCTCCACTATTTAATAGGCCAGGCTGCGCCCATACTTGGACTCGTGGCTGTACGGTATTCATGGGTGGTCGCTCTACGAACCGGTCCTTAGATTTAGGTGACCAACAAAACCAAGGGATTGTCGGTAACCCCGAACAACACCGAGCTGCCGGTAACCCCAACACAGCTCCCAAACCACAATCACCCAAATCCCTAAGCTCCAATCATGTTGCTAAAGATTACCATTTCACCCTCATGTAACAGAAGTTCAGTTAATCAAGTTATAACCTTCCCAACCCGACAGAAAGCAAGGCTAAGCAATTCTATCCATAAACAGTAAAGGTAAACTAAGGCGACAAGGAAAAGATATGACAATAATCTAGCAACAACCCTACACATAGGTGCGCATTCGTTTGACTCAAGCATGCATGTTTGCAAACAAAGCATTTATAAAATAGGCACAAAATGTTCCAGGACACTTGCCTCTTAAGATTATGTTGCTCAAGGATCTTCTTTCTTGGTCTTCATGATATTCGTGAGATTTTCCGAGCATGTATTCCTATTTGCGCAAACATAAAAACAAGCATACAATAAATATATAATGCAGAGGAGAAAACAATAAGAAATGGTTTAACAAGGGCTATGGTTTGATAGGTTAGGTTGTAATGAGAATTTGGGCGCAAGAATGACTAATTTGGAGTTACGAGCGAAAAGATATGATTAAACAAAGGTCTGGAGGTGTAAACTGAGATAAAAAGTGAGTCCAGGGACATATGTGCAAGATATAACATGCTGGAAGAACTGCGGTTTGATTAGGTAAATCTTTAGGGTCTAAACTGTAAAAGGCGCATTTTCTGGATTTCATGAGAATTATTTTTGAATGGGAAAACCCGTGGATCTAGTCCACGCATCTCATGGACCGGAGGCGGGGTGCGGTCCACTGGTCCATGGTGGACCGGGTGGCCGGATCAGGGCGGCGCCACCGCTCGGGCATGGTGGAGCTCGCCGGAGCGAGGCCGTGGCGGGGCTCCCAAGCTCGGAAGCTCGCCGCGAGAGGCGCGAGAGGGAGAGGGGACCAAGGCGCGCTCACCAAGTGGGTCGTGTGGCGCCGGAGGAGGTCGGAAGGCGGTCGGCGACGGCGAGTGGTGGCGGAGGCCGACGGAGCTCGGTGAGGAGGGTGTTCCGAAGGTCGATTCTTATCGAAGATGGTGCGGAAGCCATCCTCGTGCACCTGCGCACGAAATAGAGAAGTCAAATCGGAGAGAGAGCGTAGGACGCGGCGGAGCGGCGTGCGGCGGCGCTCGGCGGCGCATCTCCCCGGACGCGGGGAAGAAGACGGCGGCGATGGCGCTAGGGAGTGGTTTCGGGGGCAGCGAGTTGTGCGAGAGCAAAAAGGGGTCGCGGGTTGCGTGCAGTCGTCTTTTATAAGCCCGGGACGAGGGAAGACGGCCGGGCGCGGAGGTCGCCGGCGATTTAAGGCCATTAAGGGCCGGAGCGTTTCGATCCGAGGATTAAGTGAGGGAGAAGGGAGGGAAACGGCAGGGGAGTGATGGAGGGAGGTTGTGGAGGTGTTGTTGCGCGCGGGAGGGTGCGGCATTGATGTGGCGGCGGCGGCATCCGGCGGAGATTGCCGGCGCCAGCGGCGGTGGAAGGAGGCAGAAGGGTGGGGCGGCTGGGCTGGCCGTGGTGGGCCGGTTTGGTGGGCTGGGCGTGAGTGGGGAGGGAGAGGGAAAAAATGGGCTCGGCCCGAGAGAGAAAGAAAGCAGGCTGAAAGGCCTTAAGTTTTATTCGGCTGGTGTTTTAGGCTTAGGTGGGATTTGGTTCCATTTAAGAGAGGGGTTTTCCCTATTTTATTTTAAGTTCAAAACTACATTTACAAATTTAGGTAAAATCAAATAAAATCAAAATAAAGTATAAAAGGTTTATAAATTATCCTTTTTAATTTACAAACTTTTAAATTCAAAAATAGATTGTTTCTTTTGTTTAAAATTATACAATCCAAATCGAATCCTTTTGATTTACTTTAAACTTCAACTTATTTCATGAAAAGCAAGCTTTCTAAAAGCAAGTCAAAGTCAACTTAAGAAAATAAAATACAACCATTTTTGTAAGAACAAATAAATTCCTTTTTTTAAAAAAATAAAATGTTCAACAATTGAGGAAAAACCTTTAAAATTAGAGAAAATTGCTCTTTAAAGTTGAAAAACGGTTCACATCCCAAAACTGAAATTTTGGGGTGTGACAAACATCGGGGATGAAAGCAACATATTGAGTTGAGTCGAATTTTTAACTAAGGTCCTGACCTGATGCAATATACCAATCCAGTACTTCATGTAACTTATTTTTTAGTCCGCTTAATTATTAGCAGCGATTTCTGAAATCATTTTGCTACGTACAAAACGAAGGTACAACTGAGGTTTAGGAATGATTAAGCATCCATTATTCTAGTCCCTCTTCAACATTATTCAACGATATGTAATTGCCAGGCACTTTAATTTGTTGTACTTTTTATAACACAAGAGATCTAGCTAGCAGCTGGATTGCCATATCTATAATAAAAAAGAGGGCACCTCACATAACGTAAATTCATTGATTGGTGAGCGGAGGAAATCACCTTACCAGCAACAATCCAAAAACAACATTCAGTGTGTTTCGGTTAACATTTTTTCACCCCATCATGATTGCATACATATTGCACAGGCATCATAAGAGTTTCAGTTTTTGCGGACGGGACCCGCATCTCTGCTGCATTACTGTTACCCTGTAGCTCTTCGCAAGGGACCGTTCGATCGTGATCCAACCGCTGGCATCTGTCCCGCCCCACCTGCCTTCTTCGTCTCAGCGACTCTCTCGATGCTTCTCGCTACGGCTTCCGTCCTCTCGCTCACCGACGCCCGATCCCCGAGCCGCTATCGCCCTCGCTGCCTCGCTGATTCACGCCGCCCCCGCTATCGCCCTCGCTGCCTCGCCGATTCACGCAGCCGCCCGCTGATTCGCAGCATCCGGTCCTCTCCCTCATTGACGCTCCCGATCCCTGCGATTGATCTCCGAGCGCCGGCTAAGGGCTTGGCAGATTGGCTTCGCCCGGCCCGGCGCCCCGTGCCAGCGATCTTCAACCGGCGATTCGTCGGACCGACGGGCTTGCCCGGCGGCAGCTGCAGTCAAGGAGGCTGTGTGGGAGATCGATTCGCGCTGTTCCTTCCCCATCCGCAGTTCACAGGTGAGAGATAAAAACTGCTCCCCAGACCTCACCCCCCAACCCAACCTAGAGTTTGTAGCTTCCTACTATTGACGGAGGGGAGAGATCACTGTGTGTTGACGTGTTCCTGATATTGGTTTTTATCTAGGGTTACAAAGATTATGTATCTTCAGCCATGGGAATTATTAGTTACCTCTTATTTTTCCTGTTCATGGCGTGATGCTAATTCGAGTGTTTTTCTATCGCATACCCGTCGATGCCATATGTACTGGATATACAACCAGTTATTTCTTTGGCATTGCTCCTATTTTGATGGCATTGTTGACGCAGTGTGTACTGCATATAGGAGTTCTGCTTGCGAAAAGAAAATGTGTTAATGTAGAATTAAATGTGTGCATCCACATAAACCTTTGCTTACATCAGTTATATTCTTGCAGAAAGAAAACACAATAAAATTCAGATTGAGCATTCATGTAGAATTAAATGTGTACCATATAATCTTTCTCATGCATACATGTATTGTGCATTTAACACTTATGTGCATTGCTGGCGCTATCTACTATTTCACCTTATATTGAATTAGTGCTCATTCAAATGTCTTCCTTTCTAATTAGAACTGTCGCATCCCATGTCATCTGCTCCAGCCTCCAATATGTGCCTGGGTGCTGCTCCTGCTGGTGAGTTTTTCAACTTCCTCTGTAAATGGTGTCCCTCTCTTCGTTATATTTGGTTAGTTCTTTCTCAGTGGTATATTCACTAGAGGTACCATCCTAGCTGTGATGTGAGGTTTCTTAAATACCTTTTATTTCCTTCATTTTCTTCTTTAATCAATAAATCACATTTTCGCATTATGTTTCTTGACTATTAGGTCCGCAACAAACAGATTCAAAACTTCCCATTAAACGGCGTCGAAAACACCAACTGTTGGAGAGCACCAGTGACTTTCCTACAGATTTTGAGTTCTCATCCAGTCGTCGTGTGCGTTCACGCCGAATACAATTGTCTTCAGGTATACTTCATGTTCGGGCTTTACCTCTTTGTGCCTCATTTGCTCAGAGTCATAGCCAATATGATTCAAATTACAGTTGATGACCTGTTACCCACCTTAATCCCTCACCTTTACCACTTCTATTTTCAGATTGCCCACAGCTACAGCTTCTACACGATACATCCTGCAGGTACACACCCGCATCCGTTCTCCTTCTACATCTCTTTCTTCAGATCCAACCTCTTTTATGTTCCTATTTTTGTTTAGTTTGTTCCTTGCCATATAATTTCATTTGATTTCATCTTTTTTGTAATGTGTACAAAGCTCAAGCAAATTAATAACAATTCAATGGTGAATAAATTGGAACATTTTATCACAGTCACCATTCTTTCCAGCATTCCTTGATTCACTGACCACAGTTCACCGATCCATTATAAGGCTTTAACAAGGGGATGCTTGCATGAACCTGACTGCAATCTGCATATGGTGGATGAAATACTGCTATCTGCATATTGATGATCAAAACACTTTGTTTGGAATTTGTATTTATGGCTTAACTGACATACTTACATCTGAATGTTTCATATATCTGTATTTGATTCAGTATGGACACGATTATATGCAATGATGTAAAATGCAGTCTTATTTTCAGTTAATTCCAATGTTTTCCGTGCAGTTTAGATCCAATGTATAGATGAGTGGAGCAGATGTGCATATGTAATGTCCTGCTAGAAAACAAAAATACTTAGTTATGTAGTCTGAACATACGTGATAGTATGAAAATATTTACCGTGCATGTATCACGACAAAGCGCGACAGTACCTAACAGTATGATGAGTATATGACGATAAAGTCACTTTTATTGTGCAATTTTTCGAATTTAGATGCATTATTCTTGATGATTCAGTTAATACTTTACAAATATCGCACATTCATGCAGTGGATACATTTTGCAACTATTTATGGTGTCCTTTCTGTATCATGCTCTTTACAGAATGCCTCTTCCATCCCTACATTGTTTCTTTACACTGAAATGTTTTATGCAGTTCAATATGGTGATTTCAGAGGGACAACAGCCGATGTAACACTGAAATACTTTTCTGCAGTCCAATATGCTGGTGATTCAAAAAGACAACAGCTAATGTAACTACTCTCTAGACTCCATGACAACCAGACCAATAGAAGGCTTTTTAACCAGGTGGGAGCGCCCTGGTCGCGTTGCAGCATGTAGTACCAATGCTGAGCGCTGCCGGTGAGGTGGTACGACGCGAGCCACACCTTGTCCGCCTCCAGTGTGCGCTGGCCCCGAAAGAATTGCTCGCACCTGTTAAGCCAGCCGAGGGGATCCTCCTTGCCATCAAAGGTTGGGAACTCCAGCTTATGATAGCGGGGGACATGCGTGGTGTGAGATTGCATCTGTTGGATTTCATGGTGCACAAGGGGTGGCGGAGCATGAAGGGGCGCAGATGGAATTGGTGATGGTGATGGAGGAAAGGAAATCTGGTGGATTGGTAACGGCCGAGATGATGGTAGTGGATGGGTGTAGTTGATGGATGCTGGCGGCGGCGTACTACTCATTGGTGCGGTTTGCAGTGGCAGCGATAAGGATGGCGATGGCAGGCCATAAGAGAGCGGCATGCCGTAGGGCATAGGCGGTGGTGGCGGTGGTGCACAGAGCTCGACGTCTGCGAGCCGCGAAGACACGTCGGAGAGCTGGAGCGTGACGTCGCCAAGCTTGGTGGTCAAGTCCGTCACCAGCTTCGTGAGGTTGTCGATGGCTTTCTCCTGCGGCGTAGTGCCGCTCTTCCCATCGTCGGAACTCGGCATCTCTGATACCAGGTTGTTAGGACGCCGGGAGCTGCGTAGGAAGTAGGGATGCGAGGCCACCGGACGTGGCCTGTAGCCCCGCCGGCGAATCGGCGCCGTGACGACGCACGGCGAGAACACGAACGCAAGAGCAAGAGGCAAGAGGCTTCTTATTCCTTGCTTAACAATTCTGATTACAGTCCTCGACTATATGTAGTCGGACCTGCTAACAGTCGACTCTATCTCTAACTCTAATTTAAAGAGACTCTGATTCTAACGACTTAATCTAATCCCAACTAATCTTAACAACTTGAAGCCTCCGAATCTATCTCTTCCTGGACTCTTAGCCACGTTGACGCTTGTTCCTGCGCTGGTACGTCTGGCCGACCATAACACCATACATATTAGGTATTGATCCTATTACTTCAATAATCTGAAAAAAACGTCTGTTGCTTTGTTTATGAACAAGCTTCCCTGTTTCCATGCAGAAACACAATAAAGGACACTCGGGAGTTCAATTAGCCAAATGATGTTTTCGCGAGACCAGCTGTGATGACTGGAGGAAGGAGGGACGGCTATTTTCAACCATATAAAGAGGGATTTTTTTTCTTGGCAGAATTTGTTATATCGGCCTGCCAAGTGTCCAAGCGAATGCCTTGCAAGGTAACATTTTAAGCCTTGGAAAGTTCCAGCATTGAATGCCATATTGTTGGTGATATGCAAACATCTGTGCAACAGTACTTTCCGTTGAATATCAGTTGTACCAATTGTTGTATCCATTTGATTGGCATTGGTAATTTACCTAAAAATATACTCTTGGCTCAGTGGATGCAAGGATTCTAGGTGATAAACAACTGAACCCACTGAAACTGCTAGAGCATGAAACCACTTCTGTAGACAAAGTCAGCTGAAAGTACAGATATTGGTTCATTACTGCAGTAGTTTCATGTTTTAGAATGCTCACAAATTTTTAAAGATAAATGCTGAGATGTGTTAATATTACTTAGATGCAGCAAACCTTGAAGATTTCTCTAACCTAGCGTATCGTGAATTTTTCTAATAGTTCATCTGCCTCCTATTAGGATGTCAGTTATGGTGTCTCTGTTTGGAATGTGCTCAGAACAATCTGAAATTTCCTACTCAATAATTTATGCCGCTGTTATCCTCAACAACCATACAGTAGGTAAGAGAAATAGCATGGTCCTGGCCTTCTGGGTTGAGGATTTACTTAACATATCTGTTGCAACACTATCACATTTGGTTACCTCTAATTTATATCATAAAAAGTGAAAACAACAATCTAATATTGCAGGTATGGAACGCGAGCCATGCATGTCTAACGAGCTTATGTTTGCAGACATGTCTTGATCCAGGACTGAAGGCTTGAAAAATACAGCTTGAAGCTAGAGGATAATAAATTATTCCACATTTGACAAAAATGTGTTCTTCCAAGACAAAAGAGAACACACATACAGATCGTTTGAACACCTCCATGAAATATTGTTGCTTGCCATGTCTAGCCCTTGATATGTTGTGCTTGCTGCTTGAGTTAGCATCTGTGACGCAATGAACTGAGTTTGGTAATTTATCATGAAGATGACTTCATGCTTTCTGTCTATTGCATGTGCTGCCAATGCTATTGTAATTTCAAGCCATTTCTTTGCTTTCGCTGACCTGTCCTGTATAAAGTCATATGTTAACTTAATGATATATTTGGGAGAGAAATGACACTTTTCATTAGAGGCATATGTTCAGAAAAAAAACGCATTTAAAACTTTAACTGTTCCATTCCTTAAATATTCATGTTTTTCTTTAAATGCTGGCAGCTTGCTGTTGTTCTTCAAAACATGAATATTTACCCTGGCATATTCAGTAGTGTTTTTAACTTACACATTCACCCGTTTTTTCCTTTCCTTCATACTGTTAAAAGATTTCATCTTTTACATGACATTTATCACAATTAAATACGTTAAACCATGCTTGGTTGGTGCATAGCTGCTTCTCTTGCAAGGGTGTTCAAGTCATCTTTGAGAAGATATTAAACTCACAAACAGCACAAAGCAGGCTAAAACAAGGTATACATTATTTGGATGCTTCAAAATGTAGCTGTTTTTTTTTTGTGTGTGTGTGATGCTGAAACAATATGTAAGCATGTGTTTCTGTGTTACGATGTATTACAGTTTCATATCGTTCTAAGTTTCATCAGTCATTCAATACTTCTGAAAAAGAATTATTAATAGATAGGAAAATATCTTATGCATACCAATTGTTTTGCCGATTGTGCCCGCGGCAACGCGCGGGGTGCCTGCTAGTAGATCGTACATACGTGCAACAACTCGATTGGAAGCAGCTGTCACTGTGACATGTCATATAGTGACAACCGATGTCGATGTGATGCCCTCCAAAATCATGGTGGCCCACCCAAACAATGCTCCCCAAGCATGCATTTCAATATCCGCATCCGCTGATCCAGTGGTTTCCACATATTCCAGATCAAGGCACACTCAGACCAAGAAGCTGAGACACATATCTAACTACCCCCTCCATTCAGAAATTAATTTAAGCATTTGTTAACTTATTATAGATATCACGTTTGACCATTTTAATCAAAATATTTGTAAAATATTATTTATTTTGTTATGACTGGTTTTATCACTCGTTATACTTTAAATATGACTTATTTATTTTATTTTTTTACAAATTTGAAATGCTTACATTTCTGAACAGAGGAAGTACATCTGATTGGCTCTGCATGCCTAATTACAAATTATTGCAAAGCATATCTTAAGCATGGTGGTTCAGATGGTGCAAGAACGAAACCCATAGTTCGGCATATCGCTTCTCCAGCTGCAACAGCAGGAACACAAGATCCCATGGTCGTGTCGTCGGGCGTCCGGCAGTGGGGGCCGAGCCACTTGGCGGCCATGAACCGCTTCTTCCTCCATGGAGGAACGGTGAGTCCCTGGCTCTTCAGAGACCGCCGTGCTGCTTTGGCAGCCACCTTCACCACCTGCTGCACCACCATGGGCCTAGCGACCAGAACCGGGGGAAGGGCCTCCAAGACCATAACGTACGCCGCGGTCGGCCGCGCCACCACGAACTCCATCGCAAACCCGACGTCGACGATGTACCGCTCGCTGGCCGTGGCTGCCTTCCCGGAAGCCATGGTCACCACGTCGATGTACTCGTAGTTCCCAGAAGAGACCTCTTGAGTTCCTCTCCACCTTGTCTGACAGACTGCAGCATCGTAGCCGACTTCCCGAAGACGCGACGCCACCGCTCGACGGAACGCCGGCAAGCAACCTCGGAACGGCACCATTTCCTCGACGGCTCTGTTAACGTCGCCTGCAAGTCGCCCAAGGAAAGTGTCAGTGGCCGTGCCTTTATCCAGAAGTGTCCTGATGCAGTCGGCTGCCTTCCTGGCCTTGTGTGCCGTGGCCGGGGCACTGAGCTTGACTCCCCCATCTGATGTTCTGACCGGCGATTCAGCATCGACATTGCCGTCGTCAGGATCGACCTCAGCTGCGCTACCACTTTCCAGTCCAAAAAAGTCATGGACAAGGCATGGTAGGATAGAGTCGTCACACCATCCGCTGCAGCCTGCGAAAATATCAGCAGTCACCCGCGTCATCCGGAATCTAGTAGAAGACCAGTAGATTTGTGATAGGTTTTGTATAAACTGTATGATGAGGAAGAATCAAACTCAATGTTGGAGGGCGGTGCGGATAGGCCTTTCGGTGTACAAGATGCATATATAGGCTGATGCAAGTTGAGCCAAAATTAACACAGAAAATGGTACAGTCATTTTCGAAAGGAACGAGAATAATAATGTATCAGTGAGATGAGAGTGGGACCATATACAACAGTATCTATAGTGGCGACTGGCGACACAAAATGTTTCAAAAGGATTCCTACGATGATACTATGTATCATGTTGGACCGATATTTTATATTTCATCAATAGTTTTTGCGACTGTTGGATGGATCCAATAATTGACTTGATGTCGGACCAATTGAAACTTAGTAGCATTTTGAATGGAATATGCCAGCTGCTTCCGCACTTATGGAAGCATGGGTACTTTTGCAGCTCTAGTAATACACTGACAATCGTATGGAATGAGACATGGAAACAAGATATTTATGGATATATAGAAGACTGAAGACTATTGCTATCAGAACCTTGCTTGCAAAGAGCAAGCTACACATGAATAAACGCGGGTGTATACACGTAATTGCTTGATATTGGCAGCTGAGGAATCATAGAGATGTCAAACGAGAGAAGATCACAAGGTTAGTCAGGCTAGCAGGACAGGCTGTTTACAGACGAAATTCCGACGTTCAAGTGTCAGAATGGCTTATTGGTTAATTAGAAGGTCTAGTGTATGATCTTAAATATGGCTTATCTGCTATACTAGTACAGAATTTTCAACTTTCATAACGCAGATGATTTCAGAAAACCAATGCAACGGGTCCTGCTGTATGCAACGATGTTTTTTCTAGGATGGACACCGAAACGGGGGTCACCTCCACATCATTTTCCCAAGTAACATTGTCACCTTCTGACCTTTAATTTTTGTTTTCGGGAAATTTGTCATTCTCACAGGTGAGCAAGAGGACCAGGTCTAGACGAAAAAGGTCCGCAATGAGACAAGTGACGTAATAGAGAAGTCGGTATCACGTTGGTCCCTGGATTTGTTGTAGCCACCTTGGATATGGGGAGCCAAGCTAGAGCTTTTGGCGTTGTTCGAGGGTTGGCGAAGATGCTGAAATTTCACTAGGTCTAAAATGCGAATGTTACTATCAACTTTGGCTAAGGTTTACGTAAGGGTTGATACCAAAAGTAAAATCTATTTCTACCATTTTGAATATTTTTTTACATTTTAAATATTTTATTTATACAAAATATTAGAGGAATGGTAATTAAGGGTACAACGGACCAGAGGAAAGCAAACCTTGGTCTCCCTATAAATAAGGATTATCGTGACATTGGACGGGGAGGTAAATTTTGAAAATGATAAAGATGGATAGTTATGAGTTTTCCGTTAATTCCTCACCTCCTTCGTTATACTTTGTTTTCCTCCACTGTTCAGGTTTCAACGAAATGTACCAACAGTTTAGTTTCCAAAGTTTGAAACAAGGTTTGTTTTCCAGATGTTCTCACCACGATGACCAAGAAACATGGGCTTAGATTTTTATTTTTCACTTTCTATGACTGGGTTTCTTTTTTACTTAGGTAAATATTAGGGACGAGTGTACACTAACTTCCTGACCTGATGCAATATTACAGACCCACTACTGCATGTAATTCATCTTTGGTGCACTCATCAGCATTGAAAATATTTTCCTACGAAACTACATTCTGAAGTTTCAATCAGCATTGAAAATATTTTCCTACGAAACTACATTCTGAAGTTTCAGAATGATTGTGCATCCATGCATAGATCACAAACATCGACCGTGCACATATGTAACAAATCGATTGGAAGCTGCACATATGTAACAAATCGATTGGCCTAGAGACAATAGCTGTGGGAAGGTTCTCTATCACCGTAGTGTACAGTGGCGGAGCCAGAGGGGGGGCGGGCAGGGGCCTGGCCCCCCCTAACGAACCAATTTTTCCCTTAATCTCCCTGCTAATTGCATGCTTAAGATACTACGCCCCCCCCCCCCCCCCCCCCCCCCCCCCTGACCTTGAGTCCATCACGTCCTGCGCCTCGAAGCCCAATTAGCCCAGAACAAAAAAGGCCTCTGCCCATCACTGCATCGCATGGAAGCCAGGAAAGAATCCATCGCATCCAATCCAACCAATTCTTCCTCTGCATCGCATCGTCCAGCCAGGCGGTTCTTCCTCTTGACAGTTCACGTCGCCGCCGGCCGCCAGCAATAGAACGCCTGTGATACATCCTCCAAGAGCTCCGCTCCCCACTGGCTTCTGCCTGCGTACTAGGGATTCCAAGCCGCAAACTCCAGAAAGGTATCGGTCTTGTTCTTGATCCTAAACTCCAATTGTAATTAGCCGAATGTTAATCCAGTAGGTGAGTGCAAATTACATGATCCATTGATGATGCCATTGCAAATGCCTAGTTGCTATTTGCCTCGACATGCTCCAGATAAAATATTAGATGCTATGAATAGGTTTTAAGATTTATTTTCCTTGTTTTCTTAATTTTAAGATTCTTGCCTCCTTATTTTTTTTAATTGTTAGGCACTCCTTTCTTGAGGGAAACATTAAGGCAACCATACACCCACGAAAAAAAATTAAGCCAACTAGACGGCCTAACAACAACCATTGGCAACTTGGCCCCCCCTATGGTCAAATCCTGGCTCCGCCCCTGGTAGTGTACGCCACCGTGAAAACACCATCGCAAAACCAACGTCGACCATCTACTGCTCGCTGGACGTGGTTGTTTCCCGGAAGCCATGGTCACCAGGTCGATGTACTTATAGTTCACAGCCACCTTGTCCAACTTACCGCATCGTTGTAGCCACCTTCTGCAGACGCGATGCCAATGCTCGACGGAGCTCCCGCAAGCTACTTCGGAGTGACACAATTTCCTCGACTGCTTTGTCAACGTCACCGGCAATGCCTTTATGCAGAAGTGTCCTGATGTACTCGGTTGCCTTTCTGGCCTTGTGCCATAGCTGAGTTACCATCCCGTGCAGCTTGCGCAAGACAAGCAGTCACCGCGGTCATCCGGGAGCTGGTAGTAGACCGGTAGATTTGTGATAGGTTTTCTAAAAAGTTACTATGATAGTCATTGATCGAGGTACAATGTGCATATATAGGCTGAGGCAAGTTAGTACGAGCGAACAGTACCGTCATTTAAGGGGTTTAGAGAGATCCATAATGTATCAGTGTGATGGAAGCATATAATAGTATATCTAATGGTGACACAAAATATTTCATATAGAATTGACCGTGATACTATGTATCATGTTGGATTGCTTTTTTATATCCCATTATTAATAGTTTGGTGACTCTTGGAACGCTCCAATGATTAACTTGATGTCGGACCAATGGAAACCTAGTAGCATCGTGAATGGAATATGCTAGCTGCTTCGGTATTTAAAGAAGCGATGGGTTCTTTTCCAACTCCAGTAACACACAGAAATTGTACGGGAAGAGGCACGGATACAGGATATTAATGGAATCATGAATTCATGATAGCTTTTGTAGACAACAGAAGAGACTTTTGCAGCCCTTGGATGTTTAGGCCAGTCTCAGTGCGTAGTTTCATTTCACATTCTTCAAAGGTGCCACATCAGTTTTGGAGCTTTGGTTGGTGGATGAAATGACCTCTCTCAATCCATAGTTTTATTTCACATTTTCATAGACAAGACATAACATCAAATTCTTGCATTGTGATTGGTTTAAACATGTTGAGATGAAATTTATTACTCTCAATGAGGGTTTCAATGAAGTTTCATGCATATGAAAGAGTGCCAAATGAGTTTCATCCCCATGAAACTCATTTTCTCTCTTTCATCTTAATTGTCTTGCCATGTCATTGTTTTTGCTGATGTGGAGCCCTCTTTAATGCTAATGAAACTCCCATTGAGGTTGGCCTTATATGTTTTTCATTTCGGACCCGGGGGTAGTAGAATTTCTCTTAAGTCATCTTTAAATATATAGTTCCGTCCTTGAATTAGTACCAGTTCCTCATAGAACTACAGTCATCTAACAAGAGTATCATTGAAATAAAATAAAATAACGCTGTGCTTTTTATTTTCTTTGCGGTCTTGGAGAAAACAGACTGATTTCTTTAATCAAGCTCTTACTTGCAGTACCTCCTTTCTGAAATATGAGATGTGTAGGACAGCTAGTTTACTTCGAATTGTTAGATATGTTGTCCTAAACATCTTATATTGGTACTAGGAAGAGTCAATGCCAGCAGCCTACCCCAACGTAACAATACCTTTCCTCATCATATATGTAGATGCCCTAGCCACTTGGGAAACTAAGCTGGTGACTTGACCGTAGGGCAGCCACTTCAACAAATTCCTGGCATAGCTAATTCGTCATGCCTCTGTTGTGTTCGGCCACAACGCATGGCGCTGTCCCAGTCCACGGCGGCTATTGGGCCATGGTCATGATCCTCACCGTTCATGCTTTGTGAACCCTCCAGGTGGTCTCATGTCAAGAACTTCCCAGCAGGCTAGCGGCTGCACAAACATGGTTCCCACAGCCAGCATGACGAGAGGGTATGTGTGATTTTGTCCATATCAAATTATATTCACTTTTCTAGAAGAATCTAATCATGACTGTGCTTTCCATCAAAAACTGTTGCAGCACTGCTACCAGAATGTCAGGCTCCAAGATCCAAGCCTCGTTTCGCCTCCCACAGCATGCAGATGGACTGGCGAATGTACTGGCAATCGGCACAGCGAACCCACTCAACTGCATACTCCAGGAAGAGTATACAGATTGGTTTTTCCGGGTCACCAAGAGTGACCACCTCAACCATCTAAAGACCAAGATGAAGAAAATATGTAAGATTCTAATATGTAGTATTCAGTTGCAAACACGTAAAAACAAATATAAATCATGAAAATGCATGTAGTAAACTTTTATATTAATTAAGGCCAATAAAATTGAAACTATATTTCACTTGCAATCCAAGAATAATGGTAACAAGGAATTGAGAACATAATGGCCTCTTCGTTTGGGTTGGAGATTCTTAAAAGCATCTTCGGATGATGTATTCTCAAAAGCCTGATTGTGCAAAATTGAGTCATGTTTATTTGTCTTATTTCTTGGTGGGCTCGAATACTATCTCTAGATGGTTAAAGTCCCAAATGCTCTCAATATGTTTGGCTAAACAGATAGGGTACTCCATGGCAATGGCATGTAAAAACACCTAACCCTGTTGGGTATTTCGATCATTGCATATAGCAAATGAAGAGGGAAACTTTTGGTATTTCCAAAGGAGCCTTCTCTTTTGTACAGTTCTTTTTTATTTACCACAGTAGGGGCTTCCCCTACCGTATAATTCCCCTCACAAAAGTATGGACCCCAGACCCCAAAGAGGGCCTCAATAGATTCTACGTCAATATTAGGTTCTGAGTTTAATAATCACAGAGTTTGAGAAGAGATCGTTCTAAATTCTAGTATAGATGTTGCTGGATGATTTGTTTAAATATGAATATGCTTCACTCGTAACAATTAACACACACTCCTGTCTACAAATATAGTGTCTTTTAGTTTTGTCCTCAGTCAAATATTTTGAACTAAAAGTTACATATTATGATAGTCCATTTCATGATGAATCTAGTTATATCATTTTTTTAACTATTTATGGTTTTTCTTAATTGATAGTCAAAGTATGAAAAGTCTGTCTTAAGACAAAATTAAAAGAATATTATATTTGTGGACAGAGGGAGTATAACGGTAACATATATACCTTTTTTTGAACTAGTGATGTTTGTGATCTTAGTGACATCAATCTCAGATCTGACGATATGTGCCTTTCGTTATTAACAGGCCTTTTTCTTTGCGAACAGATTGTTTAATTTATCTGTCATAAACTGAAACTACCATATGTATGCTTGGCAGGTGACAAAACTGAAATCAGCAAAACGCTACTTCCACCACAACAAAGACCTACTCCGTGAGCACCAGGACTTTCTCGACGGCTCGCAACCGTCCCTCGACGCCCGGCAAGCTATTGCAGCCACAGCAGCGCACGAACTTGCAGCGGCTGCCTGAGCAAAGGCGATCGCCGAGTGGGGACGCCCCGCATCCGACATCACCCACCTCATCTTCTGCACCGACATGCCAGGAGCCGACTTCCGTCTGGCGTCCTTACTTGGTCTCCGCCCTTCTGTGCAGCGCACCATGCTCTACTACAACGGCTGCAACTCCGGCTCGGTGGCGCTCCGCGTCGCCAAAGACATCGCCGAGAACAACCGCGGTGCACGTGTGCTCGTCGCGTGTGCTGAGCTCACTCTGATCTTCTTCCGCGCGCCAGATGAGAATCATACCGACACTGTGGTCGTCCCGGCTTTGTTTGGTGATGGTGCTGGTGCTGTCATTGTAGGCTCTGATCCAGATGCAGGCACTGAACGCCCGATCTTTGAGATGGTGTCTGCAGCCAAAGAAACCATACCGAAGAGCGAGCATGTCGTTGCAACAACCCTCTGTAAATGCGGGCTTGTTTACCATCTCTCCAGCGAGCTGCCATCGCTGGTCGCTGACAACATAGAGCAATCTCTTTCTGATGCATTCAGTCCACTCGGCCTGACTGGCGACTGGAACAACCTTTTCTGGGTCGTGCACCCTGGGGGTCGCGCCGTCTTGGATGCATGGCATTGAAGTGGCCCTTAATCTTGAACATGGTAAGATGGCCGCGAGCCGCCGGGTGTTGAGTGAGTATGGTAACATGAGTGGTGTGACCATCATCTTTGTGCTTGATGAAATGCGCCGCCGCAAGCAACAGGAGGATGGTGTGGGCTGCGATTGGGGAGCCATGGTGGGGTTCGGACCAGGGCTAACCGTAGAGACCATGCTGTTGCGCGCCATGGGAAGTTTAGCTGTGGAGGGAAACTAGCTTGTAGCTGCAAGTAGTGTTGTCTCAAAAGAAGGCTTGCCTGATTATTGCTAGATTTCTTCAATAAGTGCATGCAAATGTGCAGGACTATGTTTGGTTTTCTGCAATTTGGTTATTATCTGGAACAAGTTTCTCTGTTATAATTATTTGTATGTGGGGCTAATTGATGTGGAACAAATGTTGTGCCACTTCAAATTGTTGTTATGTGGAATATAAATGCTTGTAAAACCAATGCATTGCTTTGATGAGACATGGTTATTGAAATGGCATGCGACGATTGGAACTTCCTACCTTGGTAGCAGAAAGTCGGGATCCTCTAGAGCCTCTAGGTACTAAAGCTCTTGGAGGTTATATAAAAATGTGCTGGCTGATTGAAAAATTTTAGTACAAGTAAAAAAATCTTTATTTAGCTGTCCATATATTTATGTCGTTGAATCCTATATGTTTACTGCCGCATTTACCAACGATTTACAGTTGATGTGCTGCATTTGTAATACAAAAACTCATGAGCTGATAAATAGTATTGACAAATAAAAATGAACCTGTTTGACTACACGGATCTATACTAGTTATAGACTACAGTGGAATTCACTTGTTAATCGTATTGGAAAGAAAAACATCCGATCTTCTGTTGCATATAATGTCTGAGATTAAAAGATTCTTTTTTTTTTTTTTGCCAAACGGGATTAAAGGATTCAGATGACTAAAACAAGAAACAAACATCTCCGTTCGAAAAAAATCTGATCCATTATCGATGAGGTGTGTTAAAAAGGTATAGGACCATCCATTATCGATGAATGGAACTATAAAAGCTTAAAATAGGGTGTCAGAAGATGACCAAGATTTCTATGCGAGCTTTGACTTGATCTTAGATGTCATAATCATGGCATTACATAGCGTGCTACACTCAAATTTCTATGGGGCCAAGACCAGATCAAATATAATGGTCGAAGTTGAAAAGACTTTCACAACTCGAGAGAATGACAGTTTATATTTAGCCATGCATAGCACGGGTTTACAGCTAGTAATATCTGGTATGATGTTCACAATATTGTTATATATTGAGTATATGCCATCTGTGCTTCCTATTCAACAGAGGATATGTTATAAAATATACACGTTGAACAACGACTAACAAGATAAAACATGTATTTTCAACGGATACTAGTATGGGTTCAGTGCTGGCCCACGAGGACTTCAAACAATAATACAAGATACAAGTAGCGTGGCCCTGCAAGCTGCAAGAAGGACACCCTTGAAGGCATGTTCATGTGCTCTGATCTTTACCTCGCCGCCATTGAAGGGCGAACGCAGGAGGTGACCAAACTCCTAACAGGAAGCGATGATGCGACAGAGGCTGCGGGGGACTTCCAGGCATTCCATGCAACTCGAGCAAATGGTAATTTTACTTTGCGATCCCTTTTATGGCTTGTATGCAAAGATGTAATCTTCAAATCGAAGACCAAAAGTCAGGCATGGAGTTTCTCTTCAATCTAACATATCTTTAGTGCTTGATTCACATCTGAATTTTCATACAATTTTGCGAATTCCGAGCAATTCCTGAAAGCTGAAAGTACAATTTGCTTTCATTTCAGCCATCCACCCAGGAGAATGCTGCAGCACCAGCGAGGTTACCGCGGACCGGAGCACACTTCTTCACATCGCCGCCTGCCACGGTCACTGCGAACTCGTCGCTGAGCTCTCCGACCGAGACAGCACCCTCCTCTCCTCGCTGAACACGGAGCTGGACACGCCGCTCCACTGCGCGGCGAGGGCGGGGCACGCGCTCGCTGTCGAGGCCGTCATCCGGCTGGCGAAGGACAACGTGGAGGAGGACAGGCTGCGAGGAGTCGTCGGAAGCAGGAACGAGTCTGGCGACACCGCGCTGCACCTTGCGGCGAGGCACGGCCATGGCACGGCGGTTGAGACGCTGATGCAGCTTGCGCCTGAGCTGGCGTTGGAGGTGAACGACGCCGGCGTGTCGCCGCTGTACCTGGCGGTGATGAGCAGCTCGGTGCGTGCTGTTGCGGCGATTGTCGGATGCAAGGACGCCTCCGCGGCCGGACCGGATTCGCAGAATGCGTTGCACGCTGCAGTTCTGCGAAGCGCAGGTTAGTTAGTTCACTGCTTTCTTTATGAACTTTATTACACATGTGGACCTTTTCAATAGAAATATGTCTTTTTTTTTACATCTTTGAATAGAAATATGTTGGTAGCATATGCCGGTAGGTGGTTCAGTACTTGGGATATTTTTTACTAAAATAGTTTTCTCAATAAAGGAAGGTTTCACTAAAATTCATGACAATTATATCGGGTCAATACAACCATCTTGTGAAAAAAAAACATTCCTTTGTGCTCAATAAAGACATGGTCAATTACAAGATGCACATTGCCTAAAGACATGTTCATCAGCAATATTTCGTATAAAAATGGAGCAATGTTATTATGTGTCTATTTTCTTAACGATGATGCACTAGGATACACTTGCTAGTCTTGCCTGCCGATAGCCAAATTCGGGGGCAGCTTATATATTCTTCAGTTGACAAGGGCAGCGAAACCATGATTTATCAGTAATTAGACAGAACAACTGGAATTTCCATCATAGCATAAATTTTCGTCACGAATATACAAGTTGTGTTCTTATTGGACCAGCAATAGTAGCGAAGGAACCATCTAGGATTTGTGGTCAAATTCAACGCGTGTCCCATTGAAGAAAACAAAATTATCATCACACGGAAGAGTTGACTGAGTTGTGCCACGCATAAGTTGGTCAAACTAAGCAAGAATGTTCACAAGATATGTGCCATGCGGCCACGCAAGTCAGAATTGTCGCATTGAAAATTTAATGAGGTAAGGAACAATGGAAAGATAGCAAAAGTCTTCGCTGTTTTTCCCTTTTTTTTTCATGTTCAAATGCACCTCTAGTTTTTATATGCGACAAAAGTAGGGATGAAAACTGTCGGAAACGATCGAAAAATACCATTATCATTTCCTAACCATATTATTTAGTCGAAAACGAAATCGAAACCGATAACTTCGGAAATGAAAACGATACCGAAAATGTCGGAATATCGAAAGCGAAACTATCGGAACGAAAATATATCGATATCGGTCGGAAGCCGATAATTGTGATAAAAAACACCAAGCTCTAATATAAATGACAAACTAATACGTGAATTTAGGCGTAAGTAATAGAGAGTAAAAGTGACAACCAACATAAGTGTACGACCAACGTGAGCATATGTCACATGTCTAACTTGACTAGTTGACATAAGTCCAATAATGACACAATCAATGACCAACATAATATATATCATTGACATAACCAAAATAGCATGATGCGGTGTCTGTGCACAAGGCAACCGGCTATAGATGGATAGTAACCAATACCATGCTAAAATCAGGATGATTACTTCCATATGAGTATATTATTTCCAGAGTTGGGCTGGTTTGGTAAGGATAGATCCGATGGTAATGAGCTGAATGATGAATACGGTATTTTCGACGGAAAATTTTGTGATAATATACCGGCCATTCGATCGAAAATTCCCTCTATCGTTTTCATTTTCGTTTCCGTTTAGTTTTTCCCATTTTCATTTTCATTTCCATGTTTCCCATACTTGTTTTCTCATTTCTTGTTTTTTTCGGAAACGAATGTCGGTAATCGGGAATTTCCGTAACCGTTTTCATCCCTAGACAAAAGTTCTCCAACTGATAGTATTGTACGCTGTAAAAATTTAAAAAAAAACAATATGATTCTTTTCATCTACTCGTCTGGCCTGAAGCTCCACAGTTTCTTCTAGCACAGCATGTTGGGACCACAATGTAACAAAATTTGAAAAGGAAAATGATTGTATGGCTCCACTTGTCATGACAAAGGCTCTTCGTCCTCCTATATTTTCGATCCTAGTCCTTCTGGACATCAAAGTAGAAGCTCTTTAGAAAATGAAAATGTCATTTAATGGTGTGTGGTCACAAACTAGCTTTCTCTGAAGGCAGAAGGGTTATGTTTCAAAAGTATATATGCTTTGAGAACAAAGTGGTATTATATATTATGTACTTATATTCCGTTTCCATTAGTTTGCCTATATATGTTCCCTCGGCACAGCAACATAGTTAAGAAAGATCTAATCATTTGCAGAAATGGTTTCATTGCTACTACGATGGAGGCCAGCACTGGCCGTAGACCTCGACAGCAACAAGAGCAGCCCATTACATTTTGCTTCATCTGACGGTGACTGCTCTATTGTCCAAGAAATCCTAACATATGCACCACCCAAAACTGCATACTTGCAAGATACAAATGGCATCTCAGCTCTATATGTGGCGTCTTGGATGGGAAATTTACCGGTAGTCCGTTTGTTGCTGCAATTCCACCCTGCTTCTTCAGACATTCGCGACAACTGTGGTAGAAGCTTTTTGCATGTTGCAGCTATGCAAGGCCACCCTTCCATCATTTCGCATGCTATTAAGAACCCACTACTGGAACATCTATTGAATAAGCAGGATAGAGAAGGGAATACAGCGCTACATTTGGCGGTCCAGGCTGGGCAACACAGAGTTATCTCTAAGTTGTTATCCAGTAAAAAAGTGCAAGCTCACATTATGAACAACGCGGGCCTTACCCCATCAGACCTGATTGAGAGTTCCACAAGTTTCTTCTCAATGGTAAGTCACATCAACATCCTTTGTCCTATGTGAAGGTATATTGCAGTTCCTTCCTTTCTGTAATGCTTGCAGTGCTAATAATTTAGTATTATGTAGTAAAGTTAAATATAGTAGGAGTTATGGTATGTGTGACACAATTGTGAACGAGCAGGTGAGATTAGTGATGAAGCTATATGCAAACGGAGCACAATTCAGGCCGCAGAGGCAAGATCATATAAGGAAATGGACTGGTCAGGACATCGTGAAATGGCGAGTGGAAACATCAAAGAATCTTGCAATTGTTTCTACCCTTGTGGCTACTATTGCCTTCTCAGCAGCATTCAACGTGCCTGGTTCATATGGATCTGATGGAAAGGCAAATCTGAACGGGAATCGCATGTATGATGCCTTCCTTGTGCTGGACACCTTTGCTGTGACCACTGCTGTAATGGCGACAATACTGCTTGTTTATGGGAGAGCATCGCGGTCTCATTGCTCTTGGTTTGGTTTCATCATCTCGATGCACTTCCTTTGGCTGTCACTTCTTTGCATGATGCTAGGATTCTTCACGGCAATAGCCGCGACGAGTAATAAGAAATCTATGAGGACTGCATTGTATAGGGTGATCTACTTCGGGATGTACGCCTTAATAATGCTGCTCACATCCCTCGCAGTGCCCTCAGGAATTTTCAGATATTTGTTCGGAGGATTCTCTGGACGACAGCGGCGCGTCAAGAATCGTATCAATAGGCAGTATCCCTTTGTATTTGTTTATGCCTTCAACATGCTTTTGTTCATAGTTGTAAATAATATAGCAATTACGGCTGTTGACATCGTTGGTAATCTTCATTGATGGGAGGCCATGGGATCAGCATCTTCTTGGCACGCATAATGTACTATTGTACAAAGTGACGCTAAGTATTACAATACTGTATACAAAATTGTCAGCTGTGTTTCGATATATGATGTGTGCATGTACTGTATACAAATTTTGGATTGCTATATTTTCTATGTACTCGTCCTGTAGCCATACATTTTTTTTTTCGAACCTGCAGCACATACATGCAAATGCACACTGGCGGAGCTTGAGCACAAATCTAGAGGGGGCAACAGTGCTAATTGTGCACTAAATATGGCCAATTACTGAGTGTAGTTTTTCTTTTGGCAGGTGTGGCCTACCTTGGCCACAAGGAAGCTTCGCCCCTGCAAATGCAGTAAACACCGACACTACATTAGTTATGCCATGCAACCTATCCTTGTCGCCGCTGGTGCGACGCAGGGCTCTACTGACAACGCACCCGCCCAGCGCCTATATCAGCCCGAACGCGCATCGAACATCATCAAAGCAGCCCTATAAGTTAATATCTCACTTAAAACATTTGAATGTGTATATTGATGGATGAACTACTTTTTTTTTTTTGCGAGGGATGGATGAACTACTTATGCGCAGAAAGAATATTTTGTATCCAGCAAACAATTACTAAGCATATATCGACGTGTTTCTTTCAAGTCCGTTGATAAATTAATAGATACTAACATGCAGCACGATGATATAATGAACTTGAGAATGCTGTGATTTGCAATATACGATCTTGAACACCTAATTAAATCTGGAGGAAATCCACATTTACTGAACATTTGTGAATCGAAACTCTTCGAGTCATGGATACATTGAAAAAATTTAATGATAGGAGAACCATTTCGTAAGTCATTTGACGATAGGATAACAGAACGTCTCGCAAGTCATTTAACGATATGATTTCGCAAGTCGTGGATATAGAGAGATAGACTACTGCTTTTAATTCACATGGCCGAGGATGAGAGTTGAACCATCACAACTCAACAAGTCATGTTTTAGCTAATATAAGAGTACCCTCTCTACATGATAGCATTTGATGCATTGACGGAGCCGGCGGGTGGACATAGTGTGCTGCGGCCCATCATGAGATTCAGCCCAACTCTCAATCAAAGCACTGTAGCACTACGTTTTTTTCTTTTTTCTTTGTTTTTATTTTCCTTTTTGAGCCCACCCTGAGCAGCCTAAAAATGATTCGGCCCACCCTGTGGGCTGGACCTAGATCCGCCACTGATTTGATGCCGTCGTTCATTTTTACATTATTAAAGTGAAACCTTGCATATATGAGTATACATAACTGAAGTACCATTTTGGAAGAAAAAGCCCCACACTACAGTAATAAAAACCTTCACATTTCTCCCTTTTCTATTGCCACTAATATGTTTTTTTTTGTGATCGATAGTTGAACAATTTCTTGTCTGATTTTTCTATTCCATACCCGTGCGCGCAGGCCTGCTCGCGTGGGCTGACGCGCGGGGCCGCGTGGGACCGTGCGCACGTGGGTGGGCCTATGGGCGGGGAAAAAGTTTGGATGAAGTTTTGTTGCAATTTTTTGAGACAAAAAGTTTCTCGAAAAGTTGCACTGAAAATTTTTGAGACAAAAGTTCTATGAAAAGTTACACCGAAACTTTTTTAAAACTGAAAGTTTGTGAGAATGGAACTTTCCAAAAAAAAGAAAATTACGGGCCTGGGGAAGCAGTGCGCGCGCAGCCCCTCCTAGCGTGCGAATTAGAGTTGCCTTTTCGTGTCGCAACAATGCATTAAGAGCCGTGCAAACCGCTAAGGGCAATACATTAAAACATTATTTCATCGCATAAACAGTTAGTGTCAAAACAAGCCGGGTTGTTTTCAAAAGCACCCAAGCACAATCCCTACGGCCAAATAAAAACTTTTCCAGCTAAATTGAATTGAATAAAGTTCAATGCGTTCCTCCGGCAAAGGAACATTCTGCTCGCACCTTGTGGAAACTACAAGCGACGACGCGACGCAGCCTCCCCTCGCCGCCACCGCGATGGCCGCAGGAGATGGCGGCGACGCCTCCGAGCCGTGGTGGCGGCGGAAACGCCCACGCCGGCCGCTCCCGCCTCCGCAGGCTGACGCGGAGGCGGTGAAGGCGGAGGCGCTGGAGCTGATGGCGGCCTTCCCCGTGTTGCCGCGCCTCGTGGTCTTCGACCTCGACTACACCCTCTGGCCGTTTCAGTGGTCCGTCCTTTTTCCTTCGCCGTTCTTTGTACTGGCACTTCGCATTTTTCTTTTAGTCTATATATGTTTCAGTCGATATTTCCTATTGTTTGATTATTAGAGAGGTCTTATATATCTGTACAAAATCGCAGCTGGAAATCCAGAAATTACATGACACAAATTATGTTGTTTCGATTGATAAATCTTCCTCTTGTGCTATCTAAGAAAATGTTTGTATTCCACAATTCGAGTTATTGGCTAAAACTGATGATTGAAAAGCTGCAGTAAACCAACTAATTGGCTACTCCAACTCCATTAATCTGTGGCAACTTCAAGCCTTATTAGTTGGTGCCCAACTTTACGAAGTTTGGGAATTTTATTTTAGGAATTGATTGAAGTGACCAGGCCAAAGTTTTACGATGGTTGTAAAGTTAGTCCGTAGCTTTGCGATCCTATTCATCATGGCAATTATTTATGCTGTCAGATATTTTTTCTCCCTGATAACCTGTATGTTAAGTTTCAGCACTTGAAACATACGGATTTCCAGGAAAACAAATGTTTGGACCTCAGTACCGTGCTTGAAAAGGCTGCAATGCAAGAAAAATCAGAGATTTATGCAAAAGTAATTATTGTGGTCATACTGGATGTCTGGATGTGAACCAGGACAGGCGTTCGTTGTCAGAAGGCTTAACTGATATTTATGCCAGAAATTTTATACTTCCTTTCTCGAATAAAGCCATAACTTCAATGGATAAGGTCCAACTTTAGTCCCCTAACTCTTCACTTGGTTTGATTTCAGTCCCCCAACTTCAAAACCAGACATAAGTATTCTCTTAACTATTCAAACCATGTAGATTATGTCCTCAAGCTGGTTTTAAGGTCAGTTTCAATTGACATGCCATCCACATCAATAGTTTTCACTTGTCATCTTAGATCCACGTATCAGCCATCTTCCTGCATGTTTAGTCCTAGGCGGAGCCCAGCTTCATAGATGAATGTGTCCATCGTGGTCAATCGAAGCTATGGCCCTGTTCTTGACCTCACTGCTGGCCTCCACCGAAAACAAAGTACCACAACTCCACCGATGAAGCCTTTATAGGCAAGATCGTGAAGTCTTGAATCCAGAGAAGCTGAGGCACAAAAGGCACTTAGAGCTATGGAAATGGATGATTTGAGATTAGCTATTGATCTGCTTCCTGCTCATTTATTTTTCTCCCTTATCATCATCTCCCGTGACCAAGATATGGTGGAAGCCAGCGGTGGAAGGTCCTTATGTCGTTGCCAACACTGTCAGCGGTCTGGGTACGATTCATCTCTCTTATCAAGCCAACAATGGCGTTGTCCAGCGAACAGGCGAGCGGAATTGGCGCAGCGCCCCTGACCACTCTAGTGCCTGCACGAAGCTAGGAAACACAGCACTAACTGATCGCATAGGAGTATTTCTGTTGCAAGGAGGAAGAAGAAGATCTATGTGGCAATGGTGCGGCTACCATCTGATTTAAACGAAAACCACTAATAAAACATCCTGAGGACCTAATGTGATCCGGTTTTAACAGTTGAAGGACTATTTCTGTCTATTTTTTAACTTGAGGGACCAAAACTAAACCACGTTTAGAGTTAGGGGAACCAAACTGGATTTTTCCCTAACTTTCAACTACCATACGCTTTAAGCTCTGACAAGAAATGTTTCCAGTACAAAGTTGATTGGAATTTTTTGTTGTTTCACGATTTTCCTCATGTTGGTAACAATGATAGGATGTTGAACGAACAGAACTCCCTTACACTTGGTATAATGAACAGAATCTGTTCCACAATGAAGATGGTTATGTCCCCTTGGGTCATTAACTAAGCAATGGCGTTTTTTTTTCCATTTTTAGACCAAAAGCAATGGGGATTTGTGAGCCCTGAACTGGTAGTAAACTTCGAACTCCTTTTATCATGTATATTGATACGACATTTCAGAAGTGTATTTTGTTATTTACACTGCAAGTTACAGAATTTCTGTGTTTAAAACTCCTACACTTTTCTTGAAATAATAAGGGACATAAGTTCTATAAGAACCGAGGACATAAGTCCTATAAGAACCACAAGCTATTCATTTCAAATTTTGTTTGTGGTTTCAGTAATGTTGATCACATTCAGTTGACCTAAAGTTCCCATCAGCATCATATGTAACACTTCTCTTTTAGCGTGTTTCTTGCTTTCTTTTCGCCACTGTGTGATTAGATCACATTATGTTTGCCTAATCCGTTGGCAGGAGACTTATAGCAGTATTTCTCATCCCATGTGACAGTTTTTGCATTACATAATATCATAATTTTTTCCAGCGACCGTGTGCCGAAAGATGAAATCCCGTATCTGTATCCACAAGCCGGAGGCATCCTGAACGCACTCAAGGATAAAGGGGTTGAGATGGCTATTGCTTCTCGGGCGTCAAGAAGAAGGTGTTGCTAAACCTTTTCTGGAAAAACTTGGCATTCAATTCATGTTTGGGGTACAGGTGAGCACATTTTGTTCAGCAACTTCTTATTTATTAGCATGTTTCGTATTCATGTTTTACATTACTTTCCCTGGTATTTGTGCTATTATGACATTAACTCTACTAGAAGCTTGTAGCTTCATGTGATGGGGCACGTGTAAACTTATGGAGCATGAAACAATCAAAATCGAGAAAAGTGGAGGTTGGATGACCAAGTGAATTGTATAATATTTCTAAGCCATTTCAGAGTGGAAGCAACTGCCAAATAATCTGTTTTTGCTAGGCGATGATATTTCCCTTTCCCTTAAAGAGATGTTATTTTGCCAGCGAATGTCAACTTGCACATTGCCATTATCATTAAATCCTTCCTGGTACATGTTGCTATTAAGTCACTCTTTTCCTTCCTTTTATCACTTTCTAATCTGCTTTATCGCTTGCCCTTTGGCAACAGCACAGATCTTTACTCGTTTTCGGTATTGATAGTTCGTTGTACTACACTTTGAACTAACCTAGAGGCCGTGCTTAGGCGAAAATCGATATCAGTGAAGTAATCCCGGAACTCTAGAAATTGTGAAGAATTTCTTCCATTTTTTTTCAATATCGCGAATATAGTGGAAAAGGGCCTTCTCCTTCTTAAAACAATATTATAGACTTATAAGCGACCTTATTGTGTATAAGGAGTAAGTAGAAGAACATTTAAAACAATTGGAAAAATGTTCGGATGAATTTACATGTGCTTCTTTTGCTGTCTCGTCAAGTCCCAACTGTGCTCAATGACATCTATTTGCTACTCACTACAGATATTTCAATGTTAAATAGGAAATATTCTATACCTGGAGCCCGAAAGGTGACCATTTCCAGAATATCCGTAGGAAGACTGGTGTACCTTACGAGTCCATGCTTTTCTTTGACGATGAAGTCAGGAACGTTTTGGCAGTAAGTTCCCTATACTTTATCTCGTCCTTGTCCTTCTTTTGATATGCAGATACCCATGTATTTATTAATAAAGAAGCTTGTTGTAGTTTATACTGACAAACGATACTTTCAGTGACCGTAGTGAGCAATAAATACATCTTTTACACATTGTGTTAAAGTTTAAATTGCACACTGTTCAGAAATTTAATAATAACCACCATAAACTGAGAAAGCAAACAAGAGAGTTTGCTTGCTTCTAAAATGCCACTATGAACTTAAATTATCGAATGAAGTGCAATCATCAAATTTGTAGTGACATTTCAATCAAGAAACTCAGTATATGTTTCCTCTTTTATAAATAAGGGATTCATATCATCTTCACAAAAGTAATTTCAGAAATAGCATGTGCTATATTTATACCTTGCTCGTATGGCAACCTATCAGGTTTCAAACAATATTTGCCTTTTGGATATACAATATTTTCATCCCTTAGAGAATTTGTGCCTGATAGATATGTTTGCCTGTAGGATATACAAATATTAATTAATGGAATCTGGCTGTTGATTCCTAAAACCTTCTTCGTCAAAACTCTAATTCTCTTTTATAAACATCCTGATGTTGTTTCCTTGTCATTGAAGCACCTAAAAAATTTAGCTTATTCAATATTTTCTTTTCCATTATCCTTTCAGACAAATAAGCTGGGAGTTTGTTGTGTGCGTGTGGAGAAAGGTGTAACTCTTGAGAAGCTTAGGATGGGACTGGGTAACTATGCCAAGTCTATTGCAACAACAAAGGCTGAGCAAACTATAAGCAGCTTTTTTAAGACTTCTGCAGCTCCAAAAGCAAAGGAAACAGATACCTGAGTATACGGCATTCCTGGATGCCTTATTCCTGTCGGCCATTACTGAATGATTTTGTATGCAGTCTGCTGGCTACAACTGGGGCTTGATAAATGTAGATTTCAGCACGTAGGAGCAGGATCCAAAATGCGAGACCCTAACACAAGACCACCCATATTGTCATGGCAAATTTGGTCCCTGAAGATTTAACATGTAACTATGTAAGGTAAGCTAGTGATACTTAAAGGAGTATGACATGTTATGTTCTGGACGCATCTACTGTTGCAGGAAGCAACTAAAAGTGGCCAACATCAACTCCAGGAATTCACGACCATGGGAGGAGCCAAAGGGCCGAGTGATCTAAGGTGCCCGCGTGGCACCTCCTTGATCCATCCCCAATGAGGGTGAATTTTCGATCTAGGTTAAAAAAAAATCCCCTCGTCTTTCTTCATTCAAAGCACAAGGATAAGTATAAGAGAAAAGCCGAATTGATCCCATTGTGAACTGCTCCCTTTGTCAGGGGGGGGGGGGGGGGGGGGGGGTTCAAGAGTTTTCTTGGCTTGTGTGAGGTATTTTTAGTGAAATGTTGCGGGGGCGGCTTGCCCTCCGCAGAATGGGAGGAAACTAGTTCAGTTAGGTTTGGAGTGAGTTTGTTTCTGCGCAAGTGGGCGCCTGGTCTATGAAGGCAGCCGTAGTTGTCATTTGTGATTATCCATATCGGTGTGAGTTGCTCTACCATCCGTTGCACGGAATCATTATTCGTTCAAGTTGTTGATGCTATTGCTGCTTTAGCTGTAATTTTTTCAATTTTATAGATGTGTTCAAATTGTGTGCTTAGCCTGGTGTGCAGCTAAAATCACTAAAAATACTATCTTAAAGATTTGCTGACTTTCAGACATCACGTTTGACTATTTGTTTTATTCACAAATACAAGTTTATATTCTAGCACATATCTTTAACATAAATTTTTGAACTGCAAAACCATTTCGCTCTATGGGAAATGAAAACGAGAAACTCACACACAATGTTTTTAAAATTGCTTTGATGCTCAGATTAAATTTTGGGCTGACCGACGAGCTAGAAAACGTCGCATGCCGCAACTCACCTTGGGGCTTCTCCCACTTCCAGCCGCAACGAACTACGGCACCGGTCCAGGAGGGAGCTCGTCGTGGTTCTTCGGACGGGACTTTAGCTTTGGGAGGAACCACAAGAACCCAAAGCAATTCGTGTGACAATTTTTGTTGGGAAGCAGGAAGAAATCCAATTCGTATAGCCACTCGTGCTCATTCTTGTGGGAGAGGACATCCAATTCGTACATGAGCAGCAGAAATATAATTCGGAGCCGCGGCGGCAAGGACGTCTGGCGTGGGACGGAAAGGGGAAACGGAGTTAGTATATGCAGTAGAAGGAAAAGGTGCGTGATTGCATATATTTGTGGTGTGTTCGGCGCACCCCTTCTAATTTTTAGCACCCATCACATCAAAAAGAATCTTGCTATTTAAAACTATTTTTATTAATTTAATGACAAAACTTATGTCACAACCTCTCCTCTAAATCGCGAGACGAATCTAATGAGCCTAATTAATCTATATTTTGCTACAGTGATGCTACAGTAACCATCGTCTAATTAAGGCTTAATTACCTTCATTAGATTCGTCTCGCAAATTTGAGCGGAATCCTGAAATTAGTTTTGTAATTAAACTTTATTTGTAATTAGAATATTCGTTGCAAAAACCCTCTAAAATTTAGACCCCATGCGCCGAACGCACCCGAAGTGGAGGAAATAAGCAATGCCTTAAAATTTTAAAGAAAAAAATGAGATGTGAAATCTACTATAGAGGTTTCATTATTTGTTTTGACAGGTTTTATTAAGAAAAAAAGATCGAACAAGAAAACTGCTAGAGTGATAGATAGTATGCTGATAGGCTATGCGACCTTGTTCTTATTTCAAAGTTTTGAGGATTGAGACGAGTTGTGCACCGTGTTAAACCAGTACTAATTTTAGATGATATTAGAAGAATTAGTACCTAGATTAGTCATGCACCGAAGCTGTCAAAAATTAAGGTTAAACAAATTTGCCACAAAACATAGTTTAATAATACAGCATTCCCACAATTTATAATCATTATTTTCACACGGAAGTCAAACACTACTACATTTTAAAACCAGAACACAACTTCTCAAAAAATGATCTGACAAAAAAACTCGATTAATGCATATACCTTAGGAAGAGGCTGGGTAATGTCAACATACAAATTATAGACTATGGATAATAGACCTTGGGGCAACTTGTACAATCTTTTAGGATTATTTCCCGAAAAAATTGTCTGATCTCGGAAAACTGTCACGGTGAACCGGTGTATGTGGGCAAAAAAGAAAAAGAAAAAACAGAAGGAAAAATTTCTCACAAATCGAACCTACCAACCCTGTAAATTATCAGCAACTATCAAATAGGGTGTACAACTTTTGCATACATGTCCTTAAGATTGAACGGCCAGCCTTTGAAGGTGCTCACAGAAGACCTGGAAGCTGACATCATCAGTGAAAATGATGTCAGAACCTGGAGCAACGTCGTGAGCCGAGTTATACGTGGCTGATGGATTCAGCTTAGCCAACAAAAACCGTGCCTGCAAAGAATATTAAATTATGTGGTGTATCAAATATCAAATCGAACATATACAAGTGTTACACAAAATGACAACAAATATCATAAGGAAAACAGTATGAGTGAACAGAAACGATAAAAGGATCACAAGGAAGAATCCCGTAAAACTTTATCTGTTGCATCAGAAATGCTTTGCCAAATTTGGCTTGACCAAGAATCTAATACTCATCCAGGTGGTGTGAAAACTTTGACAAAGCCATGCCTCTTATAATATCCCCAATGCCTATGCATTATTTTGCAAATCTTTGACCAACGACTGTCAACCAAATCCTAGACCCAAAACAAATTGGCTAGAAAAATTCTCTTGGGGCAGATTTAAAGCCCTGTTTGTTTCATCTTCTGCTGGCTTCTGAGCTGGAAAAGCCAAAAGCTGAAACAAACGAGGTTCTGAAAAAACTGGCTTTTGGAAACACACGAGTTCTGAAAAAAAACAAAAGGGAAATTTTCTCACAAACGAGGCTCTGAAAAAACTGGCTTTTGAGGAAATGAAATAAAAGCTAAAAACCTCATCCAGGGCTGCCTTCTTGGCTTTTGGTGTGCAAAAAGGCTAAGAACATATTACAAAAGCCTACCAAAATCCAAACAGCCAGCTTTTCAACTAACCAATAGCCAGCTTTCCTAAAAGCTCAAAAGCTCCAAACAAATAGGTCATAAGTGTGAAACCAAAGAAGACAACAAGAAACTTGCAATTTTCAAAGCATTTATTGCAATTTATAAAAACTTATGGTGAAAGCTCAAATGCAATAGAAAAAAATCTAGCAGCAGCACCAAAGGAAACGTAACATAAAATAAGCAAGAACACAAACCTGTGAGCCATGTTGATCACAGACTACTAGTCTTGGAACCGGAAATCGACCTTTTATTATCATTTGAGCCTCCTCATGGGGAGCTTGCAATAATTGTGCAAATTGCTGAAAAAGAACGTGAGGCATCAGAAGTGTAAGAAATGCATCCCAAGCACGCATCAGCTATCACAGAAGAACGTAAAATCCAATATATATGACAACATTGTGAGCTCATAAAAGCGCATCAACTCCGTAATAATGTCTCAAAAGAGGGTCATCCGCTATTAGGCTATAAGCAAGGCCTTAGTTGACAAGTTAAATTCACAACAAGAATGCCAATATTCACTGCTCTAAACGCCTGAAAAGCTCAAATAATGTTCCTTCTCTAGTGCATTACACACAATAGTTGAGACGAACCAATACCCCTCAAATTATTACGGATATAGGGCCTGTAACTATGTATAGTTGGGTTCCGAGCAATCATAAGGGTACATATACGCATAGACAAGAAACTGCAGAAAATACCACCCAAGTTACCTCGTGCTCAGGTTGATTCTGATAGCCCATGTTTCTCCACTGGGCAACTGTCATGCCATGGAAGATGACAACACTGAAGTATGCATCAAGTAGCAGTATACGATCTGCTGCTATTGAGGCCACGTCCAGGAATACAGGGGAAGGAGGTGAATCAAAAGAAAATGAGATTAACGAAGGCTGGATCATGGCAACCGAGTTAGTGATGCTCTCACGGTTGAGTAGCATCCTGAAATAAGCTGTCTCATCTGGACTGTTATTGAAAACCTGTAACAACGAAACCCACAGTATTAATAAACAATGATTTCCTGCACAAAAGGTCAAAGAAAATGTGCATGAGACATGACCTGAACAAACTGTGAACGCCGTAGATTAAACATAAACTGAGGGAACAGTGAGAAATTTGAATGCAAGCTAAATGAAGAGGGATCATCCTTCCGGTAATCCCCAAATCTTGAACAAAGTCGTATGAGAGATCTGTCAAGCCACCGTGTTGCATCAAACTCTTCCTGCAGTAATTAGAACAAAAAAGTTGATTAAGTAGCACATAGAAAAGAGAACAGGCATGCAAAGATGCAATTGTGTCTTTGGCAAAGACATGTCACCAAAAAATGCAAAAAGAAATGCAAAATTTGCCTTTGGTAATACAAAAAAATTTAGTGTCTTAACATTCCAAATCATAGCATCAGCATTCAACATTAACGTTACCAATTGATCATTTTTCACCAATTTAGAGATGAAGAGCATTTAGCTAGTAACCGATCAATCCAGGCTGTAAAACAGTTGGGAACTGGTCAATTCCAATTACTGCTTGATAAAATCAATGGACATCGGTTTCCACATGTGAATGCCTGAGCAAGTATCAGCCCTGGAACAGGAGATTTCAAAAACCTGGAACATGAAACTGGGTCTAACTCTGAACAAAATGCTGATGCCCAACACCATTGTTTTTAAGGAGCGACACTAAAGCGTCGGAGCGCTCGGGCAAGGACGACTCAACACGACGACACGCCTTAACCCGTAAGTCGTCCGCCTCACGGGGAGGCATCGGATAAGCGTCGCTCTGGCGTCCACTTGACGCCATCGACGGTGAGGCGGCCGCCAAACAGAGGAGTGCGCGGAGGACAGCGGCGGCGCGGCGAGCAGAGGGGCGGCGGCAGCAGCAGCGCGGAGAGGAGAGGGGCGGCTGCGCATGGGTGGTGGCAGCGGCTGGTGGTTCGTCGCTGTGATGTACTCACGTTGCGCGCGTGCACGAGAGAGAGAGAGAGAGAGAGAGAGAGGGGGGGGGGGGGGGGGGGGGGGGGGGGGGGGGTGGTGCCTGGTGGTTGAGCGGTGAGGATGGCAGCTGGTCAGAGATATTTATACCTAGGGTAAAAGTGAGAAGTGAGAACGGGCTAATTGGATGGACCTATAGTTTCATAATGGGCCATGAACTATTTACGGCCCAAATGTTCTCTTCTTTGTTTTTTTCCTCATCTTTTTTCCTTTTTTTTTTCTCTTTTCAGCTATTCACTATTAGACAAATTGACAGATATAGTTTTTTTTTTTTCCGAACACGCAGGAGAGCTGTGTATCATTGCATTAATAGAAGAAGAGAGTACACAAACCCAAACACACACACAAGCTTGAAAGACAGATATAGTATCTCATATGGTGTCGCCACGCTTCGCGCCTTACCGCCGTAAGGCGTAAGGCGGTAGTCTGTCGCCACGCCTCACCTTACTGCCTTAATAACTATGCCCCAACACACAATCCAAAAGCTAAAAACTGACTAAAGTAATAAACTATCACTTAACAAGTTCATAAGTAACATTTCTCTTCTTATCTTCTGGTATGAAAGGTGAAAAGTTGAAAAGAAGCTGAGACGGCTTTAGTGATATGATGTAAAAGAAAAGATTTCCCAAAATGTAGCTGATGCTTATCTACACTGTACTTAACAAGAAGGAAAACACAACTCCAACGTAAAATAATCTTCGAACAGAAGAACATGCACTTAGTTCAACATGATGTTAGGTATCGCTATCAATGTCAAGGAGGTATGACCAGATATACATCAACTAAATGACAAGAACATGACTATTAACATAAGTGAAGGACAAAGAGATTACCTCCATTTCCATTTTCAAAGAGATATATCTTGCCAACACAACAGCTGCAGTTTCCTGGTCAAAACCTTCAACTAGTTCCTATACCCAAAAAAAGGTATGCTGGTCAAAAGAGCAGAATTTGCCATTACTAGGCATATCATACAAGGGCACCCAGTATAATGGAAGCCAACACTATCAATTCCACATGCTAAGCAAGCACACGTTTATTAGCATAAAATACATCAAAAGAAATAAAACTAAGAAAGGGGTGTGTTAACCATCATGAGGATTTCGATTATACATTATGCATGCAATGAGGCTTAATGAGTTTTTCACCTAAACAACAAGTAACGTCTTATTCGAAACGATATCTTCAATCTAGGCAAATAAAACTATCATGAACGAAAATCTGGAAGATTGAAAAGACAACCAAGTTGTATACCCAGACACACAGAATGGTGTCCCATACTAAATTTTGAGCGATGCACATCGTAACATACAAAGAAGAAGAAAAAACTCTAGACTCACCTCGGTATTGGTGGAACCATCCACCCACTTCCGGCATATAGTAGTAACTCTTATCCTCATTTGACCTTCTGGGTGTTGGTAACTGCAAAAAAAATCAGCTCACTCAGTACATTAAAAGTTCAACATTCTTACACCAAAGAAGAAGAAAAAGGAATTGAAAAGTACCTTGTAACAAATTGTATATACAAATGGGGATTTTGATGTCCTGGTTGGCTTGACCGTTCACTCGGTGAAACATCAAAAAATACTGTCAATGAAGTATTCCTATCAAGACCACACATTTTCCAAGCTGTGGTATTTCCTTGACCAACAACTGTATCCGCACAGAGAGCTCCTTTCTGTGAGACAAGGTGAAAAAAAAAAGTACAATTTGAATATCAGACCCTAAATTTTAAAGTTTCATCACACTGAGAACATGTTATGAAGTCATATACCTTCTCCAATGATGTACATGGTCCAATAATTCCTTGGACTTTAATGTCCTTTGAACAGTTTATCTCGAGTGTGCCACTATAAAATAAAATGAAGAAAAAATTAGAGCATATTTTGAGTTGCAATTTCAGGCAGAGAATGAGCAAATGAGTGATGCTATATTATGCAAGTCTGACAATGATCAAGTAGACTATAAATCTCCTTTCTGCTCTTATTTGATACTTTTATACAGATTGCGGTATCTCAGCACCATAACATACTTAGAGATCTCTAATTTTGACTGGGACCCATATTCCAATCCAAGGAAGCACACATATCAAATTCAATGACACCTCAATATTGAGGTATCAATCGATGCTCTCAACATATGCCTCAATTATCATATCATGACTTCCAACCACTTTTTGTCACATATATTTTTTTTCAGAAAGGGAAAAAGTAAACAACCAAGAAACAATTATAAAGAACTATCCAAATATACCAGCTTTGAGCAGTACATAAAATAAATATACATGAAGGAAAATATAGGCAGCAAACTTACTTAAATGAAAGGCCTAGAGACTGTTCGCCTCCCTCAAAAATCCGCTTGAAGGAGTCCTTGAATACCGCGTGCCCAAAACTTTCAGACAAGACAACAAGGCCACCTGTTCTCTCGATAGCAACCTTCATCTCGGCTAGACCAACCTGTTGGTGTTCCAAACAATTTAGAAACATACAAGTTTATGCCACCCATCTATCAAACTCAGCAATCAAGTGATAAGAAAACTGAGTGCAGTTAACAGATCAACTGATACTTATTACCCTTATATATAAACATTACAACAGCGCCTAACACGGAACGGTTTATTTTAAATAGACAAAATGTAAATAGGTGCACATTTGTAAAATGAGGCTACACTTCTTTTAGAAAATATGAATCATTCTTATGATCACTGGATTTACATTTCAGCTGAGACAACACGGAAGCTGGTACCTTGTGCCTCCATTACAACGACCGTATCTTATAAAATGACTATGATGGGTCTTCCCACAAATCAAAACAGAGGGAAATGTTTGGCTCACAAATTGTAGTTTTCATAGAAATGTACACAGCTTAACAAATGACTAAAATTGATTCTCTCCGGAAAGAAACGTTGAAATTTCACACTACATTATATTCACCACAACTTGCCCAGTTTTTTTAACAATGGGAACAAGGAAAATCATAGTGTTTAAAATATTTGTATTCGCTATCATTCAAATTGTGAAATCTAACCACAACCAAACAAGTACAGTACTCCCACATCAACAATGAGAGTTGTAGTCAATGAAAACAAAAGCCAAAAGTCAAAGCTATGTACATCAGGGGCACTTTAAAGCTTCTATGAGAAATATATTGCAAAGCAGAAAAGAAGAAAGAAAACCATCAACGATCGAGTAAACTGTGCAAAGGGGTTGAGTGCTGGCTCATGTTTTCAAGTTGTCCGTGATTAGTCGTCCTGATCGGTTCGATGACAACTCGGATCGACTAGACAACTTGAAAACATGGCAGATGTGGATTTATTGGCTGAAATTTCATAATATCTATATAGCGATCCTAACAATTGCACATGATTATTAATTTATTATAGTTTTTTGTGCAAATATATTTTAAATTTATTACTACCTACAACAATCAAAATGTTTTGTAGAGTTACAAATACTGACAGGAATCTTCAGAAGAATAGGAAAAATGTGATGCTTTAGTACTATAGCTAACCAAGAAAATAGTAATTTTGATGTTGTAAACATAAACTGCTGGCTGCTCAAGAATACTTTACAAACCTGATCGAGAGCAGATGCAAAAACATCTAACACATGACCTTGACTGACTAATTGCTTGGCAAGACCATCATAAAATTTGACAGCTTTTTGGAAGTGGGGAGCTGCATCCTTGTCAAGATCCTTATGTGATCTCACAGGCTCCGACAAATCCTTCGAAACAATCTGCATAACCCAATCCAGCATTATAAGGATTCTAAGCTAACAAGAACATGAAAAAAAACTATCAATAAACATGTTTGAAAAAATGTTGTACAAATCTGAAGGATTTCATATATGTCTGTCAGGAGGATAAAGAGCTTCTATGGCAAGTATTAGCAATGTACTATGGATATGAACATATAAGTGTGCAGAGGTTTCAAACAAAAGTTGCCTTTTTGCCTACAGGAGCTAGCTAACTTCTTCTGAGCCACGATACATCGAATTTTCCAGTTTCTACCATTTATTCGACAGAACAATATTGAAAATGTGCCCTCCTTAACGGAAAGGTGCTTGAAGATTCCCAGTGGTCCTCAAGTTGCATCGCAAGTGTGTCAAAAATTGATTAAGAACACAAGTCAAGGAGAGATTTTTACCACTCCAGGGCCCTCGGTACATGGCCCGCCGAGCAACGCAATGATCCTTGCCCCTGTCCCAGGCATGCAAGCACCAAGCAGGCCAGCAGCAACACTAAGGGCAACACCCGTGCACCGTATGGCACGGTTCCCAGCCTCTACTGGCCACTGGTCAGGCTGCAGCTCGTCCAGCAACTGCAGTGATCGAGGAACTAGATCAGGTTACAACAATTCCAACGTAGAGATCCCAAATAGAATTACTCAAATGTACGAGGAGGATCTCTCACCGTGCTGAGCGTGCACTCGCATTCAGACACCGGGAGCAAGAACCTGCTCACCCCGGCTGTGGGGGGCGGGTGCATCCCGTTCACCTGCGGGACGCCAGGCTGCTGTGGCATCTTGGGGAACCCGGGGCGGCCAGCACCTGCCAGCCCAAGCTGATCCAAAATCTGCTCCTTTGAGATCTCCTTGGTCCCCCGGAAGACGTAGATCTTGCTGAGATCGGAGAAGCCGAGCTCGTGCAGGTGCACCTGCGTGCCGAAGGTGACAAGGCCGACGAGCGCGTGCTCCGGCAGGAGCGCGACGGCCTTGCGCATGGCCATCTTGACGTACTCGAGCTCCTCCTCGATGACGCAGGTGTCGATGACGAAGAGGAAGACGGGGGGCGGCGGGGTGGCCTGCGCGTGGGCGGGCGCCCCGGGGACGCCGCCGACGACGTACTCGACGGTGGAGCACTGCGGGAAGAGCTCGGCGGGGACGTTGGACTCGGAGATGGCGGCGTAGTGCGGCGGGAAGTGGTTCCGGGAGAAGCAGAGCGGGCAGATCCAGATCTTGGCGGCGAAGTCGACGCGCGCGAAGGGGTTGAGGAGCGCGGAGCAGGGCGGCTTGCAGCGGAGCGGCGGGTAGGGCAGCGGCGGCGGCGCCGAGGGGTCCTGCGCGCGGGCGGGGGACACGGCGGCGGCGAGCGGGACGACGCAGCGGCTGGCCTCCACCTTGGAGCGCGGCCAGGCGTTCCAGGTGAGGCGGACGGCGTCGGGGCCGTCGGGGTCGGCAGCGGCGGCGGGCGGCGCCGCGGAGGGGTCGGCCGCCATCGGCGAGCGGCGGTGCGGGCGGATCGGGGCGGTGGAGGTCAGGAGGTGGTGGTGGCGATGGAGCCGCGCCTGGGCGTGCGAGGAGAGAGGGGGCGTGTCTCGGCTCCTCCTCGGCTCGCGTGGCGTGGTCGGTTTCTTCGTTGGCCATCTTCTTCTCGGTCCTGATTTTGGGTGTTTTATTCGGGTGTTTGTTGGGTTCGGTGTTCCGGCGCGATGACGAGTTCGGTCGGTCGCACCCTGGGGCTGTGCACCTGGCTCAGTGGGACTGGGGCTCTGCATATAACCCGTTTTTTTTTTTTTTTTTGAGATGACATATAACCCGTTGATGATGCTAGCTCCATAATTTCTCGGATCCGCTTTCAATCGCACGATCGGAGGAAGATGGAAGCAAATCTCAGTAACAGACAGAAGAAATTTTATCAAATAGAGTTCTATATTGCCGGCATTTTCAGAAAACCGTAAACCGCTCGGTTTTTTACCGTGCCAAAAACCAAGTGATTTATCGCAAAACCGAGCGAAAACTGTTTTCTACACTGTAAGTTCGATTTTTGGCGAAAACAGATTATCCGATAAACTCATGCTGAACCGTTTTCACCGGTTACTGCGAGAACCGAAAGGATTTTAAACGGTTTTTCATTCCCTGGTGCCCACATGTAGAGATGATATCATACGATCAAACAGTCCGATCAACTGCTTTAAAAAAGTTTTGCACTTGAGTTTTCTCATATGTTTTCCTCCAAATTAAAACAATTTTGTTTACCTTATTGTCATTCAGAATCTCATATGTTTTCCTTTGCTGAGGGCTTGCTATTTTTGTGTGAGTAAGAGCATATCCAAGAGACCCTTATAAAATTACCCAAAAATTTGTTTTTAGGAGCAAACAGAAAATTATTAGGGGCAATTTTCCTCTCCTCCTCCGACAGTTCTCCCCTAAAAGTGAATTAAAACACTTTTAATTAGGTCACGTCAACATTTAGGGCCAAAATTTCATAGAAAAAAAAAGAGATGGGAGCCTCAATTCTTCCCCTGTTTGCAGTCAAAATGAGGAGATAGTTTTTTTGATTGGATCCCAATATTTTGATTTAAGGAAGGTTTATGGGGTTCTCTTGAGATGCTCTAATATGTGTCGCCACATAAAAATAAAATGGTGTGGCATGCAACAAACCTAAATGAATCTTACGAATCATGTATATCTCACTTTGACTTTCCCGCTATAATTCATTTCGAGCATAAGCTCCCATGGTATTTTGTCTACTACCTCCGTTCTTAAATTGATGTCGCCGTTGACTTTTTAAGTTACGTTTGATCGTTCGTCTTATTCAAAATTTTCATTCGAATTTGCAAACTTATAAGTTATGCTTCAATTTCCTTTAGTGATAAAAACAAACCAGTAAAAGAATATAATTTTTAAAACTTTTTGAATAAGACGAATGGTCAAACGTAACTCAAAAAGTCAACGGCAACATCAATTAAAAACAAACGGAGTATATGTTTAGGGTTGCCTCTTTCCACAAGAAGAGTTGATTTCGGTTAATTTTAGCTGCACGCCTGTCTAGCTAATATATCAAATTTTGCTCAAAAATGATGTGACTCATTATATATTCTAGAGTAAAACATGCAGGCGGTCTTTAAATTTATCATGAGGTGTCATCTAGGTCTCCAAACTCTCAAATTTATATTCAGGTCTCTAAATTTGCTAAAGTGTGTCATTTAGGTCCAATATTCCGATACTACGGTCGTGGCTCTGTAGTGACATGGTTTGCCATACGTTTATCTACAATAGTGCATCTACAATAGTGCATCATGCAGTCTAATTACATCCTTTAACATGAATTGTAATGGAAACAATAATTTGGAGAAAGAATGAGTATGAAAAATTATTTTCAAATAGTTGACCAATCAATAGCCATATGGGTAATTATGTCTTTTACCAAGAATTGTAATTGCAAAAATAATTTAGGAAGAGTATGAAAAATCATTTTGATTTTTTTAACCAAAAAACTCATTTTGAATTAGAAGCCCATCAGCAGACATAAGGGCAGGTACAAAGGTGTTGTCTTATAGGCGGTCTCATAATCATAAGACGATTTATGAGACCACATATACAATGGATAGTTGTTTTAGTTGTCTTAAAGAAGTATTATATTTCCTTTATTTGTGGATGAAAAAAGGAATATTTATGAGTTGCATGGCAACTACAATTCCTACAATGGTGCGAAAGCCGTCTCATACTCCTAAATTTTAGCGCATGAGGTGGTTGCCTCGCGAAACAACCGCTTCTTTCTCTCACCTCCCTCTCTCTCTTCCATGTCACCAAAAATTCTATATATTAACGCATGAGACGGGCTATGAGACTGCCTACGTGTAGCATTGTACCTGCCCTAAGGGTATTTTTGACACATTGGAAATCACACGAGAACGAAACAGCTATGCACACGACTAGATTGCCAAAATGAGCCATCCTGTAGAAAAAGATAGTACCGATGTGTAACTGTTAGATAGGCTAGGACCTTTTCTCTCGGCTCTCATGCACAGCTCGCCCACTCCCTACCTTCACAATCACGTCTAGCTAGATCGTAGGCTCCACGCCTTCACGGTTATGCGTAACCGCCTATGTACATGTATAAATCCCTTTAGATGAATGAATTATTTGCGTGATTGCATCTCTACATGATATCAGCTTAACCTGATCCTAAAGTTTCGCTGCTTTCCAATGGCCGCCAGGCAGTCCTCCTCGCCGGCCGGCTCCGCCGTCTCCACCAATCCTTTCAGTGAACCCCAGCTAAACTCAATCGCCGCTGTCTCTCTCCAGCACGTCAACATTGCCCATGTTCCCATCCTCCTCGACTACGATCAGTCCGACTATTCACTCTGGAGCGCTTTCTACGAGGCCACATTCCTCAAGTTCGGCCTTGTTGATCGTGTCGACGGCACCATCGACGCGCAGCTTGACTCGTTGCAAAAGCTTTGACCATGCCACCTTTTGATTTGTTGCTCCTTTGAACTATAGCAACTCTCATACAAGAAGTGAATAGGTAGGTTTACAATTTTTCCTATATTTAGTTATGGTCTCCTCTGGCTAGGGGTGAAACTTATATAGATAGAGCATATCCTAAATTCCTTTTCTCATATCAGAGTCGGAGGCTCGGAGCATATAGTATAGTGTCAGATATTTATTTACATGTTGTGTCCTATCCTGTATTCTTTTCTTCAAATCAGAGTCATACACAAATATCTCTGTATGCTTTTCGTACGGATAAAAAAATACATGATTGAAATGCAATTAGAGTGAGAACGGAGATATCAGCGCAGATATATAAATTGAAGAGCATTTTTGCCTCCTTGTCCACATCAATCTATCAATTTTGTACTATCTCCGTCCCACAACAAATGACATCTTACAAAATCTCAGACAATTAGGAGTTAAGCAAAATGACCCGATACCTTTAATTATTAGTGATGATATGCCTTATATGAGCCAACTAAATTGGAAACAATACCTTTTAATTACGCTTCCCTGCCTTTTAAATGATGTGCACCAAATTAGCTTTCCATTAGCTTGCCATAAATTGGTAGGTGACCCTATAAATTGGTCATTTGTTCTGATACAAAATTTAAACGCTTCGATGCCATTTGTTATGGGACAGAAAGAGTATCAAATTTGGAAACTTATAATTTTCATAGCTTCTGAGAATCACATGACATTCAAATTTCAAACAGATATCGCTCGTCCCGTGTCCTACCTACTACTCGCACCGTTTACTACTCCCTTCATTTTTATTATTCAAAATATGAATTAAATTTGACCATTCGTTGACTTTTTGAGTTACATTTGACCATTTGTCTTATTCAAAATATTTTTAAAATGACCATATATCTTGTTATGAACTATTTTATTATTAAAGAAAATTGAAGCATAACTTATAATTTTGTATATTTAAGCTAATAATTTGAATAAAACGAGCAGTCAAACATAACTCAAAAAGTCAATGGCTTCAACAATTTAAAAACACGGGGAGTGTTTTCTTCTGAACTCGGATTCGAACATACATGATATTGGGTAACCAATGATGCATCACATATTTACCCATATTTACAAGCCTGTGGTCAGTCCATTGGTCGGATATATTTAAAAAATGTCGATTCTTTCATTCTTCTTTTCTTATTTCTTCTTTAGATTTATGGAAAACCCAAATTCCTTCTTAGGGGAATCCCCGTTTTTTCGGCCAAGGCCCCAGCCTGATGTGGCTCGATCCAACGACTGTTCATAGGTAGTACTACTAGCGAAGTATCGAGAGGCGTCAAAAAGACACCGAAGATTCTGGCTATAAACAACGCTGCCCCCGCTCCCAAAGTCCCAAACACGCTTCTCTCTTTCCCCTCTCGAAAGCTCTCTCCCTGCTACAGTAGAAGAGGGCGAATCGGGGGCGGAATCGTTTCCGGCGGCGGATCCATCGACTTCCTCTCGCCTCCGGCGGCCGATTCGGCGCTGGAGGTGGGCGGGAGTCATGGATCCGCCGTGCGGTGTACAGTCCCTTCCTAGCTCTCTTAGTTTTAGATAGTCTAGGGTTAGGGTTAGGTTCTCTCGCGCCGTTGTCGTCGACGGCGGCGAGGTCCTTTTGTCCCGGCGTGGTCCCTGCAGGCGGCAGTTGCGGCTGCTCCTTGCGTGATTCGCGTCGGTGTTCAGGTTTACCCGTACCGGTGCTTCGGTGCGGGGCTGCTTTTCTCCGCGGCGACGTCTTCGGCGGGCGATGGCGGGGGTATGGCGAGGACGGCTCCAAGATGGGCTTCGAGTTCGTCTTCTCCTTCTCCTCCGCTGGTTTCCCAGCCCTCGTCGACATCGTCGTTGTGAGTTCTTTCTCCCTCTTCCATCTTCTGAGCGGAAGGGTGGAGTTGTGGGGCCTCCCCGGAGGCACACTCTGTGTCGGCGTCGTTGTGGTCAGCGGCGCTCGACTCTTTGGTTCCCGGCCGGCGGCGGCGACGGTGTCGGAGGCGACGACGGCTGCGGAATCTTCTTCCCCTTCCTCCTTCCAAGCGATGGCAGCGATTGGACCTTATGCTCTTGCAGATGCGCTCTTCGGGCGTTGATTATTGCAGCTGTCGTCGGCGGGAGAAGGAGGCGGAGCATTTGGAGCTCCGGCGAGTGTCGCCGGAGTTTAGATGTTTCGAGTAAAATCTCGTTTGAAGGGGCTGGATGTAATTTTCAGTGTGTCCGGGGTGGTTTCTGTAAACTCCATGGATGTACTGTTCATCTATATTAATATATTTCCCTTCTGCTCAAAAAAAAAAAAAAAAGTCCCAAACACTGCAGCTCTTCTTGGCATTCCAGCTGCTTCTCGGGTCAGTAATTTCTTGACTTCTCCCTACCAGATCTCCATTTCAAGCCGATTTGTCCTACGCTGATAATCACACTTGGCCCTGTCCCACATCTTTTTCTTCCTTTTTTGTGAAGTTTTTTGGATGTTCTTTCTTCGGTTTGCAGGTGTATCGGTGATCTACAGCAGCTATGAGGTACCACTGCTCTTTTAATCTTTATTTGTATTTATGTTTTCATAATCTAGCAGAACTGCATGAGATTGTATTTTGTTCCTGAATTTCAACAGAAGGTAGCACTTGGCAGTAGACTCTCGCTCTAGCATGCTCCAGCTTTTTAATGAACTGATATGATTATGTCCATCTAAGACACTGATTTTTTTTAGGAACTAGCATGATCATGCTTGTTTACCAGATTTGTAACTAACTATTTATATCTACACATCGATGTAAATATGTTGTTCTGGATCGGGTTGTCCACTCTTGTGCACCTCAGTTGGTCTTTCACCAGCTTGTAATTCCTGACTTCTCTGCTCTTCTTTGCAGTAAGTTGCAGTCTGAGGTCCTGAAGGAGGCTATCTCCCAGGTTGTTTCGGATGCCAGGGAGAAGCCGAGGAAGTTCATCGAGACCGTGGAGCTCCAGATTGGTCTGAAGAACTATGATCCGCAGAAGGACAAGCGGTTCAGCGGCTCTGTTAAACTACCACATATCCCTCGCCCAAAGATGAAGGTCTGCATGCTAGGCGATGCGCAGCATGTCGAGGAGGTAAAGATCTTAAATCATTGTTCTGTGCTCAAGGCTGGCCATAATTACTTCAGACACCATCGAATTCTCTGAATTGTGATGATATGGATAAAGCTTTGATGCATATATCAGTACAGTCAGATTGAACTAATGGTTGAAATGCAAGAAAAACATGCTTTGGACCACGAGCCTGGTTACAAGATAAACTATTATCTTTGTACTACTATCAGGGCCAGTTACAGCCTAGACTTGTTGCAAAGCTATGCCACATAACCTCGGCAACTTTTTACTAGTTCTATCCGTCACAAGACTCACAATGCCACTCGATGTATCAGTGTCTACTCTGCCACACGGTATTGTATTAAGAAGAGAATTATGTTACGAATGGTTTCTTCTTTTGGACCGGTTTGCCTGGAATATTAATACATATTCCCTTTTCTAAAAAGGGAGCATGTTGTATAGTAGGCTAATTTACTTAGATCTGCTCATTGTTCTGTTTCCAGGCTCAGAGGATCGGTCTTGATCACATGGATGTTGAAGCTCTTAAGAAAATGAACAAGAACAAGAAGCTTGTCAAGAAGCTTGCCAAGAAGTATCATGCTTTCTTAGCGTCAGAGTCTGTTATCAAGCAGATTCCTCGTCTCCTTGGTCCTGGTCTCAACAAAGCAGGCAAGTGCTTTGATTGGTCATCTTCTAGTCATTATGCTGCTTGCTAACTTGGTGAAACAGAAAAGATTTCTTGCTTGACAATGTTATTACAAGTGGTATCCTTATTATCTAGTTGTGTACGTGCAGTTTGATATGCGATATGTACCTTTTCCTTGTTTGTTCATGTCATTCCTTTGGCATAACACACCTCTGAATTTCAGAGATGAAAATAGGCTATAACTTTGTGGCAAGTGGATTTGCAGTAATTCGTTGCAGATCCACATGATAAGGCGAATCAACTCTGTTGTCCAAAGATCATTTCATTTGGATAAGCCCTATACAATTACTACACCTTAATGAATCGAGATATGCACATCACTTTCGAAACGATGATAGAGTTCAGCTTGTCTGCAAGATGATGCGCATCCTTTACGCCATTGCTATGCCATTATTGTTCCACTGACGAATCATCCCTTACTGGCACTGCAGGCAAGTTCCCAACTTTGGTTACTCATCAGGAATCTCTAGAGGCCAAGGTAAACGAAACAAAAGCGACAGTTAAGTTCCAGCTTAAGAAGGTTCTTTGCATGGGCGTCGCTGTTGGTAACCTGACAATGGAAGAGAAGCAGATCCAGCAGAACATCCAGATGAGTGTCAACTTCCTGGTTTCCTTGCTGAAAAAGAACTGGCAAAACGTGAGTCCTATTTTCCCACGCAGTTCCGTTTTCTACCTTCATCTCGTGAATTGTGGAAATTATAACATGGATTATCGACGCTACATGACTAGTTAGCGTTTGTACTATGCAGGTGAAATGCCTGTACATCAAGAGCACCATGGGAAAGCCATACAGAGTATTCTGAGTTGCTGTGCGTTCCTCTTCTCTAAACCAGTGTTGTATACTGTTACTGTTAAATCAGACATATATATTGGCGTTTTGGAATAAGTGATATTTGTTTATAGGCAGAGATGTATCTGCACTACCAACATTATCGTGTGAAGCAGCTAGTGACCTAATTCTAACTTTCTAAGCATTTTCTCATGGTTATGTGTGTTAGCTTCGATGAAGGTAGGAGCACAACATCCAGAGAGTTTCAACCACGGTGGTTTATGGTTGGAGGTAATTGGTGAGAGAGAAGAAGTTTAGGAGTTGAAAATTTTCTCATCTCACTCGAGAAAAAAGTACTAGGGGATTTTGAATTTTGTTTATAATAGAGGAAATATATTAAAATAAAGGGAACTCGCAGTTACAGACGCACTCTTTTATGAGACTGAATACATAAGAACACGCATTCAAACACAGAGCATGTGCGCCTCTTTGAGCACATGCATGGCTAACACATGCCCGAGGACTGACTTGCATCGACCAAGCTCACGACGGTAGATCATGAAACTGCAAAGCGATCAATTCAATCAGGACTGGCTTGCATAACTATAGCCGGCATTCCTATATGTAGCACGCTTTAAATTTATGCTAGGGTTCAATTCGACAGCCAAGAACATGTCTCCCTCTTAGCATGCCTCTCGATCCGGCGACATTGCTGCCGCCGTCGGTGAGCACATTCGGAGAATCCCTTAGTGCGCAGGGTAACCCTCGAAAGCTCCACCTTCCTTCACCGACATAGAAAAGCGGGGGCAGTCCGGATTGGCAGTGGGCGGCGCGATGTGGGCGAGGCGGCAAGGCAGCGGGGACGCCGGCAGCTGTGATGGTGGCTGCCGGCAGTGGGCAAGGTAAGGGAGGGGTGAGGCGGCATGGCACCGCCGGACAGCGGGAGGCGGCAGTGGCGTCACCCACCATGTGGTTAGCTTAGGAGTGGTCGAGGGCGGCGGCGGTGTCACACACCATGTGGTTTGCACGGGGGCGGTCGAGGGCGGCGGAGGAGTTTTTTCTTTTGTGCCTTACTTAACGTTTCCAGATTGTAGTCGTGTTTGCAAGAAATAAAACAGGGTGATAGTGGAGTTCCATTTTTTTTTTGCGGAGTTTTTTTTTTTTTGAGAGTGTAGTAGTATTTATTTGAGTTTGTTGCGAGGGTAGGTTCCTTTCTGTGGTGGATCGGAACAATTCCAATCAACTTGATGTTACACGCATACTGTAGGAATTATATGAACTTTAGAACTGCTGTGATGTCCTCTCGTTACACACAAAATGTCTCTGGCCAAAATTTCAGAAATGCTGAGAGAAAATATTGATATTTGCATTACTCTTCATTGTGAAGTCAACGGCACTAGCAAACATTTTTTTTATCAACGCATAGTAACCGTTTTGAAAGTTGGATAATTATCTATTCGATGCAAAATCATTGTCGTCCACGGGCACTGTCCTAGTATGCAAAAAATTATAAACAGTTCAACATTTAACAATCTGAGCTATTTAGGTCACCGCTCAGAATACTGTATACCAAAATTAAGGTTAGGCAGATTGTAACAATGAGAATAATATATTTTGAAATGGTGAAAACTCACTGCCGACAAAAAGTTTTCTGGACACCTCAGCGGAGGGAAAAAAAAGGTATGACAAAAATCTTTCACCCACGACGCCCCAGTATAATGAGAACCATCTACCTTTGAACATGTTCGGGCACATGATAAACAAATCAAACGACCAGGTTAATTTACCAAAATCCCTAGAAAGCACGCCTTCTTTCAACCCCAGAATCTGCTCAGAAGGCCCTTCTTTTCTTTCTTCATTCGGTTCTCAAGGCTCGGGAACTCAATCACATTGTAAGCCATATCAAGCACAATTGGATTGCATGGAACCGCTTGGAATGGAGGTGGGAATTGTGTGATGCGATGTTGGGCTTTGGTATTTGGCTCACCAATTGCTGATTCATAGCTATCTAGCATATCAAGAAGATATTTATTCTCCTACAAAATATCAATTTGTCATCAGTATCTGTTACAAAAGGTGGCCAGTACTAGCTTGGTATGCTGTGCCAAGTATCATCATGGAGATTAAGGAAGATAAATCACAAAGTGCCAACTTAGCTTGTAACGACCATGCAGCTACGAAAGGAAACATGATGGCTGGCCAAACATATCAGGTTATACACTAGTACTCCTAGTATGTACAACAATGTCACTAATCCTTTTGCTTAAATATACTTATGTAGACATATCTTGCAATATTATTTAAGAAATGCAAATTTATACACGAGCTTAAAAGTCACAAAAGCTCTATACCCCGAGCGGTACTAAATAGTAAAAAAGGTGTCAATATTTTGGTTATTCGTTTACTTCTCCTAGATTGCCATGAAAATATGACACTATTGCACAACTGATCTAGACATAAGAAATACAACCTACTCCCTCTGTTTTTAAATTGTTGACGCCGTTGACTTTGAGTTACGTTTGACCATTCATCTTATTCAATTTTTTTTCAAAATTATCATATATCATGAATTGTGTTATTACTAAAGAAAATTGAAGCATAACTTATAATTTTGTATTTTGAGCTAATATTTTGAATAAGACGAACAGTCAAACGTAACTCAAAAAGTCAACAACGTCAACAATTTAAAAACAGAGGGAGTATATCGTAAGGATATCCTACAAATTCTGCAAGCATTAATCTATCTATGAGTTCAGTGCTAAGACATACCTTTGTTTTGTCGTCAGCAAGTGACATAGTTGAGACTCCTTTCGAGAGTTTCAAAGGAACACTTTCCTCCTCCATAATACCTGTTGCATGCTCTATACAGCTACTGGATCTACAGTTGTCAGATAGAGACTTCAGATCTTGGATTAAAGCCTGTTCAAAATAAGCAGGAGTGAGAACAAAGGTATGGAACATAAAAGAAGCTAGTATGATGGTCTCATGCAAGGGCGAAGCTCGTTAATAGTGCTGGGTGCAACGCCCACGAAATTTTGAAATTTATTTGTAATTTTGGCTTGTTTTTCACCATGTAAGCACCCCCTAAATTCAGTGTTAAGCACCCTTAGGCATCTAAATGAGACATTCTTGCACCCCCACATCTTAGGCCCTGTTTCAAAACATCTAGAAATAATTGTTAGCTAGCTAATTTTAGCTATTTTCTATTAGCTAGCTAACTATTAGCTGAAGGTGTTTGAAACCTCTAATATTAGCCACCTATTAGCTAGTATTAATTAGCTGGGTTGAGGGAGCTAATGGAATAGTTGTTAGTTTGAGGGTTGGCTAATAATTAGCTGGCATGTTTGAAACCTCTAGTGCTAATTTTAGCAGCTAACAATTATCCTAGAGGTTTAAAAAAGGGCCTTATGTTCTAGCTTCGCCACTGGTCTCATGTTAGAATCGAGCAAAAATTTTCATACATGAAACTTGTGTATAATTATGAGCCAAAAAGGATGTGATTGCAAACCTTATCAGGGCTGTTAGCAAGCTGTTGCAGTGCAGAATCAGCAAGAGAACAGGCATGACAAAATAATGCATATGCTTCGGCCCTTTTACCAGCTGAACTATACGACTTTGCCAGAAAGAAACATCTGCACAATTTTTCAAGTGAACTTGTGAGTTTTTAAGCATAATTTACCAGGAAGTAGATGTAATTTTTCTAGAATATCAACTGAAAAGACGGGCATATCGTAATATATATATAATTCACGAATAGCAAAGAAGAAACAATGGATGCAAAGAAAGCTGGTCATTAATGAGTTGCTAGACTTGAATACGGAGTGACAAACCTCTCAGCTCGGAAAGCCAAGCCTTTAAGCTCATACTCATGAACAAAAGAGTTCTCTTCTTCATTTTTGTTTCTTCCAGAGCCAACTAAGTCTGTCAAGTCCGTTGTATTCTGCAAATGCAGTTTCTCATCAGCCAAAGCATGTGATAACTCTAGTAAAGACATAATACAAAACAAACATACCTGAATTAGCAGATCATATAGCCGAACAAGTTCTTCTGGCTTTGTGATTTTCTCATTTTTCTCATCTCGGTGCTTTGTAAACTTACTTTTAGCAATGCTAACAAGTAACTGGTTGCGTTCTATAGTCCTCAATCCTAAGACAGCACTAACAGCCTTGTCTAGGACATTCAAGTCATCTCTTATATTCTCAGCATTGCCAGCAGAAGCCTGCATTTGGTAAAGAAGTCAGAAAAATACAAACAGAAAGCAATGTAAAATAACATATCTCCAGTCCCTACAGAATATAACAGCACAAGTGTTGAAATTGTATACCAGGTCATTCCGAATGCAGCTCCGTGCATCATGGTATGCAGAAAATATTTTATCAAAAATGGCAAGCTTTTTGTCAGCGGCAATTGATTCTGAGGCAGCACCCTTCAAGTCTCTCTCAAGCTGCTGAGCTGATTACATCACTCAATTAAAGAGGCATCCGATAATATAAAACTGATGCAGAAAGAAAATTGCTCAAACGAAGACATTATTTTGTCATCTATTATGGTCTAAATTATCTGCTATCAGTTTGAAATGAAAGAACTATTTTATGCTCATTCTGTGCAAAATTTCAACAGCAATCAAAACAAGACACTAATGGTGTACCTTTCAAAATGGACACACGGGTCTTTGCATTGGTAATAGGAAATCTGCGACCAAGCCAGTAGAAATCAGTCATAGAAGCTGCCTGCTGTGATCTTGTCTCGGACAGTACAGCCTGAAAAAAAAAAATTCAAAGTTAATCTATCAGATTACGGGGGAGACAAAATGCCTACAACAGCCAACACAAAATGATACTTGAATATAATGGTATCAAATTTATGAATTAATTTCAATAGTCCATGGTTCTAGAAAAAAAAAGGGGGGGGTGGGCCTTTCACAAAATCAAAGCGCAGAACTTAACTTAGCAAGTAGCATTATTTCGTTTTGTTTGCAAATATGCCAAACCAGGACAACTATATATAACCAGGAAATTGAAGAGATTCCAGAACATCTATAGCAGTTTCTCTTTAACTTACTGTCACAAAAACAACTGGCATTTTCAACACCATGAATCGTCTATATACCCTCCCAAGAATAAGACACCATGATTTATTTTGAAAATGTCATATACAAAGAGTCAATAAATATATGGACATGCTATAAGAGTGCAATGCCCAGATCACCAAAATAATAATAACAACTGACATTATCCTCCCTAGTCTAGTTATCCTCCCCTAGTCTAGTTTAATTTGAGAATGAAATAACAATAGTCCCACATGTCCATCTTCAGAACATTAAAAATAAAGTTGAGAAATAGAGAAGTAATGAATTGCTAAATGATGTGAACACCAGAAACAGCAATGTTTGCTAATACAAGTTCAAGAAGTTGGTGCAATTGGCAAATACAAAATGTAAGCTAGTGAATGTGACTATTAGGATCACATGGCTTGAAAAACTCCACAGTTCAAACTTGCAATAGTTGAAAAACGAGAGTATAATCATGTTCATGTATCACATTCTGAAAATATGTGCAGTATCAACATGATTCAAAGTATCATTCTCTTCAATCTCTTGCCAATCCACTAATTGTACACAGCTGTCTTTCTCTGTGCTAAACGAACCCATCATATTACGAATGAATGAACACCTTTATCTACACTTTACAACCTGAAAGATGGATATCCATCATACTTTGCTCCATAGTTATTAAGGCGGTAAGGCGAGGCGTGGCGACGGACTACCGCCTTACGCCTTACGGCGGTAAGGCGCGAAGCGTGGCGACGCCATATGGTATACCATGGCTATTAATATTTGTCTAATAAATAAGTATCTGAAAAGAAAAGGAGGGTAAAAACTACACAAGAGAGTGAATTTGGCCTGCAGCTCTTCTTGGCCCATTTGGAACTGAAGCCCACCAGTGGCCCAACCCATTCACCCTTCACGTTTACCCTAGGTATAAATATCTCACCTTCACTCACCTCTCCACCGGCCAGGCAGCCAGCAGCCGCCTCTCTCTCTCTCTCTCTCTCTCTCTCTCTCTCAGCAGCCGCTCTCTCTCTCTCTCTCTCTCTCTCTCTCTCTCTCTCAGCAGCCGCCTCTCTCTCTCTCTCAGCGTGCACGCGCGCTTAGGTCAACGAATCAGCAGAATCCAGTGATGAACCAGCAGCCTCCCTCCTCCCTCCCTCCCTCAGCAGCATGCCTTCATCTCCCTGGCAGCGGCGAAGGGGCGCCGGCGGCGCGGAAGAAGGGGCGTCGGCGGCGCCGGAGAAGGGGAGAGGCGACCAGCGGCTAGATCTGCCACCCGCGACCCCATTTTCAAGTATTTTTGCGCTCGATCTCCTCCTTCTCGATCTCCTCCCTCGTTCTTTCTCCCGTAAGGCGAGGCGTCGTGTATGGCGTCGGCCCTGCACCGCCTCGACGCTTTGGCGTCGCCAAAGCGACGCTTAAGCGACGCCTTAATAACTATGCTTTGCTCATGGGAAAGTTCACGCGACCTAACAAACCGAAACCATAGGCACTTAATTGCTCCAGAAGTACTACTTACTGCTTCATCAAGCATATCGACAAATACCGAAACAGCATGAGACCAACCTCATGATTGTTACTAATATCTACAGTGCAGTAGTGGAATTCAATTCATAATGTCGATTGTCGAGTTTGAGTAACATTGTATGTTGACTTGTAATATAGGCCTCAACCTAAACCAGAAAGGAAATATAAAAAAGGTTTGAACTAAACGACGGTTCCACTGCCAGTTTTTAAGGCAAGTGCAGAACTACCAGGGGAGATCAGGCTTGGGACCAGATTCATTATAGTGGCATTGAGGTAAGCATTCCACAATACTTAGTGATGCCATTCGGATTCACAAAAGAATTATGGGCCTTTGAATCCAACCTGCTAACTGCAATTACTAGTTTACTACAATCCGAAAATCTCTCCAAACCTTACTGAACGATGTGAATCCATGGACAGGATGAGAAAGAAGTCTACTAAGCCTTTTGAAAACAGTGCAATAGCTGGACCCAGTAACACGGTGCAAGACACAAGTACCTAATACATAATCAAAATTGCGGTTCGTTGGGTTCACAGTTTGCAACTTCACAAAATTCGCTAAGGGGCATACCTCTTTGGTTCATGAACCAAGAATGGGATTTGCAAGTTGGAAAAGGGAATAGTAACTATTGACAGTGTATAAAATGTTATCTATTAAGATATGAAGTTATGCTAGAAGCGCAGTATGAACAGGAAATACCTCCATCTTTGCTTTCAAAAGATCGTTAGCAGGACCCTCATTTTCCATATCTAGGAGTTCAGCTTCTTGTAAAGACGATCCACCCAGTTTGCGTGAACAGAAGCCAATCATAGGCTCCACTTCTTCAACGCGCTGGCGGCATAAAAGTTGATTTTCTATACTGCCATACTTCCCAAGCTCCTCATATACAGCCCTATAGAAGGAAACAAAGTACAATACTCAAATCATCAAATAGCCTACACAACAAAGTACTCATTTAAAAAGAATTCCCACTAAATACTCATTCAAAAAAAATTCCAAACAATATATAAATATCTAAACAAGATAAATGGTCACACTCTAAGAGGCCAAACTTTGATGAAACCACAACTTCACAAACCTGGTATTCTTGAAATTTATCATCGCTGCCTCTATGTTCTTCTCTTGCTCAAAAAGCAAACTACCTTTCATATATGAAGCATATGCCTGCAAAAGAGTATTTCGAGTAAAATTATTTCAGGACGAATTATTTTTTATTTGAAAAAGTGCAAAGTCATGTTGAGAATATACAAAAACAGTGATAATAAGTCAAAGACAATACAGCAAGGAACACACCTCAGCTTCCAGAGATGTCCTCGAATCTCCCTTCACAGAACATAACTGCGAAAAAAGTGTTGCCCATTTAACAGCTTTCCTGAATCGGCCCAACATGTAGATACGCTGTTTTGCATTTGGAACAGCAGTTTTCTTTTCCATGGCATGACTCCAGGCTCTCTCAGCCATATAAAATACTATGTGGAGATACCTGCATTCACGTGTTAAAATAGCTTCAGAAATTGCTCTGACTTCACCCAAATTTCACTGAAAACAGGAAATGTAGAATTTTGCAGAAACAAATTATACTAGCATTTTTGTTAAATTTGGGTAAGTCATAAGAACAACAGCACCACATGCATATACACTACAGAAGTACGCATGCCTGTGTAATTTTTTTTTTAATGTTGGAGGAAAGGGCTTCAGAACTATCACTCAAATGTGATAAATCAAGATGTTTTAAAGTATCATGAGTATCATTCACGAAAAAAAAAAAAGGTAACAAGTATCAATCAACAGTAAACCATTACACTGGAATACAGTACATAACTCCATTAGAAGTTACATGTCTACAAAAACCAGCAAGACTCTTGTCAGCTTAAGCGTCATGTCATATCAGGCATAAACTGGTTCAGCAAGGGTTTAGTAATATCACTGAAATACTGTGCGGAAATATTTGCCACTATCAATAACGATTATGTTTACAATGCATGGCAGTAACCTAGAGGGCCAGACACATTCCACGTCATAACCTGTCACTCAACAGCTTTCTTTCTGCGTCGCTCCGGGACCAAAAAAAAATGAAACCCAAACAATGAAGAACAAAGAGAAAGAAGTCATTCCATATATAGCGATTATAAGCAGAAGGCGTCACACCTGACATCAGTGATTGTCGACTCACTTATGTTCCGCTTGTTGTATCTACCACGACCATGCAGAAACTTCAGAGACTTGTACAACCTTCTGAGTCGTGCAGAACAGTACCTCCTGCATGTATAGAAAATCCTTCAGGCAACGAAGCACATAGACCAGTGATAGGTAGGAACAATGTGCTAACAAATAGTAACAGGAAGCACTCTAAGCAAACGAAACATGAAACAAACTACGCAGATAACAGCGGACAACCAGGCAGGCAACTTGAAATTACATGTCCTCCATGTGCACTCATACAAACGTGTGAATTCAGAGCGAGCTCGGGACACATAATGCAAAGAATTCCTCAACTTAGGTAAGATCAAAGATTTGCATTCAGATAGACTACTGATAGGGGTCGCATAGGAATTCAGATGACAGTGCACAACATTAGATAAGAAAGCATTCCATCCTAACAGCACAAATCATCACATCTCAGATCGAAGAAAATAAGCAAACGGAACTGAACCAAACAAGGGGAACCAAACGTGCAGATCTAGGAAGGTATCGAGCAGGATCGGGCGGGGAGCGGAGGAACCACGAACCTGTACCGCGTGTAGTCGCTCTGGCGGAGGCCGTGCTGCATCTGTGCCTCCCTCATGAGCTCCAGCACTGCGGGAGCCAAAGCCGGGTCAGGGGAACCGAATCAGCGATCGGATCGGGGGACGACGGAGTGGGGGTGAGCTCACCGTTGATGGAGAACCTGACAGTCGGCTTGTCCTCGGGGGCGGCGTCGACCTCCATGTCCGACGGCGGCTGCTCCGCGGGCTTCGCCATGGCGCGGCGGCGGCGGTGGGGGTGTCTCCGGCAGCAGCGAGGCTCAGATGCAGTCGCGAGGCGGAGACGGTCGCGAAACGACGCTGGGTACCGTGGGCTGCGTGCGTTGGATGGGGTTTTGGGGTCCAGATGACGTGCACGGGCCCAATGACGGAATTGATTTGCGAGAATTCGTTGTTGGCCATCAGAAGTTCGGAATTGATTTGGGAGAATTCCTATTGGTCATCAGAAAAACCTTTTGCCTTTTATTGGCCATAAAAAATATAAATTCCTTAATGGCCATCAGATTAAATTTCTTTTCTTTATTGGCCATGTAATGTTAAAAGTATAGGAGAAAAGCCATTTTTGCCCCTGGCAACATTTTTTGGCTAATATTTCTTCTTGGCCAAAGAATTTGACAAAATGTTACTTAATATATAATTTTCAAATCTAGAAATTATTAGCATGTATTTTTTGAATTTTCATCAGCAGTAATATGTATTTTATAATAGTAAAACATATTCCTCCTCTAAAAAATTCAAAAAAAACATACTCATACTATTTAGATTTACAAATTACATATTAACTAAATTTCAGGACTACTGAGAAATGTTAATCACAGAAATGCTATAAGGGGCAAAACTGACTTTTGTCATCCAACTTTAATGGCAATAAGGAAATGAAGTTGAACATGATGATCATTAGCAAACTTGGAAATTTTTTATGGCTGATAAAGAACCATGAGTTTTTTTAATGGTCACGAAGGAATTTTCTCAATTGATTTCGGCCCCTTCGCGGGTGGATTGTAGCTTTTGCTGAGCTTCGGCACGCTACTTGTTTTTCTTAATGGTGTCGTTGTATACTAGGTTTTCTATATGGCACTAGGGTGTCCATGCCCCGCGAGGCACTCAACTTGGAGATTCGTGCGGTTGTGCCTTCTACGGTTGCGACTTTGCGCAGTCACCTCTGCTCCATGCTCGTGCAGCCGCTCTTGCTGCGGGGCCGGCCACGCCCTGCAGCGCGCCGCCGTGGCACGCGCCCCTCCCTTCCTCCTTTCGGCGTCGCGCTCATGCGCCCATCGCCGGTGGCAACCCGCCCGCTCGCCGATCTACGGCACAATTGTTCTAGGCTTGTTTGCATGTTGTTCCAAGCTTCACAATCCATTGATTTCCCATTGTTCTCAGCATAAATTGTTTTTTTGTTTCAAGCATGAAGCTGTTTTTGTTCTAGCCGTAAATTTCATTTGTTCTAGATTTGAAATTGGATTGCTCCTTGCTAAAATGGAATTGTTCTGCTTGAGCATGTCTAGAGGTTGACGAAGGGAGCTACTCGAACAGGCGCGGTGCGGCATCGTTGGGCTCGGAGGGATGCAGATGCTGGCTTCGTGGACTGCTGATGGGCTGGAAAAACAAAAAAAAATTTCTATATGTAGATTGATCTACAAAAATCAATCTGTAGATCAGTGTTTTAGATTCGTGCAACCGTTGAGATCTGAGTGGGTGAAGGAAAGGAATGCTGAGAGCGCATTTTTCGTGATCAATCGCGACGTGATTGGAGCGGGTAGAAGGAGAAGAAAAGAACTGGTTTCAAAATTTCAAATGCATTTTTCTCCCAAACCGTAAGTCCATTTTCGAATCCGTTTGAACCTACGTGTTTGTTACAATTAATTCTACATAATGAGATCCAATATGAATATTTTTTGAATTTTCAAAAATTAACAATTTTTGTCAATATTTTAAATGTACTACGTCAACATTTTGTTTGTATCATGTCAACATTTGGTTTGTACCATGTCAACATTTTCTTTCAAAATATTGACTTCATGTTCTAAAAATGTTGACACAGTTTTACAAAAATGTTGATTCTTTACTTTCAAAATGTTGACGGTTAAGTTGGGCTGGATTGTTTAGATTTGATGAGTTATTGGGCTGATCTATGAGTTGCTAACGGTAGATCAATCTGTGTAGGAGCTCCCGTTAAATTTGAGTTAACTTGAAAAGACTTTTTCTTTTTTACGATTACACAGTACAACTAATATACTCATAACACACGCACATTTATTACTCTATGAATGTACATGCGCACACTCTAGCTCTATGAGCATTTTAATTTTTGAAGACTGCTTGGCAAGTTCTCGAGATTGACAAAGTCACCAATGACGTCTCACTCACTGTCGACGGCCACGTCGCCTACCGATGAAAACACAAAGCCGTTAAATTTTAGAAAATTTGCTCCCATGGAAAGTCGAACCCATAACCTAAGATGCTATCAAGACTCTTGTAACCACTAGACTACATGTCCATTTTTGTGTGCAACTTAAAATCCACATCAACACATACATATGTCTTGTAGGTTAAAAAAAAAAACCATTCATATGTCGAGAACCCTACGGTTTACAATTTCGCTGGCCCAACCGCTGAAGAAACTGTAACTTCCGCTGAAGAAACCGTAACTTGAGAGATTCTGGGACGGCTAGCCTGTTTGGAAAGGAGAATGAAGAGAGGCAGTAGGTCATAGGCTCTTCAATTTTGAGGCGTCGGGGGAGGCGTCCCAAGAGGGTAAGGTTAGTTTTTCAATCTTCCTTTCTTCCTACAATGTATTGCCCAACCGAGAGTGATTGTTTTCATCAACATTCACCAAAATCGTCATTGTTCAAGTACTATTCGTACAATTCTTTTTTCAAATTCAAAAATCATCAAATTTGAATTCGGTTTTTGCAAAAACCACGGTATACCATGTGGTTTTGTAAACCTTAGGAACCCTCCGTATCATCTCTGTAGGTATATCGTGTGGTTTTGTAAACCTTATAACCCTCCGTATCATCTCTGTAGGCGACGGGAGAGGCGACCACCTCCACAGCACTCTGTAGGCGACGGGAGGGGCGACCACCTCCACAGCCCAAAAAAAGCACCGTAAACCTGCTCAGCGATGGCCGTCGCCGCAGGCTTGTGGCGGGATCCCAATGGCTCCCGTTCGCGCGGTCCTTTTCTCCCATTTCCTTCTCTTTTTTTTTCCCATCTCTTCCCGTTGTCTTTTCTTCACCGAATCTACTGGAGCAAACGCATTTCCTTCTTTTCCATCTCTTCCCTTTTTTGGATTCATGTGATGAACATTCCAGTGCCTCTTAACATAACTAAAACTATATACTAAAGAAAAAAAATACAATACATAAACTTTTTGAAATGTAATTTGTGTGCATCTGACATTGCCCCAGAAGATCACCAATCAATTAGCGTGTATGGATTTCACCATCACTTCACCACTGTCGGGATATTATTACTCTTCATGGTTCATCCACCAAATTTTCGTTTTTTAGTTTCCCATAGTTCCATAAATCATGCAGTTCACCTCTTAACCAACCAAGAATTACAATAACCCCTGGCATAAAAATCATACCATATTAATCAGGATAATATTTGTTGCAAGAATAAGACGGTGAAAGCGAACCCAGGCAACACAGTCCATACCTAATGTACATGGAACCAGATACAGCAATGCTGGTTGACCATGCCCGTCCATCAGGAAAAGTGCCAGATATGTAAGGAAAAGGCCTTCAGCGGGAGAAATGTCATAAATGATACTGTATCAGTCCTCCAAAACATGTATTACTTACGAGAAAAGAATTCTATAGTCTACACAATAACAGTTTCTGATCACACTGTAGCCACAAACATAATTTATGCCAATAACATAGGGACCCCAAACCAAGTGGTTCAAGATATGTTCTCAACTCAATGAAGATTCATTCAGCGAAGGTTTTGGTTTATGCACCTTATGTTGTCTTCCACTCAGCGAAGGTTTTGGTTTATGCACCTTACCAGTTATCACTGGAGCAATTATTTACCTTAACTAAACCTAAATGGTATTTTGAGGGCATAAGTCTATACCATGAAAAAGGCTACAAAAAATAAAGCTCAAATGGTCCTGATGTAACTGTGACCATAAATTGTTTTCTTAGAATATGCAGGACAGCTTTGCACCTCTGTTTTGACCATTAGTTGAATCATTATTCTGCTAGGACTTAAATATAATGCGTTATCAGGTATATCACAAATACAACAGTTTTAGCTATCTAAACGTCAAACATTAGTGAAAAGTAACTGTTGAAGAAAATTGCAGAGTTGAATAATGAACCTGACTAATACCACAGTACACATGAATAACACAAAAGATCAACTAAGTAACGCAAATGCAAGGAAAAAAAGCACATACCAACAGCATATCCCACAGTCAGCCACAGAAAATATCCATTCAAGATACCTTTTCTACTTGCTCTGTCAAATCTGCATATTGAATATGGGAGGAAAGAGTGAATAACTTGAAATGCCAAATGTACGAGTATGTGATACTCGTTGGAACCTAATCACTAATTAAAGCTTAAGACAGAAGGAAACACTCAGTGACCTAATATTTTATGTCATAGTTGATTTTATCATAGTATGTATTCCCCACAATTCTGTGCTAAAACCCCAAGAGAAACATACATAAGGGAAGTAAATAAACAAAGGGCGACTAATAGTAGGGAGCTAGAGACCAATATGTAATCGAGTCGAATGCATTTCCAATTTCTAGAATAGTATCTCGGTTATATTCAGTACCAACTACTAGTTACAGCAACTAATATAAGTGAGAATTTCATTATCAAATTAGGTTGAAAAAAAGGGTTTACATAGTCATCGTCCCTTTTTTTTCCTATGTTTCTCGAAATCCAATAGAGCTTTTTCATAAGATTTTGTAGGTTCCACTTACCTACTAATCATACTAAATTGGTTATAAATAAACTACACATGTAAGTTATATTAATTCTGAAAATAAATTCGCCATTAATCTTGAAACTGAATTATCTATGTCCCCAAGAATTTCATGGTGGTTCAATATACAATTTTTTTATTGGTGGACAATGTTTAACTCAACAGCGTGTTATTAGCAAGAAAGGAAGCATAGTACGTTTCTCCTCAAAACAGCGCCTTAAAAAGTGTCGCATTGACAATGTTGTACATATTGCACGCCTCAGTGGAACTCCATAAGAAAAGCTATCAGATATATTGCAACATTATATTGAGTACATAGTTACCTATAGCTGAATGCAACAAGCAAACCAGGGAAAATGATGTCACCAAAGCCTATCATATCATAGCCACCCCATGGATCAAAAAAGCGAGGTATCCTTAGGAGCATCGGAATTGATTCCCCTGAGTTATCACCACGAGCAACCTGAGTAATTTTCAACGCAACCATAAGCAGAGAACAGTCAAGCACATAAGTATACAACGCATAGCAAATACGACTCTGCACATTTGATACCAAAAAACATAAAGAAACTATCAGGACCATTTTTCTGGCCTCATGTGTACATATAACTTGAAAATTGGATATATTTGATCTCCACAAGTAACTTCTATTAGTATGCCTCTAACTCAATTACTAGCTCCATCAAAAAATAGGTTCTGTAGACAATTTGAGTTCTGCTCTCCAAAATAGGGTGCAACAAGGATTCTATACAATTAGAACAAGCATAAAGACACACTGAAAGGGAGCCCCAAACAATCATGTCCACTTGATGTTAACCTGAGGCAAGGCTTATGTTGATCCCCCAATGAGAGGACACTCACCATTGGAATAGTCATTCAAATATAACATGACAAGAGTTACTAACCTCACGGCACGAGACCTGAACTTCTCTAAGCACTGGTACTCTTTTAAAACACACCATAGTGATTGTTTTAGTTGCAAAGTAGTTTTGCCTTACAATATTTCATAAGATGAACTTCCAAATCGTCAATACATTCGTTTTGAATAACGAAGAACTCTCCAATGCACATCTTTAACAATTTTCCAATTATTTTAAAGTAAATCAGAAGAATAAATTATAATGATCTAGAACTGCTCTCATAGATTACTCTATTAACAGCGTCTATGTCTGAGCTATGCAGCACCGATACGGATACGTGTATCAGTATCAGGCCGATACTAATACGCCGATACATGAATTTTCGAAAAGCCCGATACGGATACATTTCATACATTTTGAAAATAATTCAAATTCAGGCTCAAATATTTCTATTGAACTAGAATAGCATGCTCCCAGAATTTATACCATCTGAAAATTCTTAGTAGCTGCTTACTGTTTGGTCGGATTGTGGCGTCAGGAACAGGCAGGCAAGCATCCCAATTCCCAATCCCAATTAGCCTTGTCGCACACTCACTTCGTTGCCTACCTAGCTAGGTCACTCGACGTGATACAGCCAATGGAGCCGTCATATACCGTAAGGGCCATATCAGATTACGGCCCAGGACTTCTTGACGGTGTGTCCGATTCCATTTTTTCTTCTTTTTTCTCGATACAGGCCAGATATGTATTATAGATGAATTGGTGCCGTATCTTTGTCCGTTCGTGTTTCAGACACGGATACGGTTCTTCCCCGGCGTATTGGTGCTACGTAGTGCGTGAGAAACCTAAATATTAATTCGTCTATTATTGTGAGAATCTAAAAGGTATGAAAAAGGCACATTGTAGGACATCTATTTATGTAGCATAGAGAACAATCCTTCCCAATCTGGTCACAAGAGAATTCAATCAATTTACTAAAGATCTAAGTTACATATCAAGAATTCAATCAATTTACTAAAGATTTAAGTTACATATCAAGTTGCACTAGCCAAGAATTACCTTTAACATGTTTAGAAACAAAAATTACACTTACTGCAATCATGACGCTTTCATGGAATATAAGAGGTGAAATGAACACCCAGAAGATGTCATACACAAATGCAGCACTAAGAAGTGCTGATGCAACCTGCCAATATGGTGTTAGATACATCTGGCGCATGTAATAATTTCTCCATAACAACAAGAAAATTGCTGCAAAGAAGCCAATACCCTGATATTTGGCAGGCGCGCCATCTGAAGCACAGTGATCATCAAGCAAATACCCTTGTAGAGATAAACAGAACACATTATCAACAATGCGTACTTGAGTTTGCAAAGGTCAAAGCAACACGAATTGAAACAGTAAATGGGGGTGGTGGGGATTAAACATAGCAACCATTAGACTATTAAAATGTTCCATCCATGTGGGAAAAAACAAGACATTCTCTTCATAACAGAAAATATCAAGCAGCTTGAATGAAATGCTCCAGTAACATGTTTTGGAGACCTCACAAATGCATGCTTCTTCAATACAATATTTATCTTTGAGGCTATGGCATCTCATTCCAATTGAAACAAATGCTGTAAAGTGTATATAGACGATCTTGTAAGCACTGTTCTATACATCTCCATCTCTAATAAAAAGACTCGACCAGGGAGAAAGACGTCCCCCTGATTTTCGTCTTAAGAAGGTGCCGTGATTCGAACCTGGGTCGGATGGGAGTTCAGGCTCCCAGAGCACGTCGCTCTAACCGTTCTCACCAGGAGGATCTTGGCTCTCCATCTCTAATATTAAGTAATATTGGGATTTCTTAATGGCAGAGGATGGTAAAGCTACTGGAGGTGGTAGGAAGCACCAGATTGGGAAAGTTTCAATTTGCTTTTACCTTCAACTCTAATACAATGTCAGTTGTGACCTCTGGTGTTCAAGAAAAACTGTTATTCCATATCATTTTATAATGTGACTCTGAAGTTGGTGGTATACACTATACAGGCCTTTCACATGCTATTAAAACTGAAGAGATGTATGGAAAACTACATCTAACTTCATAAGTACGTCAAACTAGGCCTGGAGAAAAATGTTAAACACATCAAAACAATGGTTGTAAGCATATCTTACAAGGATGTCTTGGCCGATCCAGGCAAATGAAGCATGTCGATAGACAGCCCAGAGAATTGCAAACACCACACAAAATGGTACAATTCCAACAGATAAGGTCAAGACCTCACCCAAAAAGGGGAGATGTACAGTTTTTTGCCCCCAGTCCTTGAAAAACCTGTAAGAAGAAGCATACAGGTTGAGAATATATTAACAAGGCAAGGAGCATGGACCAAATTGCTTCATCAAAATTACTTTATTTGGTACCTTGAGAAAAGTGTGACCAAGCAAACAAGCATACCCTGCAAGAAACAATCCACCGTTAAGCTCATAGGGTTCCTCAATGGATGGAAAATATTAACAAAATCCACAGAAAAGGAGAGCAACATCCAAAAGGAGATAATACCTCAATACCACCAATGCAGAATAATACAATTAACACCCAAACGAACCAAGATGACATGAAGTAGAACAGGAGGAGGAGGAAAACTGAAGCTACTATAATGAAAACAATAGCACCCTTGGCGCTGATCTCAAAAATCTCTTTATCTTCTCTGTGGTTAGTTCCAGAATTAGGTCCATCCTGTTTAATATGGAAGGGAAAACTTTTCAGCAGAAAGCATATCCAGTAATTGCCTCAAAGCTATCAAAAGAAGCATTCATAAGAAGCAAGACAAATGGTTCACAACAAGGTATGTATTAGTTCACCTGCAAAATACATGTGTTTACGAAACAAAGACAAAACGATTGCAAGAACACAGTTAGCAATGGATTTGTTTGTATGGAACTTGTAAAGGAAATGATATCAAAATCTGAAATCCTGAAATCTAAAACAAAAATCATATGTAATTAGTCATTGTTCAGGTCAGTGTTTAAAAAAGCAGAGGCGCAAGGAGGTTATGAGCCACCTGCGCCTAGGCACGCCTAGGTGACACCTAAGCAACCCTAGGCGTTTGTACTTCTGGCAAATAAACATAAAAGAGAGAAAATAATTTAAATATTGCATATTACGGTATTACCACATAATTATTGAGAAAACAGGGGAAAACACCTAGCTCAAAAGCTTAGCTGAAAGCAGTGGTGGAGCTCGGCGGAGTGCCCTAGCCAACCGCCTTTTTAAACACTACTTTAGGGCATTTTTATTGTGGAAAAATAGCCTGTACCATGAAGCTAAGAAATATATGCCTTATGTGATTCATTCCCTGACTATACACGATCAATTGGTCGGCGCATAGAAATGTGCCTTGCACACAGGCTACCCATGTAAGATACCAAGTTCCAGCTACTTCACACAAGAACGTAACCTGATTGTATGTGTGTAAATGTTGAGTTCAATGAAGGAAATGAGCATGAATGCATTCTAGAATGTGTATGTGAAACATTAAAGCATCATGAAACACCATACAAATTAGGCAGGAATAAGGCTAAAAAGTCAAACCTTCCGGGTCAGTTGATTATAACGCTCGTCAACATGCTCCATTGCAACAAACTCAGTCCAGAGTGAAGCACAGACAATGGTTCCTACAGCCATTATCCACAAGAAGCATGCTGAAAGGTCGACAACTGGTCGGTTTGGTGAATATAGCTGTACTTCCACTGCAGCAAAAGAAACTTAGCTTAGTAGCATGAACACTCTAATCTGTCGTAATGCCGCCCCACTGCCTGCTTGCGCTTAGAGCTTTAAAAATGAAATCTTGCTAAAGGGGGAGTACACGAGGGCTAACAGACAGAGGATCAAGAGTCAAGACCTATAATAACAGAATAGAACTACAGCCCACCGTCTCCTGTGAAGGAAGATAGCATTATTGTTCAACATTAAGTTCTTTCAAATTGTACATTATCAAGATAATGTTTTCCTTACAATAAATATCATTAATTAAAGGGCCTGTTTGGTTGGCTGCCAAACATTGCCACGCCAAAGGTTAGTTGCGCTGCAGTTTCTTAGGTGGGTGTTTGTTTCACTGCCACAGTTGTGGCTTGCCACACTGATACGGACCTGTCATACACTCAAACCTTTCCTAAGGTGTGGCTAACGATTTGCTCACCACACTTCTTGGCAAAGATGTGTGGCAATGTTTGTTAGTGAACCAACCATGCCCTAATTAACGATATCTCGAGCTAGTGCGGCACATTGGATCTCATACATATTGAAGTTTGAAAGCAATGAATTCAGGAATATAAATTTTGACTTTGTCAGTTCACTGTACAACTTTCTTTTGGGGGGCCGGGGGGGGGGGGGGGGGGGGGGGGGGGGGGGGGATTACAGTAGGGGAAGCCCCTACTGTGGTAGATATATATACATATATAAGTTGAAATAAGATATAAGTAATGTTTCTATATGAAATAACTAAGCTCTACAATTGGAGCGATGTAAAATGAATAAAGAATTATTCCACACTTTACAATAGAAGGTTAATTTAATTCTGACTCACCACTTGCCCCGTGATCCAAGTCATCCTTAAGCTTCTTTCCAGCTGACTGTGGTATCATGACGACGGGTATTGTCACATTAATAGAAGTGTCATTGTCGCTGCAAACCATCTTGTAAAGCTCTGAAAACACAAGATGGATTATATTCTGCAAGAGAACCTGGGCAGGAAATCTGAAATATTGAGAGATTCGAACAGACCAAAGATAACACATGACATGTTTCCCTTATTATACCTTCATTGTCATTGATAACCAGCAAGCCGGCTGCACCAACTGCCTGAGCATTCTTTGCTTTCGCAGTGAAAGCACACTCCCCACGTGTTGCTAAGGCAACAGAATTTGCTATCTGCAGCAAAAAAGGATCAGTTCAGAACATAAGTCGTTAGCATATCCAACTGAAAGAAAACTTTGATACTGACGGTGTCAAAATCAAACCTTTGAAGTCAAATTGGAACAACAGTCAAACGGATTTGCGAGAACGGCAAATGTCCTTTTAGCTTCATGTACATCTCTAGGCAAGGAGGATCCAAATCTTGCGCTTAGTCCGACAACAGTAGTACCTTCAGTACCATTGACCCAATTCTTCACCTTAACCTGGAGAAAATTTAGAGCATTAGAAAGAGAACTGGGCACTAAGTTGCAAGTCAGGCACCTACAGGCTAACATGCAGATTATAAGACCTAATATCTTTCTGTTACTGCGAAGCAAATGCAAACATATCACTCAACTAAGCATGCAGTAGAAACCAAATTATCCAGCTTAGAACTCCATGAAAAAAAAAAGCATCGGGTTTCAATGCAAATATAAGGAAGGATGTAGATGCAAACATAACTATATGGTGTATATGCCCATTTACACAGTTCAGCAAAACCATGAAAATGCTCACCAGAAGTCCAGATGCTTATATTAAGCAGAGCATGATGGTAAGGAGCTATCAGCTATGCAGTCAGGTTGAGTTATAGGCCAAATTAGTTGATATTATTTCCCCCAGAAAAAGGTATTGAGCCCCAACGGATCCCAAGCTTTGCAGTATACCTCAAATCTTTTGGGGGTCACTTCAATACTTAAAAAAGCTCAAATTGCTTTCAAGAGTCAAGTCTCAAATGTAGCCTTCTCTGCTACAATTTTTCATTCTTCTCTTATCACACTAACACACGCATTGTCTTCCTCGGTGTGTCAAATTAACACCCGAGTGATTGCATTTCCGCTAAAGAAAGAGGCTAATGATGGGTAGCGGTAGTGGGCAGCATGGTGATGACTGATGAAGGACTGCAGGAGAGCAGGAAATTTTTGGGTTCATTAGATAGGCTGTATCACCAAGCTAATAAGAGCTCATGCTGACAAACCTCTCCATATGAAGACTTTCAAATTGGGGGAAGAGTAACTGAGGCAGACAGAGCGATTGAGGTGGATGGATGCGGAGGAGAAAGCTATGGAGACTATGGCCATTGACAATGGACGACATGTGACGAATCTAGGGGTACTATGGATATTTGAAGAAACAATCATGCGTGTTTTCACCGAAATAACAGTGAATTAATGATAGACCAAATCATGGTATGTTTGAGAATATAGGAAATTTTGAAGTTACGCTAAAGTGAACCAGAATATAATGTACTAGTGGTATGTATTACTAACAAGTTATGCTAAAGCCCAACAATTATCCAACACGGGTCTATTCCACTGAACTATTCAGTATCCCACAGCATCCATTCGAGCATAGCTTAATGCTTCAACTCAATTAGACCTCCGAAACCCTTCACGATGTGTTCACTACTGAGTAATGAGCAGCAATTACGCGGGTCGATCCACAGATCCCCTCCAAACGTGCGCACCATCAGCCAGATCTCAGCACCTATTACCGCCGCGCCCAGCACTCGCACGAACACCTCAGGATTCAGCAAAGCACAACTAACCGGAACCGAGCAAACAAGGAACGGAGGGCGAATCGAGAAAGCAGCGGCAGGAGGGCACGAGTCGTTACCAGCTGGAACTTGTTGGAGCAGCCGGGCGTGCGCAGGGCGCCAGCGTCGTCGTCGCTGGAGGCGTCGTCCGCCGCGCCACCGCCGGCGAGGAACGCCACGAGGAGGAGCGCGACGGCCGCGGCGACGGGGCGGCGGGGCCTCGCCATGGGAGCCTGGGCGCGTGGACTCGAATGGATTCGAGCACTTTGCGTTGCCCAGACGGCAAACCTGGTCGACGGTTGTCCCTCCCGAAGGGGTTTGGTACCGGGGAGGGGGGCCGTCTCGGGAAAAGATGGGAATAGAAGGGCCCGAAGCATGTTTCGGATTTTGTGTGGAAGGCGAGTTTTCTTTTTTCAAATATTGAAAATGTAGTTTTATGGGAAGATTTCTGATTAGCAATCGAAAAAAGGTTCCAGTTCGTTGTTAGCCACCGGAATAATTCATGTTCCTTATTAGCCACTGATTCTAACTTTTATACTCCCTCCGTTCCAGTTTACTTGGCATCCTAACTTCATCCAGTTTTTCCAAATAATTAGCATTCTCACTTCTTGATGCACCTTTCTCTCTTCCTAATACACCTCTATCTCTATCTCTCTCTTTTTCGTTTTCTGCGCATCTACCTTTACCAACTTTCCTTAATCTCCGTACCGAGAGCTAAAACGTCAATTATTTTGAGACGGAGGGAGTACCTTTCTAGTCATTGGCATCAAATATGAGCATAATGGTGTTAAATAGTAGAGGGAAAAAAGTTTGCCCCTGGTATTAATTTATTCCAAGTTTATTTTTTTCTCTTGTTCTACATCACTGTTGAATAAGGTTTATAGGAAATATGTAGGGATAAATATTGCAGTCGTGTGCGTGCTTTGTCAACTTCATTGATAGGACACAAGAAACTTTAAAATTGCTGTAAATTCTACCATTAGGATTTTGTCTCAAATGGATACTCCCTCCGGTTTTAAATTGTTGACGTTTGACTATTTTTGAGTTTCGGTCTTATTCATAATATTAGCTTAAATATGCAAAATTATAAGTTATATTTCAATTTTCTTTAGTTCTTTAGTGATGAAACTAATCATAACAAAATCTATGATAATTTGTTAAATATTTTGAATAAGACAAATGGTCAAACATAACTCAAAAATAGTCAAACGTCAACAATTTAAAACCGGAAGGAGTATGTCACAGACGAGAATTCTGATCTTAACGAAGACGGCATCTCAGCATCCACCACCGCCATTCTCATTTTCGACTGGGAAAAACTGAAACCTAACAATTTCGCAAAAGAGTGGTACACTATTTCACACGAGATTACGATGAACTTGCCATCGCTAAACCCATCGTCGCTTTTTCCAACAATTTTGTCATGAAAAAACACAAATCCGACCAACATCTAGATGGATATAGATGTCACCGAAAACCAATTCTCACTAGCCCACAACCATAAGCAGGAAGGACCATAACAAGACAAATAAGGGATCGGAGTACCTTATTCTCAATTGGTGGTTGTTTGCATATTCGAGACGCCACCACAGTTGAGACAGTCTTCCATTGCTCCATGCTAATGAACTTAGCGAGAACACATCACCACTACACCTTCTTCGATCGAACCACTGTAGGAACCTTAACAATCGTCGTGACCGCCACCAAGAGTGACTACACAAGAAGACATAAGTATCTAAACCTAATTGACCCTGCGCGAGGCTGACAGAGTCGAGAGAGCCGGCCGAAAGACATTGTGGGAAACCCCATAATTCAGTTATGGTTAAGGGTGCGTTTGGCTGCTCGAAACGATTCTGATTCACGGTAGAAACGGTAGAATCACTGCCAAACGATGATTTCTCAAAACGATTCGATGGCGAAATGGAGCGAAACTTTTCACAAAATTTGCCTGCAGGCGTGAAACACCTGAATATATGTGTTCCGCAGCCTGGAACGCTTTGCCCTCCTGCTCCTCCCTTCGAGTTCGACAAAATTACGGCAAAATTGCCACCGCCTCTACTACTCCCTCCTCCCGCACAATCTCTAGCGGTGCGCCTTTGGGGTCCTCCAACCAATTCCTCTATCACCACCGCCTATCGAAGCTCCGCCTGGATTTTTGCTTCACAAAAATGCGCTCCTCTTAATCCGTAGATCATTTCCTCCAATTATCCTTCTCCGATTAGGCACTGCAGCGCGGCCAATTGATCTCTACCCCTACTGTTCTCTCTCTTCCCTGTACTCGATCTGTGTTACTCGTCGTGAGGAAGAAGATGACCAACCAGATGTGGTGGTTGGGCATCTTTTTTTTTTCTTTTAAATTAACTAGGACATGATTTTTTTTCCAAAGGATTATGACATATTTTGCCATGACATTCATAAATATTTTATATATGAGACTTCATTACATATTATAATTTGACAAAAGCAATATAGTCCAACTAAGGGTAAATGAGTCACTTCCATCTTTCTCTTGAATTTGCTGAAATTGAAACCAGATGACTAGCCAAACGATTTATGAAGTGATTCTGTTTCAGGTCGAGAAATATTTCTGAGTTGAAACTGAAACGTTTCTAATTCTCAGAAAATCTGGAACCGTACCAAACGCACCCTAAGATTATTTTTATACTAACGACCACGGTAATTAACTACTCACTGCTCTGCCTTGCCTTACCCAGCCGCGAGTCTAACATAGTGTAATGGCAGTGGACTACTAAGGCACAAATATTCGGATTGATGGTTAATAAGGAACTTAAAATTTTTCGTGGCTAATAAGAAACTTTAACTTTTTTATGGCTAATAGGAAATTTATCTTAACTATATGGGGGCAATTAGTTAATTGTCGGCGTTACTATACCCAACTAAAAGACTAATTTAAAAATCTCTTTACTATATTAAAAACATGCCTCTACAAGCTATTTCTCTTGTAGTGAGTCAAAATACTACTATATCCCTTATTTTTACCTCCACACAACTTTTCACACATAAAAAGCTATATCTATCAGCAAGATTCGGTCACGGTGTAGTGATCCTGAGTACAAACTACCCCCTTCATCAAATAATAAATAGCATGATAGGAAATCTCAGACATGATCCACCTTTTTGCACAAAGATTTTTGATATTTGCATCAAGCCTAGTATCAGAGATGATCCATTGACCTGTATCTGACGATAGATTATAAAACGGAACTCAAGAAAGGTATCATTGGTGCCACTAAATATTGGGAATGCATGGACAATACAACTTTTGTAGACTGGTTGGTCCAATGGGTCGAATACAAGCCCCACAACCCTTCACCATTCTAGATGTTGAGTAGCACCATGAATCAAATCGGATTTTAGCGTTGCTGGATTAACAATGTGGAAAGTAAGTGGTGGAGTGAGAGGGCCTTTATGATGTGGTTTGCAGCTGCAAAGAAGGCCATTTGAGGAGCCAAGTAGAAAAAAAATGCACATTTTTGTAACCCAGGAAATCAAGTCTTGATGAGGGAACACCAACATTGGCAGGAGTTGATGAAAGCAGCTCCATAGTATAGTCATAAAATTTCTTATTGGAGCGACCAATGTGAACAATTGCAGGGAACAATGGGCACGTTCTTGATTGTTTAGCAGAAAATGTAGGACCTGTGATCTTTTTGCTGACATTCTTTCCATACAGCTTTCAAGCGTGTGACCGACTTGTAATTAAGGTAGTCTGGGAAAGATTGCATCATACATGACATCTTCAGGTATGTGATTATTTACTCTCAGTCTTGATGTTCCTGGAGCCATTCTGAGAAGAATAAAAGTGTTCAGACAAAATTAGATGAAAACCAAGAAGAGTAGTTACTATCAGTCTAATCTAAGCCCCTCAGCTATCATAGTAAGTTATGCACCCATATGTTAGTCCTTATTCTTTCATTAACATACTCTTATTAACGAGTGTCACCTTGTGTGATACAAGGAGTCAAACAGTGCTATATACTCAAATAGCATACTCTTAATTAACATCCCTTGGCCAATAGTAACATGTCCCCACTCGGGTTTGGAGACCCACGGATTATTTATATAGGCAACGATATTTACCAACTTACCCTTGATTTGGGGGTAACAGATACATGCCTAACGGATAAAATTGTAATTTCGTGCTAAAAAATTTAGGCCCTCGGCACATTCCAAGAGGCCTTGCATTTGTCTACAGAACATTTGGCGTCGACGGGCCAATTGTTGGCGGCCTGTGGCCTTTTTCCCCCTCAGAATAAACACCTGTCGATTACTTCTTTCGCTCAAAAAAAAAAAAAACAAACAGATGGTTACTTCTTTTCAATTTTCATGATGCCATTTTTTGGAAACCTCATAGCAATGTAATTCAATACCATAAAAATATTGTAATGCTCTGAGAAAATTTACTTTTATTAAAATCATAAACATTAACTTACTACAGAACTAGATTCTAAAGTATAAAATATTTACATTTTTCTTTTCAAGTTAGCACTCAATCTCTAATGTATCAAATTCTCATATAATTTATTTCCAAACTTAAAGGTCTTATCTTCAATTCATGTAGTTCTAATTTGAGTTATTGCGATAAATGGCCATAAAGTCTGAATATGTGGCCACCCAGCCATCTTCAGTCACACATATATATACTTTTAAAAAACTCTTTGACTTATCATGGCAAGATACATGAATTATATAGGATAAAATTTTCAGGGTCTAATTGTCACCCACTTTTTGAAATCCTCCTTTTGCATTTAATTGCTATTTGGAAATCAATACACAAAACCTTCAGACCTAGTTTTACAACTAGATAAACAACAGCCCTGGTCGCGGTGGGCATCGGCCCAAACCGGGGATGAGCAGTCCGCAAAGGGCTAAGAGCAACTCCAACAACAGCCCCAACTCCAGCCCCTATCCAATATCTGGGGGCCGAGGCAAGAAAATTCACTCCAACAAGGTCCCAACTCCAGCCCGTACCCAAGGGAGGCACATAAACTCACCCCGCCACCCCCTTCTCCCATGGGTTCGCCTGAGAGCCCCTACTCGACGGTTTCGGTCGTTTTTCACCCGCGCACGCACACGGACCACCGAGCGGGACGCCGATCTCCTCACTTGATGTTGAACACCTCGCCGTCTCGCTTCGCCGACCTCCAGATCGAGGGTCCCCTCCTCAGATCGACGCTCGTGGCCGCCGAACGACCCCCACCACCGCTGGATCCAGCCATTCCCGACCCAGCTATAGGTCTCCTCGCCTCGGGCGCGGCCCGACAGGCAGGGCTTCCGTGGCGTGGGGGCGGGAGCGGGGGCGGGGAGCGCGGTGACGGGGGCGACAGCGTCACTGCCTGGTGTGGAGGCAGGGAGTGCAGCGCGACTTGGTGCAAAGGAAGGGAGCGCGGTGAAGGGGACGAGGGCAGTGCGGCCCCGTGCGGGGCGAAGGTGGCACGGCGAAGGAGGGAGAAGGGGGGCAGCACTGCTGCCGGAGGGCTAGAGCCAGAGAAGATCGTGAGAGAGAGAGAGAGAGAGAGAGAGAGAGAGAGAGAGAGAGAGAGAGAGAGAGAGAGGCCGTGGGAATGGTGTGGGGATAAAGGGAGAAAGAAAAAAGAAAAGAAAGGATGAGAGACCGACATGCGGGTCCCACTCGTCATAGAAAAAATAGGGGCTCAATTCTAAGGGCTATTTCTGGAGTGAAGGGTAAAAAAGAAGGCCCCAAAACGTTGGAGTTGCTCTTAGGGAATCAAGAGAGTGGTTGGGCAGGGACCGGCACGTCAGTCTTCCAAAACTGTGAAAAAAGTGCACAAGATATGTGATCTAGTGAAGCAACGCCTGGTTCCTTACCACTCCGACAAAGCTGATATACTTGGGCACAAACGAATATGTTGTCCTAGTGAAAGTGACACACATATATCCACAAATTTTAAATCAGTTAGTTGGAATAAGGCCATTGATAATTGTAAATATATGGTAAATAATGTTTACGATGCCATCCAATGTATGTAAATATTGTGCCAGTTAGGATGATGTGGGAACATTTGCTGAGATGTATGTTTTTTCTGACAAAATTATGTGCCTGAAAAATAAAGAGGTCGAAATATAAAATGGGCCTGAAAATTAACGGGCCAATATAAAAAAAATTTGGGCATCAAGTAATGGGTCAGTTGAAAAACTAAGTGCCTGAAAAATAATTGGCTCAGAAAATAATTGATCACCAAAAAAATTATGGGCCAGAAAGATAATGGCTCATGAAATTAATGGGCTAAAAATAAAATAAAAGATGGGCTGAAAATAAGAAATAAAGAAAAACTAATGGGCCAGAAGTCAGTTGGCTGAAAATGAAGTCTATGGTTTATGATGAAAAATCGGTGGTCTGGAAATTAAGTCCATAGTTTATGACAAAAAACAAGCCACCTAAAAAAAAGACCAAAAACAAGCATTTTTAAAAGTTATGATGATTTTGAAATCGCCATAAAACTTTATGATGTTATGAATCGTCACAGATTTATGACAAAAAATCCGAATTCGCCATAGAAAGTAATTAGTGACGCACAATATATGATGAAGTGATTTTGTCATAAGTCTGTCATAGAAGGTTATTTGTAATGATTTTCTCAAGTTTTTTAGCATAATTAATTCGTGATAGAAGGCCGTAATTATTGTAGTGTACAACACCCCTTGCCGAGCCTGTAGTGACGGATGGAGCTGTGCTAAAATGAAACTATTTGTGATCCTCCATCACTGTAGGCTTCAATTGTATTAGGAGATGAAAAAGTAGATAGCGTGCTAAAATGATGAGCAGTGAAGAAGAAAAGAGATAGATAAACAGATAGAGAGAGATAGCTGTATTGGGATTCGAGAATGACATCTATTGGAAAAAAACTGTGAGCTCCTACATTGAAACTTAAAAGAAACGATGGAGTAACATATACTAGAGTGCAATGTAACACCTCACATCTATAGATTTGAATCAAGTCATGAACGCAATTAGTGTTTGATGTCATTGATCGAGACATAAGAAATGGCCATTTGCATATCTTACCGTATTCTGGAGGCCATCTTTTTTATGGTTTGCATATTTGACTCTCTTTTTCCAAACTGAACAATCACTTTGACCCTATTCTGTTTGAGGCATTTGATGGTGCTAAGTTCATAGTAAAAGGACTTTCATACCCTTTTGCACGATTGACCTTATTTTTTAATGGATTTTTGCATGAATGATGACCTTATTTTTTGAAACAAAATTATGACAAAATTTAGATACAGTTTCAAAAATTTGGCAGCAACTTGAATTCAAATTACAATGGCCTACGCGTCTGAAGGGTGTGCACATGGATGGTTCGAATTGAGATCATCTAAACTTACGTGTCAATGACTTAAAAGCACACAAAATTACTATATGTACAATGGTTGAGGATCCTAATCCGGCTGGTTCTAGCTAGCTTGCTGCACCACCTCCTGCTAGCTAGTGTGCTGGTGGTCTGCCCGTTCTCCTTCGGCCTGACCGCCGGCTTCACCGTGTCACGGTGTCAGGCTGCGGGACAGCGGGAGTCGTACGTAGTTCGTGGTGCAGAAGCCGTAGGACGTGCCGTTGGACCCGGGCAGCGCGCGCACCAAGGTCAAGATCGACGTGATCTTCTACAGCCTCAGGTCGCCGCTTGGGAACCTGCGGGATCTGGTCAAACGTTTGGGGAGGGGTGACGCGCGTGGCGCAGCTGAGTCGGAGTGACCAGTGGAAGGGCTGCAGGGTGAACGATTTGTACCCTGGTCTACCATGATTCGAGGGAGCTGTCCGCAGTTGACCTTGAGCTGCACAATTAGTACTCTGACAAAAGATTTTGTCAGGCTCCCAAAAAATTAAGCAACAATTAAGATACGAGTTCCACGGCTTTCAAGCCGTCTCTGTCGCCCGGTGACAGCTACTACACAGTTAAAACAGATTATTATTAACTGCAAGTGCAAGGCGTGTCATTACCGTCACCGCCAAATGTGCGTGGTAACTAACGCCGGTAATCCGCTCAAGTAGCTTCTGCTCAGCTCGATCATTTCACGCAAATCTTAGAAGGGTGTAACGAACATAGCTGCTGTTGAGCTGCGGTTCGGCGCGTCCTTCTCCGGCATCCTCGACGGCTTCCCCGTCTCGGTGGTTGACAACGGCATGAGGTATTATTTCCAACCTTGCGAAGGGGAGGAAATCTTCTGCATCCCTGGTGGTGCTCGCTTTGTCTGCGTTGCGGTGTTGGCCTGCGACGCTGGACTCTTGTTCCGGTCGTCGTCGACGGCGGTGTTGACGGCGCCGGCAAACTTTTCCTCTTCTTTTCCTGTGCGCGATGGCTGCCGATGTTCGTTCAGCGACCAAGTTGCGGGCTGGAGGTGGTTCCAGACGTCGATTCTTGCGGCGTTTTCCAAGGTTTTGGAGTCATCCGTGCAGGAGGAAGGTGGAACGTTCATGGTTCCGGCGATCCTCGTCGGTGTCCAGAAAGTTCGAGCTGTTGCTCGTCTTGGGGGACTTCTCATTGTAATTTCCAGTTCTTTCAGGGGTTTTGTTGAAAAACTCCAGGGATGTACTGTGAATCTTGTTTAATATAACCCCCTGTTCGCAAAAAAACATAGCTGTTTGTAGACTATGCTGGTATCTGTGCGCGATCGTTGCCGCCCCACCACGCTGACGCTGCACGTGAGCACGTCTACCTCGGCCGCCTGATCACCCACTACCGATCGAGTAGAACTATTTTTATAATTTTTTGCTTCTTTAAAGTACTCACGTGAATGAAAAATGGCATGCAATTGCACTCCAATCACCGCAGAAAATTCAGCATGCAATAGCGAAAAGGCATGCAGAAAATTCAGTAGCACCTCAGGTCCTGGGTTCGACTCTCCGTGAAAACGATTTTTATAAGATTTATCGGCGTTGTGCTTTCAGCGGTAGACAACATGGCGATCGATAGCGAGACATCAGTAGTGACAGAGGCGGATCTTCCTTATAGCCAGGATGGGGCAGCCGCCCCAGCTTCTGTCACTGAGAACAAAGCACATGTGCCTCTTCAGCTGAAGAAACAACATGAACAAGCTGATCGTTCGCCCATCTTGCTCACAACTTGGTCAGTGTAGTGCCAACTAATGTGTGTTTTATTGCATGGTATAGTTAAGTATCAAATTCAAGTCCAGTTGGATTGTACACAAACGGATCGTCAAGTTTGTATGAAATTAATTGACATCTACTACAATGTTCTATTGGTTAAGTCTGTTGTTCATCTTCGCCCCAGCTCAAATTTAGACCTGGCTCCGCCACTGAGTGGTGACTTCGTCATTTTCGAAGATTTTTGTAGGCTCAGTCTTCGAAGATGCTCATAGGAGGTATGTGCGTTCATAAAGTGAGTGTGCGTGCGTTGTGAGTGGTTGAGTTGTACCATGCAATGAAAAAAAAGTTCAGCATGCAACAGGTCTATTTTGCAGCCCTCCCGTTTCCCTTGCCCATGCTCTGCGTGAGTACCTTTAATTGTATGACTTATATTATCTGCTGATATACACGCGCCTTTTGTTTCCCGACTAGTTTCCCGACGTGCAGGTGCATTTTTAGCCATCTTATCCCGTCCGGATTGGAGTACTAATCCAGCAAGGAATAGCAACATCGTGGATTCAGTGCGTAGTGCTATTCGCAGCAATGCGGCGACCACTCGTGTCCCTGCAGCTCGTCTTCCTCGTCTGCCTCTTCAACCTCGCATCGGCCGCAGAGCGCAACATTCTAGCCACCCTTCCAGGCTTCCATGGCGCTCTCCCTTTCCGCCTCGAAACGGGGTATGCACCAATCCTGAGTTTTTGTCCGCCGAGAAATAGCATCGATCCTGAGCTTGCTGTGTGGATTTTGCAGGTACGTGAGCGTTGACGAGGACAACGGGGCAGAGCTGTTCTACTACTTCATCCAGTCAGAAGGTGATCCCCGCAGCGACCCGGTCCTTCTGTGGCTCACCGGTGGCGATCGATGCAGTGTCCTCAGCGGCCTTATCTTCGAGATCGGTAAGTAGTATGGTTGGAGGCGACGTAATTAATGCTTTTATTCTTGGAGTGCCATCTAGTCCGTACTCTCACCAGTTTTGTTTCTTGACTGTTTTTCTTCGTCGTTTCTTTGGAGTACATACATGAGGTTTGTTGTCATCCAGCGTATGCCGATTGATGATACAACGTACATACTGCAGGCCCAGTTAAATTCATCAAAGAGCCCTACAATGGCAGGGTGCCGCGGTTGCAATACAATCCTTACACCTGGACCAAGGCTGCAAATATCCTCTTTGTTGATTCGCCAGTCGGCGCTGGTTTCTCTTTCTCGAGGAAGCCCGAAGGCTATGATGTTGGGGATGTATCTTCTTCTCTGCATCTTAAGACATTTCTCGCAAAGGTTTGGAGAAATAGGACTATATCATCTTCTGCTTTTCCTTGTACCTTTTTTGGCTACTTCCATCGACATGCCTGTGATTTGTTTATTACCTTTCATGTCTGCTTGAAAACGTTAGTGGTTCAGTGACCATCCGGATTTCCTCACAAACCCTTTCTACATTGGGGGAGACTCTTATGCTGGAAAGATCGTTCCGTATCTTGTGCAAAAAATTTCAGAAGGTAAGACAAGCTAATCCATTTGATGCGCAAGCATTATATTTTTGGTTTGTGCTCTTGGTACACCTTCACATCCTAAAAAATGACAATAGTTTAAGGGCTTCAAAAAGGCATTCAAACAATAAGCACGAGTGGATGACAAACTCTTAATATTGCTCTATTTTCAGACATTGAAGCAGAAGGCAAGCCGGCCATTAACCTTAAGGTAACGTTTTCTGTTCAAATTCCCGTAAAACTTATAACATTACAGAAAAATGCTAAACATTAATATCATAACGATACTGAATGAATGTAAACGCCTTGAACTACCATGATCTTAGCTCATGTTCCTAAAAAAGGATTTAAGCATTATTCATCAAAAAACATCTCAACTCATTTAATGATGATTCAATCAGGGCTATCTAGTAGGAAATCCAATAACAGGTGATCCTATTGACATTGAATCCACAGTGCCCTATGCTCATGGGGTCGGAATAATTTCTGATCAACTATACGAGGTAATTAAATATGCCAACGTTCCCAGTAACATGCATTTAATTGTTAAAGATTCTGTCGAGTGGTCTTCGTGATATTGTCCTCCATGTGTGGATGCATGTGATCAACATGAAAAACAGAATATAATGGAGCACTGCCGAGGACAGGACTACAGCAAGCCCATGAATCTGACATGTGCTCAATCCTTGAACAGATTCAACAAAGTAAGTACATGCAAGCACTATTTCAAAAAAAAAAAGCAAGATAAGGCTTCTTTATGTTTTATTATTCAAATTTTGAACCATTGTATTACGTCTGAATTGTTCCAGACAAAAATTTGTCCAAATGATTTATCTAAGGTTCACCTTGTTTTCCTTAATGGCCATTTTTCCTTAGTAGTGGCGGAGCCGGAGTGGCGGGCTCTCGCCCGCCAATGCACACTTCATTTGCCCGCCGCTAAAAGGCTGTTTTGTTCTAGTGTAAACAAAAATATGGAACTGTACACACTCAAAGATATTTTAATGCAGCTTCTAAATGAATGTTGGAGGCCGCACATTTTGTATAAAAAGTGCATTTTTGGTTCTCTGGGACAAAACAATAAAGGGGCAAAGAGGATGATTCTAACAGAAGAAATTGGAGGATTAAAACATCCACCACCCCGCCCGCCAATCGATTGTCAGGTAAATCAGATGACTCAGCTGAGTTCCTTCAAATCATTCTAAAATTAAAATTTGCCCTTTGAATATGTGTACATTTGCTACACTAGCATACTATACTGGCGAACTCATCCCACATCGTTTGCCTTTACTTTCTCTAAACTTCCCTAGCGCGCGCACAAAATGACAATTTGAAGTGCATCAAATGTCAGCCAAAGCTTCAAAAATAAAAGAAATGAAAGAACCTTTTCTGCAACATCATCTCGTATTATATTAAAATAAATAGCAAAATTAGAGTATCTCCTATGGTTTTGTGGCTCTAATATAAAAGGCACCAATTATTTTAGCGCATGTCACTTAATTAACCTTAGGTTTCCTGGTTAGTTTATTCCACAAGGCCCTAACATGTCAAAATATATGATTCTGATATGCGAAGACCACTTTAATATTGGAATATACATACACGTGATCTGGTTTGCATATGTTAAGCATGCACAAAAGCAGGATTTGCATGTCATATTCATCGTCGAATGGGTCAGATTTAGTTAAACAATATAGCCACAAAACACGTGGTAAAGTAGTACAAGCCATACCCAGGGTTTAGTGCGATAAGGATCAAGTAACTCAGAGTTTTGAGAAATTTACTCTAAAATTAGTTGCTTGCACTGACCAAAGTTGTTACTAAGTCTGGTTTTCACCTGTTCCAATTGCAGACCTATGAAAATTATCTGCAATACTTCTGGGCAAACAGCAATGCCACACGAGATGCTCTAAAGATTAAGAAGGTAAAGTATTTACGCTATACTTTCTTAAAAATAGTAGCTGCACATTATCTGGCCTGCTTGCATTGCTGCGGACCTTGCTCCTCCCTTCCTTATCTTCTTGAGTCTGATTTCTGAGTAAATTTCAGAAACCTACATGCATGTATTTGCACCTAAATAACAGAAACCTACGACTTTTGGAGACTATTTGAGAAACGTGCGACTATTTGCACCCTTTGTAACCCAAAAATATGACTTTTGAATATGGACAGTCACACATTTCAAGAAAATGAAAATGTGCCACAAACGGGTGGGGCCAGTTTTGTAAGTCATAGTTTTGTGTTACCAAAGGTACAAAAATAGTTGTAGTTATATGAAATTGAGCTTAAAAGTTGTAGTTTTGTATTACTCCTGTGCAAATAGGCATAAGTTTCTGAAATTTATTCTAAACACTATTAATCTATGCAAGGCCTATACATGTATACTCCAGAAGGGCCCCTAGACAGGACCCGTAGCAATTTTATGTGGTAAAAGCCAAACAACGTGGTACCAGCTGTCGAGTTTGAATTTTGTTGTCAAGATGATTTATGGTTCTTTAATTAATGATCCTCATTACTTTTGGCTGAGGAATATGAGGCTTTGCAACCAATAGCACTTAGGATCTTGTTCCTGCCAGTGACAATATTGTCTTAGCTAGGCATGCGGTTTTTTTTGTCCCAGTCTGCATCCAAATGGTATTCTAAATCACTGTAAGGAATGATAGGTTCTTCCTGGTTTCACAGGAAAAATCCTTAACCTTGACTATGATGTGATATTTATATAGTCTAGAGGTAAACTCAGTTTTTGTTGACTTTTTTGCACCCTTAACCGCAAGTGCATGGGTTAGTTGCAGCGTTTCCGCTAGAAGAATTCTTTACTGTTTAGTATCGAATCCACATAAATCAGAAGTTAAAAGGCAATTAACATTATTTAACTAGTCTAAAAAAATAATTCGTTGCATAAAGTATGGTTGCACGAACATTTGATAACTAGATTGATTAGGAGAAACATGTGAAGTAAATGAAACCAGTCTAACGACCAATACAAAAAAGTGCATGTAAGAAACCATAATGTTGACGATAGGCCGAGTAAAAACCACAATTCAAGTAGATAGAAGCTCCTGGGACTTGGTAAGGAAATCAAGTCATACAAGAATGGACCATAATCAAACAACACTTTGAATAATTATACTTAAGCACAAGACCATCACCTTATAAGATGTTAAATGCACATGCTTGTAGAACCCTTATGTAGTGTCAACCACATGGAGAGACTTCCCGGCGGTTACATAGATCTAAAATATATATGCTACATCTCTCTAGGTGGCTCTCGTCCCAGAAAAAAAGTTATTATGTACAAGTTGAAGAAACAAAACTCTGGTTATGTACAATTGCTCTCCAACTCTGCTAGGGGTGTCTCATAGAGGTGGTATTTGTAAGCTTGGGACATGAACCCTTCCTTTGCCATAAAGCAAAGCCAATGGAGATAAATGAAAATAAAAAATTTGGCTCGGTCCATCCTTATCCCCATCTCCATTTTTTGAAACTCATATAACTCCGAAGTTTGGAGTCCAACTTTGGTATTCACTGGATATTGAAAGGTCTATAACATGGTGTTCGTCGGATCACTAAACGATCTACTACTTCGATATTCATTGGATCATGGGAAGACCCAGAAATTCATGTCAGTTCTCACTCTAAAGAAATCTACAACTATGGTACTGAATGGATCTTGAGAAAATACCATCTTGGTTCCTCAAAAAGCATTGCAAAAAGTTGTGTCCAGATTCATTAGCCCCTGCACGGTATCCCTTGTGGCACCCATATGTTATAGCTATGGAGTATGAATCACGCCTCCCATATATACAAATGGCCGCTCTTGAAGAGACAGACAACTTTGGTATTCAAAATTTATTTATTAAGCGACAACCTTAGGCTTCACATGACGGGCTTTGTGGGCAACCAGCCGTAATTCTTGTCCTTCTCCCATGTCTTGTTTCTCCAAACCTGTTACTCACTCCATTTTTTTATATTTGAGAGACCGTTGACTTTTTTCATTACTTTGACCATCTGTATCTATAAATATTTGTGTAAATAGCTGTATAAGTTAACCTTAAAGTGCTTTTGATGATGGAACCAATAAAATTCATTTCACATTCGAAAAGTAATTATTTAAATCTATATTGTTGGTCAAAGTTCAACGATAAAGTCAATGGTGTCGTATAATTAAAAATGGAGGGAATAGTGTCATTAATTCTTGCCTCAAATATTCCACGCCTTGGAACCATTCTGTTTTATGCGTATATTAGGCTACTCCCAATGCGGTATTTCATTTCACCATTTCCAAAGTGCCACATCATTTGAAACTGAGAATGAAATTACTATCTCCAATAGTAAGTTTTGTTTGTAATTTCATTACCAAATACAACATTTAATTCATGCATGTGATGATATGATTAAATGTACCGAATAATTATGTAGCCACTTGCAAATTATGAGCCACACGAAATGGCCACAGCTTGCTGCTGCATGGGATCCAGGACATGCATGGTGAAATGAAACCCAAGCCTCCAACGCGGTGTCACTTTGTTTCATTTTTTTGGAAACGCTGCAGCACCGGTTTCATCTGGATGAAACCGTTCCCCTCTCTCTCTCTTAATAAAACTGATGCCACGTCATTCATTTTGCTGAGTTGGCACTTTATTGAGAATGAAACCAGCGTTGGGACTAGCCTTATACTTTCTTAGTTGTACTTCAGGGCAGCAAAGATGAGTGGGTGACGTGCCACGAGGGGGACCTTCCATATTCCAGGGATATCATGAGCAGTATAAAGTACCACCGTAATGTTACGTTGAAAGGCTATCGTGCCTTGGTTTACAGGTAATTGAGATCCTTCCTGGATATATAATCTACCTTATCTTACTAATTGATGAAATGAATTTTTGAATTGAAATGAAACTGGAGTGCTTTGTTGCGTACAAAATTTGCAGCAATAATGGTTAGTTGTACTATTTGATAATGGTTATTTGTATTTGATAAGGTGGCCCCAATTTTATGGACAGTTTTCACGTGGGTCTATGATCCAATGAATAACTTCTTAGCTTTCTAGAAGGTGCACTCCGGAGTGGTATAGTTAACGTAATTTTGGAAACTTGAGAAACCCGTGCGGTGGAATTTGAAACAGTTTGCTTTACCTTAATTTTAAAGGTTTTTTTTTTGTGAGGAACCTGAATGTTATAGGCTATGATCCAATGTAAATATTTTGCAGTATAGGAGCAAATATTTGTTTTATGTGATCGTCCCTTTTTTTCTTTCTTTCATTTCTGCCCAATGGTTTACTTCATTGTAAGAAAAAAATTCTTTTATTGTTCATAATCTTTATTTATTCCTTCTTATATTTTGTCAAATATTTCATCCACTTTGAGATATGAGATTTATAACAAGTAATTTTGTCAAAATGAAACTAAATGTGTTGTCCTAAATGTCAGATGCTTAAAATGGGGGAGTATTAAAGTTTTGCAATAGACAACTTGTACTTGGAATATGATATTTAAGACTGTACGTTGATTATTAACTAGGGTGTACTTGGAATTATCTTTTTTTTTTGCTGCCCAATTATATAGATAGCGCGATTGCTCATTAATGCATTGCATCTAATAGCACTTTCTCTGCCCACACTTTGCCTCTTGCTAACATAATCTCTCTGTATTTCTATATAGTGGCGATCATGATTCTCTTGTACCATTTCTTGGTACACAGGCCTGGGTGAGATCACTTAACTTCTCTATTATCGATGACTGGAGGGCTTGGCACCTCGCTAGTGAATCCGCAGGGTGAGACGTTGTACATAAAACCATTTATTATATAGTTATTGACTTCACATATGGATGCTTTTGAATGGTGAAATCTGTTCGTGTATAGTGGTAGTGACATATATATTTTATTTGCAGATTCACTATAGCATATTCGAATAACTTGACCTTCGCTACGGTTAAGGTAACATTATATATTTATTTGTCGTTTCCTGTCTTACTAACAATTAAGATCTTATAACAACGAAATGCACCATGTAGGTCGGTAGGACTCTGTATTTTGTAATAACTGTTGAACTTAAACCTAGTTTCTAATTGCAGAATCATTGTGTTCATAATAAATATCGGTGAAATGTGTTAATTGTTTGAACTGCAGGGAGGCGGACACACTGCGCCAGAGTTTGAGCCAGAGAGATGCCTTGCCATGTTCAGGCGGTGGATTTCCAACAAGCCACTTTGACTACTAATGATTATAGTAGTCTAAAGCACGTGATAGATGGAATAATTTAAGGTTTATTAGCTTTCTAGTGCCTGGGTTCGCATGGGACAAAAGTTGTAATAAAAGAGGAGAGTAAAATGCATGAATGGCTATACTGTATTTGTCCGCCTGTTTGGATTTGATCACAGTACTCAAGAAAGAGTAAACCGATGCCACTATTCTAGCTTAACCGAGCCGATACGGCCATTATCCTCATTGTCCTAAGTATTCGCACGACATGTCGTACTATCAGTCCAATCCAATCTGGCAATTTTACTCTAGCGTGGCAAGAATCAACAGACTTCTCTTTGCATTTAACCCCTCCGATCTACTAATAGATTGTACTAACAAGACGAGACAATTAGGAATAAACGGTAAGGAAACCTGTGTTCATTGGCGTCTCGATACAGGCTAAATCGTAATCAGCTAATGTGACAGAAAAATGGTTAGAGAAGAAGACACTAAAGTTGACGTCTCTAGCAGTCTCAATAACGTGTCAAGAAGCGTATTTAGATAAGACTACATACGGTTAAAGCATGTCTAATATTGTATCAGTTCGATGTGTTATCAATAACGTGTCAACAAATGTGTTTACATGAGTTGCTGGATTGAACCACGTCTAGTATCATATCGTTTCTCAATGTGTGTCAAGAGGGCTATATATTGACAGTAAAAAAACATGTTTGTTTATCTATTGATGTTTAAAGTGTATCTAATAATGTGTCAAATTGACACGATCTCGATATCTTGGCAAAAAACGTTTTTAGGTTTTCATGTATTGATGTTTATAAAAGCGCATCCACAAAAGCATGCTTAGAAACATTCTTGTAGTGTGTTTATTGCTGGCTGGGTTCTGAAACAAGCTATGGCTAGCTGGAGTGACTCCGATGCTTAATCTTAGGCTCTTACACTTGTCTTTGTGTTTCAGATGGTGGATTTCAAGGTATGTAAAGGAGAAGGCTTCGAGTGAGCTTGTCAGAGCTAAGGATCGGCAGGATATGCATAGCTGAATCTCTCTGAGAGTGCAACAGGTAAGAACGACTTAACTTTTTTTTTAGAACAAGAACGACTTAACTATGTGGAAGACAAGGAAGAAAGCTGCTCCAATTTCTCTTTCTTTAAACGCTGCTGCTCATTCACTAATGACATGATTAGTGATAAATTCTAGAGGCATATGGGTGGCGGCAGCGTGTGCCGCTTCTAACACATGATAGGTCCCCTGAAAGTGTGCTACGTGCACGAACAGAACTCCATTGTGTCTCAAAGGATGTGTCTCAAAGGAATTACCTATATATTCTAGAAGCTACAAAGTTAATGTAGTTCTACGGAATAACCAGATGAGCTTGGATGGATACTTTGTGTGCAGTTATTATTTTTAATGATAGATCTTTATTTATACAATATTTTTTTGAGTTGTTATTTATACAGTATTGACATCTACAAAAGTCGTACTCCTCAGTTTCAAAATATATGCAGTTCTGGCTTTGTTTCTAAGTGTCTAGATCCATAAAATGTTCTATGAATTTGGACATATGCTTGTCTATGTTCAGAGAATGTTCAATGAATCTGGTACAAAGCTAGAATTGCATATATTTTGAAACGGAAGGAGTATTGTTTGTGTGTTGTTAGCTTCAAACTTGAAGGACATAGGATCAGTTATAATAATTTTGATCATTCATATTGTCATAATTTTCAGAGCCTTACTAAAATTTGAACTAGCATTTCTCTTACCATGCATCAAATTGTTGCTTATTTAGTTAACCAAACACAATGATAGTCAAAATTGAGAAGGATTATTGACTTTGACCAAACAATCATCAATCAAGCAAACACAAGTCATAAGCCAGTAATGATGACGCATAGTTTGTGGCCAGTCATAAGCCAGCAAACACAAGTCATAACTGTAAGATCGTTCCCAAAACAAAAAAAACTTAATCATAAGATCCAACCAATCTAATTGAAAGTATAGTTTGTGGCGTTCATCTATACAACTTTTAGATTATAACTAGCATGTAAAGATCAAAATTGTGGCAATGAATCGTAAAATTTTCTATGGTGTGTAATTTTTAACTATTTATAGAATGTTATCAGAATTTTTTTCATTATCGTAGTGGTGGGTAATTTTTCTTTGGCATCTAATTTTATAAATATTTATAGGGGTTATTAGACTATTTGCTTCATAATAGCAGTGGTGGGTATTTTCTCTTCTTATTTTTTCTGATTAATGTGGTAATTTCTGGACTTTAACGAGGCTTCTTTTCTTGATCATTTAATATAGAACTAGTTTAGCTGCCTGCGCATTTGCACGGCTAGATTTGTTAAACATATTTAAATCATTTTTATATTATTGCAGGAATTTAACCCAATTTATTGTTTTTTTATAGTGATACATTTCTAATATAGTTTAAATTGTTGGAGCAATTTGTCATCGAGTCTGTCAATTTGAGTGTGTGATGAGTCATCATTTACTTGAATGCCATATTGAAATAACCAATTTTTATAAGTAGCATGTAAAGATCTTGAATGTGGCAACTTGCCAACAAAAATACATGGTCAAAATAGTGAGCATGTAAGTATGGTCTAAGGGTTAGAATAAAAGATGACAATATAAAAAAATAGATATGATATGAAATCAACCATAACATATTTGTATCCTTTGTAAACCAAGCAAATTGAACAGAATTGATGCTTTTTGAGCAATTTTAATAATAGAGATCTGTCACTGTTTTTCATAATTTGTTTTGTCATGCTCCCTTAGCTGATTGTGACCTATTGTTCTTCCATCAGCATTCTTTCATCTTAGACATGCTGTCATTTTAATATTTGTTTTTAAATATATCATGATTTTAACGTAAGAAAGACACAACATAAATAAAAAAAATGCAATAAACTTTTAGAAAATAAACAATACCTATTATGTTCAATAATAAAGATATACAATATATGCGTGTCTTAAAGTTCAATAACATTGTAACGTTAAAAGTGTTCTTTACCCTTTGTCAATTATTTTTCTTTGTTTCCTTTTTTGATAGATATGCATACACATGTTTGTTACCTATTACTTATTGAAGATAAATATTGTTAGTGTTTAATCATTAAGGCAATACACATTTAGAAAATACTGCATTGCAACTCATGTTTCAACTAAATTATATCTGGGCCAAGCAAGTGCACCCTAATGAGAGATGCACTGCATGTCAAATTTTAATTAAATATATGAATTTAAATTATTATTGCTTATATTTTTAACGCCCTTGTCTAAGGTGTATTTCTCAATAATTTAAAGAGAAATTATATTTACATTTATTTAATTTTTTATTTGTGTTTGGAATATTAAAATAAATTCTTTTATAATGTAAATTTGGAAAAATGAGTAATCTAGAAATAGGAATTACGTGTATTTTTGGATATTTTAATTATTTTAGATGTATCTGTATTTGGACTCATAATGGTATGATGGGTAAATTAGAAATAGGAATTAGGGGAACTTTTGCCTTTTTGATTACAACAAATTTTATTTTATTTTAGATTCATAATGGTATGTTGGGTAATTTAGGAATAGGCGTAAAGGATATTTTTGGCATTTTTTATTATTCCAAATTTAAGTATTTTTTAACTCATAATGGCATGGTGGGTAATTGAGAAATAGGGGTAAAGGGTATTTTTGTCTGTTTTTATTATTATTCTGAATTTAGCTATTTTTTGGACTCATAATGGCATAGTGAGTAATAGCGAAATATATTTGAGAGTATTTTAGACTAAAATTTTCATAATGGTAGTGGTGGGTAATTTTTTTTCTTATTTTCTCTAATTAATGTGGTAATTTCTAGACTTTAAGAGCGAACATAGATGCTTTTTTTTAATCAATTATATATATAATAGATCGAGAGATAAAATGTTTTTTTGCATAAGCCATAAGCTCTGCCCATCAAGCCCTTACTTTATTTATAGGTGTGCGTGCTAGACGGCTAGTTAGCGCTTTCAAGTTCTCCAGCCCCCAAGATCAATATATATATGTTGTGTCTTCCCCAAGATCATCTCCTTGATCTCATTCGTTCATCAAAATCCTGACCAGCTGAGTTGTAGAGTCCATATGGAGAAGCAAGCTATGCCCACGAAACAGCAGACCGTGGTCCTGTACCCCTTCCCAGTAGTAGGGCACGTGGTCCCCATGGTGCAGCTCGCCGAGACGTTCCTCAGGCACGGCTACAGCGTCACCGTGGCGGTCGTGAAGCCGCCGTGCGGCTTGCCGACCGGCTTCAGTGCCGATGCCATTGACCGCATCGTCGCCTCCAACCCTTCCATCTCCTTCCACTTTCTGCCGCAAATCCCAAACCCGCCGGAGGTTCGAATCTCCGCCGATAAGCCACCGCAGTTCGTCATGATCGAGCTGATGCAGCGGTACAACGCCGCGCTAGAGGCCTTCCTCCTTTCCATCCCTCGTCCGCGCCTGCACTCCCTGGTCACCAGCATCTTCACCTCCCACGCGGTCGAGGTCGCCGCCAAGCTGCGCGTGCCCGTGTACACGTTCTTCGCCTGCGCCGCCGCGACGCTGGCCGTCGCGGCCCAGCTGCCGGCGCTGCTCGCCGGGAGGCAGACGGGGTTGGAGGAGCTCGGCGAGGAGCCCCTGCGGCTCCACGGCGTGCCGCCGTTCCCGGCGTCGCATCTCATGGTGTCCTTGCTCCGCCACCCGGAGGACCACCTGTGCAGGGCCATGGCGGACGTCTTGAGGCGCTGCACGGACGCTGACGGCGTCCTGATCAACACCTTCGAATCGCTGGAGACCCAGACGGTCCAGGCGCTCAAGGATCCCCAGAGGTGTCCTCTGCGGTGCCCCGCCTACTGCGTCGGGCCGTTGGCCGGCGCCGCCGCCGCCGATCATCACGGGAGCGCGGCGGCGGCGCAGAGGCACGAGTGCCTCACGTGGCTCGACGCGCAGCCGGAGCGAAGCGTCGTGTTCGTCTGCTTCGGGAGCGGGGGCTTGCTCTCGGCGGAGCAGCTGAGGGAGATCGCCGTCGGCCTCGACAAGTCCGGGCAGCGCTTCATATGGACGGTGCGCAAGCCGGCCGCCGGCGACGGCGATGACTTCCTACCGGAGGGTTTCTCGGAGCGGACCAAGGACCGGGGCGTCGTCGTCGAGTCATGGGCGCCGCAGGTGGACGTGCTCCAGCACCCATCCACCGGCGCGTTCGTGACGCACTGCGGGTGGAACTCGGCGCTGGAGGCCATCAAGTACGGAGTGCCCATGCTCTGCTGGCCGCTCTACGCGGAGCAGAAGCTGAACAAGGTGTTTATTACAGACGCCATAGCGTCGGGATGGAGATGGACGGGTACAGTGCAGGTTTCATCAGGGCCGAGGAGGTGGAGGCCAAGGTGAGGCTGCTATTGACCAACTCTAAGGCGGGTACGGAACTGAGAGCGCGAGTGGTGGCGCACCAGAAGGAAGCACAGGCAGCGCTGGAGGATGGTGGATCATCGCAGGCGGCGTTTCTCCAGTTCCTCACAGATGTGAATAATCTGCTGTCAGACTATAGCTCGGCACCTGATGAGTCTGATGTCGCTCTTTGATTTTTGCGTGTGTGTTTTTCTCGTTCCTCATGTCATCCTTGGAGATTGTCTAGAACCACTTTTAGTATTTATTACACTTATCAACCAGCATCATTGAAAAAAAAGGAAGAAGAATGAAAATGATTCGTGGCAGACTGAATATATCCCGCTGCAAGTGAGTGTTTTAGTTGAATACAACAAGTTATAGTGGGGTCGATGAAGACCGACGCCGAGAAGTGTTGGTGATTCTTATGCACAAAAGATTTAAATCACCATTGTAATCAGCAGAACTCAACTATGCAAGATGAGGACATGAAACCAACAAACGAACTTTACTAGCTGGTACTAAATGATCAATATAAATAAATATAAACCAAAATAATTACTTAACTCGAGAATAAAGAAAAAGATAATAATATTGATAAAATAAATATTCTTACAATAGAAAAGATACAACAGAGGTTGTACCATGACTCCTAAAGAACTACGATAGCTCGAGCCGAGCTCTCGACTCTACTTTAACTCCCAAGCTAAACTATTCTACTCCATTTTTGCGAAGAAAACTAGTGTACTCTACTAAGCACACAGTGGAAGTGTGAGTGGGATGCGGTTAGAGTTGGGTAGCCGCTAACCTTGACCGACCAGTGGGGCCAGGTCGGCCAGCCCTCCTAAGTGACGGTTTGACACCTGCCTTTGCTGCGAAAGCTCCAGATCTCGCCTCCTTTTGATTCTGAAGTTCGTTCCTGTCTTGGGGGTGGTGATGTACGATGTGAATTAGGCATAATCCTTGGCCCATTAATTAAGTGCAATGTTGGTTGGCTACCGATATGGGCCTTGGGTTAGATGTTTGGCAATATTTGCAGCCCAGCCTTGTGGAGGAAGGCGAAGTCGAGGAGGGTCTGGACTAGACCGACCAGCCCCTGGCTAGCCGATGGGCCCTGTCCTATATTTTGGTCAATTTTTCTTCGATCCAAAACTTGTGGAACTTTATTAGTTTAAAATAAATTCTTATAACACTGGTGAATTACTTTTATTTACCAACAATTTTTGATAGTCAAGTTATGAGTTGACAACCATCAAACAGTAACCCCGAGCTCGATCCACCCTCCTGCAAGCCATGGAGCCCAGCAGCTCCTCTTTATCTTTGAAGTAAAACGCCGGTATCTCGACCGCCCATCCGAGGAGAAGAAACGCTGACCGGCGAGTGCTGTACATGGGATTCCCTAAGAGAGCCCCACCTCCACGAGCTCGTCGCCGGCACCTAGACACGAGTCCGACGAGATGAGGAAGAGGAAGGGAGGACCTTTTTCGATGGCTCCCCCCCCCCCCTCAAGAAACCTAGAACCTAACCTACCGACCGACAAGAGGACGACGGTCAACCTCCACCTCGCGATGTCATGAAGGCTGTCAGAGGAGAGGGAGATCGCCAGCTATAGCATATGATGGGACGATAGTTTTCGATAGAGAGCCCTGAAGGCGATGATGGTTGGGCTCATATTTTTTTTTTTGTCTATTTTCATCATATATTCACATCATCACGACTGATTAGGTTGATTGATTTGTGCAAATTAATAGTACCTCCGTCCTTAAATATGGGGTTTTTAGCATTCTTCACCAACCCTCCCACTAATCTTAAAGGTTGTCTTATTCTCAAAATACTATTATACCCCTCATTTTTATCTCAATACAATCCTTCACCGACCCTCCCACCACATCAAAGTTTGTCCTATTTTCAAAATGTTCAACGGTTTTAGAACAAATTTTGAAATGCAAAACATACTATATAAAGGGACGAAAGGAGTATTATCGTAAGCATAAATTGTAGGTAAGCTTAATCTACATATACCTATCTAGAGACAAAAAAATGATAGAAATTACTCAAAAAATAGCCTCTTTGCCATCTTGTCGGTGGTACTTATAACATGGTTGGTACTAAATTTTGGTGCCTTTTTTTATTTACCAGTCCTAAAAAAAGTTAAAAAAGAGTTAATAGTTTGCCCACCACATTATCTTATTTGAAGGCGCGGCATGGAGGCAATTAGTGTTTGATCGATACCTTTGATCGAGGCATAAAAAAATGTATGATGCACGAGCTTAAGTAACCTATAGTGGCCTGTTGTACTACCTCCTTCTAGTGTGTTTGCTGGTGGTCTGTTCGGTCTCCTTGCCGACTTGCCGTGCACCGCCGCGAGTCGCGGCGGTCTGACCGCCGGCTTCGGGAGTCGCACTTCTTGCTGCAGAAGCCCTGAGACCAAGGCGGCGCACGCACCAAGGTTACATCAACGTGATCTTCTACAGCCTCGGGTCGTCGCATCGGGACCTGCAGGATCTGGTCAAACGTTTGGGGATGGGTGACGCAAGTGGCGCAGCTGAGTCTGAATGACCAGTGAAAGTGCTGCAGGTTGAACGATTTGTACCATGGCCCATGAGTCGAGGGGGCTGTCAGCAGTTGACCTTGAGTTGCACCAATTAGTACTACGTGTGTGTCTGACGTGTGTGTCTGGCAAGATTTTGTCAAGGGTTCGCTGTCGGCCTGTGACAGCTACTACACAGTCAAAACAGATTATTGTTAACTGCAAGTGCAAGGCGTATCAGCACTGTCACCGACATTACTAATCACGGCACAAAAATTGGCATGCAATTGGTCTATCTTGCATCCCTCCCGTTGCTTGTTCGCCGTCCCGTTTCCCTTGCCCATGCTCTTGTCTTCATTGTTTGGACAGTAGCTGAGTTGGGCGCGGATAGAAGCGCCGCGGGCGCATCATTATAATTTTCAATGGGATAGGTAGTAAGCTGATTGAACATGCAATTGCTAAATTCGTAAGGTAAAGATCAAATCTTCCACCATTTGATTAGGGGCCTCTTAAGAAAAATGGTTGTGTCTGTGGCATAAAATGTTTGGCAGAACGGTTTCTTCAACGTGCAAGCTCCACGTCTAGAGGAGATTGGGAAGATTCCTTTGTGTGGGAGGATATATATGATGGGGAGATTTTTTTTTCTTTTTTAACAAAAGGATGCCAAAAGGCATCTTATATATGATTGAAATAAGGAAAACATGACTCGATGAAGAAAAAACAATCAAATTCGACGAAGTCTTCTCCTCCATTTCAACCGTTGCAACTAAGAATCAAAACAGAACAAAGTCTGATAAAATAAATATGCACAAATACATGATCCATCAATCATTATCATATGCTATACGTTTCCGAATCCGAAGCCGAAAAGTCATAACAAGATATAATATGAGAGAAGTGATATCTGTGCCGAATCCGAACATCATGATATTTGAAAAAGTTTGTACCAATCATAGATCAAAGAATATGATGCAAATTTAAGAGATTGACGTGAATAAAATCCTAAATGCTCTAGATTATGTCTATCAATGATTGGTATGTCCTTTCTCACTCTAACTGTGTCGCTATCATTTAATTTCTTTTATCCTTGCATACTTTATGGTAATATATGTGTCCGACTTCGAAAAAAGAATATGGGATATGGTAGCCTTCAAAAAAAAAAAAAAGAATATGAGACATGGTATATGAAATGCAAAAATTATTGTCCAATAATATGCAAATGCTTAATCAACATTAGAGGTGTTGTGCCTCGAGTTTGATCCTGAAGTGCTTCCCCCAGAGACTTCTTGGCGATGCGGCCTCGGCACTCTGTTTCCCATTTGCATATCACACACATTCTTTGATAAATTAGGAGAAGGCATGAGACCAGGACCAACTATGTGCTGATTCGCAATCATCTCAGCCCTGGCATCCTCTTACCAGTTTGAAAAATCACATGCTCTGAATTAATTCTAGCACGCTTGCTCTCTGTTTTGAATCGAACATTAAACTGCTTCTTGACATATTGTTCACTCGATCCAGCGCGCAGCAAACACATGACTCTGTGCTGTCGCCCATCATTCTTCAATGCCTCCGATCACCCAGTTGCAGCCTGATTTGGTTTATGTGCTGTTTCAGACCCAAACAATAATCTTATCCCTCCGTTAGCTTGCACAATATTGCATGGCATTGAGCTAATCTTGAAACCCAATGGTTAGGTTGTAACATTTATTCTTAGTTTCTCTAAATCTCTTAATATATTCAGAAACTGTTTCATTTATACTTTTTCCTAACTGCAGTAAGATCTCATAATCTGAGTTCTATTTTGCCATTGTAAAAATATTCATGGAATTTTTGCTCAAGACTTCACCATGTACAGATAGAATTCGGTGCCAAAGATGTAAACCAATTGAAAGCAGTGCTTGATAAAGATATAGGAAACAATTTAACTTTATTCACGTCAGTTATGCCAATGTCACTTATCTGCGCCAAAAACTGTCCTACATGCTCATAAGTGGTTTTAGAATCGTCTCCGGTGAATTTAACAAAATCAGGAACTCTGAACCCTCAAGGTTAAGGACTTGTATCAAAATGTTCAGGTAAGGTTTTTAATAAGATCTAGGGCAACCTTTGCGCTCGAAACCAAATCCCCAAGGTTTTTGATATATGTTCTCTAACACTATCCGGTATCCCAGAACCTGCACTGTCTGTCCCTAGAGAGAACGTCGAAACTCTGGGAAAATAAGTGTCCGGAAGAGGCCTAAAAAAGGAACCCTGTTCCCTGTCGGTGAAGTGCCTGGCCATAAGCCATTGTTTGATAAAAAGACTGCTTTTGATTAGCATTAATACCTATCGCATGGCTGTTGGTCCTATCAAAAGTGCTTGCTGGCTCATGCATTGCTGCTGTACTAACGTTCGGTGCACTGATCTCCCGCTGCTTAACTTGCAATTCTGGTACTACTGACCGCACATGTCTAGGCAAACTATTATCAGCTTCTTGCCTTAAAAGCATCAAAGGACTCGCAAACACTATCAGTAATCGTGCCTGTGTTTTTTTTTCAATGTCGACATCATACTGGAGGGTTTAGGGCATCGACGAGTCCTTTTTCAATGTGTGAGGTTTATGGTAATGATTATCCCCATACCCGTGAATATGTGTTCTACATGAACAACAACAACGGTCATTTCAATTTCAACATTGCACGTTCAATTTCTCATTTTCTTGGTGAGAATTTTCAAACAACTACCCATTCATCCGCAGAAAAATAGAACAATTTTGCATGCCGAAGAAATTTTCATTTCTTCTCCCTTTTCGAATAAATTTCAGAGTCATATTTATTTGGAAAAAATATTTTCAGACTCAGACGAGGTGGCCCCGCACCAATATGTGTGCGCCAGAATGCCATTGAGATTGAGTTTGTCTTTCACATACGTACAATCCTGCTAGAAACTCACTAGACCACGTAAATCACCTGACCATGTAAATCACTGCAAACCATGGAGAAGGCCATGTAACTTGATCAGCTCCGTAGGAAAAGTCACCTTCAATTCCCCAGCCCATGCACTAGGCTTGACTCCAGCACTTGGATCTCCTCCAAACTCAACTTACCTACCAAATCTCACCACCAAAACACCGATTACGAAGTACCCCTTAAGCACGTCGAGCATGATCATGTCCCAATCTGTCTCGTACACCTCCGATGGCAGGTTGTGCAGCGCATGCGGTCAGGCCGAGTTGCGACGGACACGCACGGTGCAATCGGTGGCACCGGGAGGCACGCGGGCTGCCTCTCGTAGGCAGCGAGGAGGCGTTCGGCATGGGCAGGTGGGCAGTAGAAGACGAGGTGCGTGCGCAGGGATGTTGATCACGCCCGCACGGCGCGGTACCACACGGTGGCGCCACCGGAGTTGAGCACGTGCCACAGTCCGGACTCGCGGCCCGGTCCGAGCTCCAGAGCAGCCGCAGTGGGTGAATGGGTGTTTTGTCGTAGGCCATCTCATACATAATCATGAGATGGTTTATCAGATTCTACAATGGAATGTCTTTTCAGTCGCATCGTAGCAATTTCATAATCCATTAAGTAGTGGATAAAAAGGAGTATATTTATGCATGATGTTTGCTAGGTCTAAGATTTTGTCGATTTTTCAGTCACATTTTTGGAACAAACAAAATATACATGCGGATCATTTTTTTTGGTGAAGGTGGAACCATTTCTGCTTGAACCTCTAGAACATTTAATTCTTCAGCGAGTTGGAACTTGCGTAGTTCTTTATCATCTATTATCGTATTTGAAGGTCAAAAGAAGCCACCACGTTCGCTCTCAAGGCCACGAAATTACCACGTTAATCAGAAAAAAAAGAAAAACTATGAGCCGTTGGATTTTATGAACATTGAACGGTCTAGATTTAAACTAGAGGCAAACATATGGAATCGATATATGACAGCACCCACGTTCCTTGCATGGCAAAGAGTCTTGAACACTACACGTTGTAGTCATATAGAAACATGAGGAACCATGTTGAGATGTGCCATGGTTCATAATGTGATGAGTAATTGACAACGAATGAGTTTGAGTTGAACTTGAGGTTCGGGTTTGAATTGCAAGATTTTGAGGGTTGCATGAGCATGTATATTGTTTATGTTTATGGCTAACCGGAGTTGGTGAAGGTGATGAGAAGAATGGAGGAGATGGAGAAATATGTTTGCTTATCTAATGATGTGTAGGTCAATGGAGTCAACTTGATGGTCAACGGCGAGAGGATCGGGAGGAACAAGCGGGAGGCTTGGGTCCGGGCGATCGAGAGGCCGGGTGAGGTCAAGGGTGATCCACACCATACACGTGGCGGACAAGAAGCACGGAGGGTTTCGCGGTTTGGCCTCAAAACCGTGGAGGTGATGAAGACGGCGGGTTGACCAAGTCAAGAGGCGAACGAGAGGCCGAGTCAAGTGAAGGGTCCTGACGGGCTGGGACGAGAAGACTTGACGGCAAGGTTCGCGGGACGAGGTGACACGCGTCGGCATCGAGGTGGTTTACCGGTTTATGCCTCAAAACCGGCGGGCGGACGGTTTCCCGGTTTGGGCCTCAAAACCGGCGGCGGCGCATGGTGGTGTACGTGGCACCATCGCGAAGGTTGCGTCGAGGCGAAGCGAAGTCGTGAAGGGCCCGATGGCGTTCGGGCGAAGGAAAAAGAGTTGGACGATTTTGCCCCTAGTGGTAGGTGGGAGTATGTAATACCTTAGGGGTATTTTGGGAAAGAGAAAGTGTCCACATAGGTAGCTGGAGTTGGCTGGCCACCTTGAGCCTTGAGGGACCAAGTCATTTGCATCTAGGGATAGGACTAGCTAGGGGAGAGCTAGAGAGAGATGAGAGAAGAGGGAACAAGGTGAGAGCTTGTATCTTCAACTTTCAACAAGAGAGGGAGGAAGAGGGCGGCGCCCTAGCCATGTACCTATGAATCTCGTGATTGAATCAATAGAATGATGTTTGTTTGAATCAATCTCGTGCTCTTGTTCTTCCTCCCCATCTTATTCCCGAGTTCATCTTTTTCCTCATTTTCGGAGCTATTTTCGGGTGATTTTTCGATCTTCCTTTTGGCTGCGATTTGGGTCGGTTTTCTTGGATGGATTCGGAGCTAGGACGTGTGGGAACATGCCTTGATTGATCTTGCACAAGATCTCCCCACGAGCACCTCGAATTTGTGGATTTCGTCCAAGTTTGACCAAACCCTTGCTCTTGCACGTGATCTAAAATTCGAGGGGATTTGGTTGGGTTTTTGGTATGGATCCACTTGGATGAGGTTCCCAATCTTGTCACGCACCTAGGGTTCAAGTTTGGTGATTTTTGGAGGTCATTTAATTGGGTTTTGGATTTTGGAGCAACCGGTCGCGCGTTTTCGTTCTTGCTGTTCATCGCCTACCGGACTATCCGACCGAGTACCGGAGTATCCGGACCTGGTACCCGACCGGAGTATCCAACACATTACCGGAGTATCCGGACCTGATACTCACCGGACTATCCGACATCTTACCGGAGTATCCGGTCCTGGTATCCGATCGGAGTACTCGACCGGAGTATCCGACAAATTGCCGGACTATCCGATGTACCCGGTACGATATCCGACCGGAGTATCCGACAGTCTACCGGAGTATCCGGCGCCAGAGTATCCGACTTGATACCGGACTGTCCGATAGGGGGTTTCTGGACTTGAACTTTCAGATCGTCTCATGGAGTTCGATTTCGCTTGATTTGCTTCCGCAGGAGTTCTTACACCATCCTTGATCACTCATAGGATCAGCACAACACTCCTCATGTGTGTGTGTGATCTTGGTGATCAATCTTGAGGCGGGTCGGGATATAGGCCGAATTCTTTGCAAGAATTTTTATCGGCTCCCATTCACCCCCCCTCTGGTCGCCTTCTCGGTCCTTCAATTGGTATCAGAGCCGGTTTGATCGCGTGTTGAGCTTAACCGGCTTTGTGATCCGAAGGCGACATGGAGAAAGGTGCATCAAGCTCTTGGTCTTCGATGGGGAAGATTTTCCCTATTGGAAGTCTCGCACTCAAGCTTATCTCATGAGTCAGGGCATCGGGATATGGAGCATTGTCAAACCAACTACGAGATCCCGGAGAACATGGAGACGGCGCAACAAGGTGCGATCACTCAATTCGATAACAACTCTAAGGCTGTTAACATCTTGCTTTCCGCCATCGGTAGAAAGGAGTACGATCGCATTGCACACCTTAGGACCGCGCATGCCATATGGGAGACGCTTTGCTCCTATCATGAAGGCACTAACCAAGTTAAGACCATGTGTAGAGATTCGTACAACAGGCAGTACCAGACCTTTGCACAGCTGCCTGGCGAGTCACTAGATGCTACGTTTGCTAGATTCGAGTCCATAGTGTGTCATCTCAGAGCTTGTGGTAATCTTGTTTACACTGACAATGAGCGTGCTAAGCAATTGCTTTACTCACTAGATGAGAACACTTGGGGTGTGAAGATCTCCGCACTGGAGGAATCCCCCGACTTTGGCACACTCACCTGCGAGCAGCTCTATAGCAAGCTCAAGTCTCACGAGCTCTCTAGGAAGTCACGTCCGAACCACAATGCATCCACTAGTATGGCCTTGATGACTGACTCTCATGGTAATGCATCTTATGGGACTAACCCCTCTCACAAATCTACTTTGGAGTTTGCTCTCTCTTCTTTGGTTGCAGCTTCAGATGAACAGGTGGAGTCCCTTCCAGAGGAGGATCTTGCCTTGCTGATCAGGAAGTTCAAGCGCTCCTTCAACAACAGAAGAGATAGGAGAGGTGGTGATTCCCGTGGCTGCTACGAGTGCGGCGATCCTCGTCACTTCATCGCCGACTGCCCCAAGCGCAAGAAGAAGTTCGACTACACCGACCGCCAAGGAGAAGAACCCAAGAAGAAGAACAACTTCTTCAAGAAGGGCAAGAACACCAAGAAGAAGATAGCGAAGGTGGTCGCAAGGGCACTTGTGGCTTCCCTCAGCGACGTCGACTACTCTACGGGCGACGATATCTCAAGCGCTGAGGAGGAGATGGAGAAGCCGGAGAAGCTAAAGGACAAGAAGAAGACTTCCGACTTCACCGGGCTCTGCTTCATGGCAAAAGATGGTCCCTACTCCGACTCCGACTCCGAGACAAGCAAGGTATCACAAACTCGTGAGGAGCTCGTCTTTCAAACTGAATACTTGCGTACTGCATTGTTTGAGCAAGATAAGAAGCTAGTTGAGGCTGTGCGCAAGAATCGAAAGCTAAAGTCCAAGCTTGAAGATGCCAATGTTGATCTTGCTTTTCTCAAGTCTCGTGTTGATGAGGATAGGGTGGTAGAGTGTGAGTCTTGTGCTGTTGTAATGAGTGAGCTGGTTTCTTTGAAAGATGTGCATGCTCAAGTTGCCAGTCAGCTTGAGAATGCTTTGAAAGAGCTAGAGGAGCTCAAGGCTCGACCTCTACTCTTGGGTGCTTGCAAGACTTGCCCTAAGCTCACACAGGACTTGGATAGTCAATTGTCCAAAGTCAAAGAGCTAGAGGCAAAATTGCTAAGTGGTTCTCGTGCTACACCACCACCATGTGTTGTGTGTGTTTCTCTGAAGAGTGATCTTGTTGCCACCAAGGATGAGAACCTAAAGCTATCCCAGGAAGTTGAGTACCTCACCACTCGCCTCACAAGAACCAAGGAGAGTGAAAAGAAAATCGAGAGTGACTTGCTGAGGGTTAAGGAAGGTTCAACTCAAGGATACAACTTGGGTTTGGGTTATGAGAGGTGTGAGAAGGAGAGTGAAAATGTGGGTAAGTTTGTACCAAGCTCCAACCGACACCTACTACCCATCAAACCCAAAGCCATCCTTTAACCCAAGAGAGGTAAAGAAACAAAAGCAACAATCCAAACCACCTACACAACCAAAACCAAAACCCAGGAATGTGTTTACTTGCATGTTTTGTGGTAGGGATGGGCATTTGGATGAGTTTTGCTTTAGAAGGAAGAGAATTGAAAGGAGGCAAGCTGAGTTAGCTAGGAATGCAGTCTATCATTCCTATGTTGACTATCCGCCTCACACTCCTTCTCGTGCTTACAGTGGACTTGGTCATCGCTCGTATGACTTTGGTTCACGAAACAGAGGATTTGAGTCACGACGCTTTGATGGCCCACGTTTTCCCTTTCGTGGTGTCCATCCGCAGCGTGGATATGGTCATCTCTCATATGACTTGTATCCCCGTGACATGAGGAGTGAGTCTAGACGCTTTGACGATCCACGTCGTCCCTATCATGGTACTCGTCCCATGCGTTCCAATGATCAAGTGCGTAGAACTGTTTTTACTTCTGCAGGTCGTGTGGTTAGGTGCTGGATTCCTAAAACTTATCTCTCTAACCCCAGCACTGAGCCCTCGATCTTTTCTTCACGTTCTATGTAGGTAGCTGATGGAGGCCTGGAGGACAAGTGGTTGATGGACTCCGGTTGTTCGCGCCATATGACCGGTGATACTAGATGGTTCTCCAGCCTCACCCCCGTGAAGCAAATTGACTATGTGACATTCGGGGACAACAAGAAAGGTAGAGTAAAAGCAATTGGCGCTGTCAAGGTAAATGACTCCTTCACTCTCAAGGAAGTAGCCCTAGTAGAGCATCTAAAGTATAATCTGCTTTCTGTTTCTCAATTGTTGGATGATGGGAATGAAGTGATCTTTAAGAGGAATGCATCTCGTGTTGTTGATTCGACTGGTGCTTTGATTTGCAATATTTCTCGAATTGACAGAGTTTTTCGTGCTGATTTTGTTTCTTCTTCTGGTTCCCACAAGTGTTTGTTCGCTCAACCTTCTTCTGAGCTTTGGACATGGCATAGGAGACTGGGTCACATGAGCTTTGACTTGTTGTGTCGCTTAAGTGGCCTAGGATTGATCCGAGGATTGCCTAAGCTCAAATTTGAGAAAAACCTTGTTTGTGCACCTTGTCGTCATGGCAAAATGGTTGCCGCTTCTCATCCACCAATCAATTTGGTGATGACTGAGCAGCCTGGGCAATTGCTTCATATGGACACTGTTGGTCCTGCTCGGGTTCGTTCAGCTGGTGGGAAGTGGTATGTTATTGTGGTCGTTGATGACTTTTCTCGCTACTCCTGGGTCTTCTTTCTTGAGAGCAAGGATGAAGTGTTTCATCACTTTTGGAGTTTGGCTTTGAGGTTGTTCAAGGAACTCCCTGGTGCATTACGAGCTATCCGCAGTGATAATGGCACCGAGTTCAAGAACTCCTCGTTCACTGCTTTCTGTCTTGAGAATGGTCTTGAGCACCAATTCTCTGCCCCTCGTGTTCCTCAGCAAAATAGCATAGTTGAAAGAAAGAACAGAACCCTTGTTGAGATGGCCCGGACGATGCTTGATGAGCATAGGACTCCGAGGCGGTTCTGGGCTGAAGCCATTAGCACCGCTTGCTATGTTTCTAATCGGGTTTTCTTGCGCTCAATTCTTAATGTGACTTCTTATGAGCTACGTTTTGGGAGGAAGCCAAGTGTTTCTCATTTGCGTGCTTTTGGCTGCAAGTGCTTTATTCTCAAGCGTGGCAATTTGGATAAGTTTGAGTCAAGATCTTCCGATGGCATTTTTCTTGGTTACACCCCACATGGTCATGCTTATAGGGTTTTGAACTTGGAAACCAACACCATCGTGGAGTCCTGCGATGTAACCTTTGATGAATCTGTGCCTTGTACAAGTGGTGTTGTTGAGTGTGCAGGTGACAGGGAAATGGAAGAGAGCATCTTTGTAGACGGTGATCTACCGGCTCCTGGTGAAGATGAGGATGAACCACTACTTCCTACTAATTCGCCTGCTCCTGAGCCGGTCCCTGCTTCCACAGCTCAAGCAGAGGGTCCCGTAGTATCTACATCCTCTTCGGCGGCCGTCGATCCAGCTCCAGCCGTCGTCGAGCAAGCCCCAGCTGTTGTTGAGGGGGAGGTACGCTCCGAGAGAGAGGCCCCTCGACACATCCAAAGTCGACATCCTCCCCACCAAATGATCGGTAATCTAAATGAAAGGACAACAAGGTCGAGGTCTGCTCATCTCGCATGCTTTACAAATTCTGCATTTGTTGCCTCCTTTGAACCTCGAGATGTCGGACACGCTCTTTCTGATTCCGATTGGGTCAATGCCATGCACGAGGAGCTAGAAAACTTTGAGAGAAACAAAGTCTGGACCCTTGTTGAGCCTCCTCCCAATGTAAATGTGATAGGAACCAAGTGGGTGTTCAAGAACAAACAGGGTGAGGATGGTCTAGTTGTGAGAAACAAAGCTAGGCTTGTGGCTCAGGGGTTTAGCCAGGTTGAGGGCTTAGACTTTGGGGAAACCTTTGCTCCTGTAGCGCGTCTAGAAGCCATTAGAATCCTGCTAGCCTTTGCCGCGTCTAAGGGCTTCAAGCTTTACCAAATGGATGTCAAAAGCGCTTTCCTAAACGGCTACATAGAGGAAGAGGTTTATGTCAGGCAACCCCCAGGCTTTGAAAATCTCAAGTACCCAAACCGAGTGTACAAGCTTCAGAAGGCTTTGTACGGGCTAAAGCAAGTACCTAGGGCTTGGTATGCTAGGCTGAAAACCTTCTTGCTAGAGCGCGGGTTTGAGATGGGGTGTGTGGACAAAACCTTGTTTACCCTCAAGCATGGCACTGACTTTCTTTTGGTTCAGATATACGTGGATGATATCATCTTTGGTGGTTCGTCTCATGCTCTTGTGTCTAAGTTTCAGGCAATGATGGAGAATGAGTTCATGATGTCCATGATGGGTGAGCTGACTTACTTCCTTGGTCTTCAAATCAAGCAATGCAAGCAGGGTACCTTCATTCATCAAGCCAAGTACACGAAGGACTTGATGAAGAAGTTCGACATGTCGGATGCGAAGCCCATGTCGACCCCGATGGCCACCTCCACCGTGCTCGATCCGGATCTTGATGGTGAAGCGGTGGACCAGCGGGAGTACCGAAGCATGATCGGCTCCCTCTTGTACCTCACGGCGACAAGGCCCGACATACACTTCGCGGTGTGTCTTTGTGCTCGCTTCCAATCTTCACCAAGGGAGTCTCATCGTCAAGCGGTGAAGCGCATCTTCAGGTATCTCAAGTACTCCCTTGAATTCGGCATTTGGTACTCTGCATCATCTACACTTTCTCTTTGTGGTTATTCGGATGCGGATTTTGCTGGGTGTCGAGTTGATCGGAAGAGCACTTCGGGTACTTGCCATTTTCTTGGGTCTTCTCTTGTTTGTTGGTCTTCTCGCAAGCAATCTGGCGTAGCCCAATCCACAACCGAAGCTGAATATGTTGCTGCTGCTAGTTGCTTATCCCAAATCCTATGGATGACTTTCACTTTGAGGGACTATGGGTTAACCTACAAGAGTGTTCCACTTTTTTGTGACAACACTAGTGCCATATGCTTATCCAAAGACCCAATCCTACATGGGAGAGTCAAACACATAGAGGTGAGATACCACTTCTTGAGAGATCATGTTGCAAAGGGGGACATCGAGCTTACATACATTGATACTCACAACCAATTGGCCGATATCCTCACCAACCCCTAGACGCCGAGCGCTTTGCATTTCTTCGGGGGGAACTTGGTGTTTGCTATCCTTATGGCATTGTTTGAGGGGGAGTTGGCTTCTTTGTACATATGTATCTTATTTTCTCGCATTTGCATTGCATTGTAAGATAAGCATCTTGTATAATATGCATCTTTAGAAGAAGCTTCAACCTTTATGTCTCCTTGTATTTATTGTTGCTATGATTGAGTTTGAGCTAAGTTGTGTGATTGCTAGTAGCAAGCTTTTAAACTTAGGCTCTTTTAGATAGTATGGCATAGTTTCATTTGAGCAAGCTAGCTAAACTTTGAGATGAAAATTGGCTTTTGTGAGGCTTATAATCTATGCATGCCTATGTTTGTTCACCATGTGTATGCTTGTTTTTATCCTTGTCAAGACTTGTTTTAAGGCTAGTATTAGAAAATGTCTTGATTTCGGCAACTTATTGTTTGGGGGATGGACTTTGGCAAATGTTTAGCTCATGATGGGACTTTGGGGGACAAATGTCTTCTTGCCAAAAGGCATACTCATTTGCTTCTTGTGCCTAATTTCTAAAAGATTTGATCTTTTGTGCAAAATGCTAAAAATCCAATACGGTGCCTTGAAGCCTCGGGTGTTTGCCGTAACCAGTCGTGCGACCCTCCGCTTGGATAAGAGGTTACTTGAGGATGAAAAATAAAAGACAAGCAAAAGCTTGCAATCTTCACTTGATCAAATTGAGTCTTTGTTGCATATGTGAGCGTTTGTCAAAGCACATCTTTCCGAATGTTTGTTGCTTGAGTTGAGATTGACACTTGCTAGTTTTCATGGATTCACTTAATGCTTGTTTTGCCTTGGATAGGGATGATCATACATGTGGTGACCATGCTTTTCATGATATAGCAAATTTGAATCTATCTTGCTCAATTTAATCTTCACGCTTAGCTTGTCTAGCTCTTTGCTTTTGTGCTATGCTCTCTATTATGGTCTTTGTGCAATTGTGAGCTTATGCTTTTACACTTCAAGGTTCTATGCTTGTTCATAGCAATCATAAATGCTTGTTGACATGATTTTTGAAGCTTGGTAGGATTCCCACCTCATGCATTGCATTTTTGGCTCTCTTGTATCTTGATGAGTTCATTGCCAAAGGGGGAGAAATATCGATAAGTTTGCATCTCAGATAGATATCAAGGGAGAAAATATCGTTGAAATGCTTTTGGGAGAGTTTTGGGCGAAAATGCATCAATCCTTATTTTCAGGACAGAAACCTCCCACCGGACTATCCGGTACCCTACCGGAATGTCCGGCCACCAGAGTATCCGGCGCACTAGCGGATTATCCGGGCATTTCGCATTGCATGAGAAGTTGCACCACTTCAGGGGGAGTTTTTGTGGTTCTTTGCGACTTTGTGCCACTTTCTTTGCCAACTCTTGGTTTTTGTGATCCTTTGCTACTCGATGGTCATTTGCTTCCATTTTTCTTGGTTTTGGACCATTAAGTTAGCTTTCTTGGTTTCGCATTTCAAACTTTGGATTCTTGAGATTGGTGTTGTTGTCAATGTACTCATCAAGGGGGAGATTGAGGAACCATGTTGAGATGTGCCATGGTTCATAATGTGATGAGTAATTGACAACAAATGAGTTTGAGTTGAACTTGAGGTTCGGGTTTGAATTGCGAGATTTTGAGGGTTGCATGAGGATGTATATTGTTTATGTTTATGGCTAACCGGAGTTGGTGAAGGTGATGGGAAGAATGGAGGAGATGGAGAAATGTGTTTGCTTGTCTTAATGATGTGTAGGTCAATGGAGTCAACTTGATGGTCAACGGCGAGAGGATCGGGAGGAACAAGCGGGAGGCTTGGGTCCGGGCGATCGAGAGGCCGGGTGAGGTCAAGGGTGATCCACACCGTACACGTGGCGGATAAGAAGCACGGAGGGTTTCGCGGTTTGGCCTCAAAACCGTGGAGGTGATGAAGACGGCGGGTTGACCAAGTCAAGAGGCGAACGAGAGGCCGAGTCAAGTGAAGGGTCCCGACGGGCTGGGACGAGAAGACTTGACGGCAAGGTTCGCGGGACGAGGTGACACGCGTCGGCATCGAGGTGGTTTCCCGGTTTATGCCTCAAAACCGGCGGGTGGACGGTTTCCCGGTTTGGGCCTCAAAACCGGCGGCGGCGCATGGTGGTGTACGTGGCACCATCGCGAAGGTTGCGTCGAGGCGAAGCGAAGTCGTGAAGGGCCCGATGGCGTTCGGGCGAAGGAAAAAGAGTTGGACGATTTTGCCCCTAGTGGTAGGTGGGAGTATGTAATACCTTAGGGGTATTTTGGGAAAGAGAAAGTGTCCACATAGGTAGGTGGAGTTGGCTGGCCACCTTGAGCCTTGAGGGACCAAGTCATTTGCATCTAGGGATAGGACTAGCTAGGGGAGAGCTAGAGAGAGATGAGAGAAGAGGGAACAAGGTGAGAGCTTGTATCTTCAACTTTCAACAAGAGAGGGAGGAAGAGGGCGGCGCCCTAGCCATGTACTTATGAATCTCGTGATTGAATCAATGGAATGATGTTTGTTTGAATCAATCTCGTGCTCTTGTTCTTCCTCCCCATCTTATTCCCGAGTTCATCTTTTTCCTCATTTTCGGAGCTATTTTCGGGTGATTTTTCGATCTTCCTTTTGGCTGCGATTTGGGTCGGTTTTCTTGGATGGATTCGGAGCTAGGACGTGTGGGAACATGCCTTGATTGATCTTGCACAAGATCTCCCCACGAGCACCTCGAATTTGTGGATTTCGTCCAAGTTTGACCAAACCCTTGCTCTTGCACGTGATCTGAAATTCGAGGGGATTAGGTTGGGTTTTTGGTATGGATCCACTTGGATGAGGTTCCCAATCTTGTCACGCACCTAGGGTTCAAGTTTGGTGATTTTTGGAGGTCATTTGATTGGGTTTTGGATTTTGGAGCAACCGGTCGCGCGTTTTCGTTCTTGCTGTTCATCGCTTACCGGACTATCCGACCGAGTACCAGAGTATCCGGACCTGGTACCCGACCGGAGTATCTGTGACGTCCCGCCTCCACGAGGCCGGGCCCGCACGCCTGGCAGCTCTCTAGGATCTCAAGACTGTCCCCACAGACCAACACACGTCTTTTCTGCGCACTTTGTCCTCACTCGTGCACACCCGGGAAGGACTTCCCGGTCGGTCACCCATCCCGAAATTGCTCCGGGCCAAGCACGCTTAACCCCGGAGTTCTTTCGAGATGAGCTTCCGGAAAAGAAGTTGCAACTGTTGGTATGAGTATTCTTATCAATCCTATTAAGCCCTGGGCCAGGATGTTACATTCTCACCCCCTTAGGAGATCGACGTCCTCGTCGATCAACCCCAGGCCAGGAACTTCCTCTCTTGGCCACGTCCGTGCGTCCAGTGCCAGCGCATGTGCCATGCTGTGTGACCACTCTGGGCCCACACCAGCCATGCACACCATGCCTGAGCAACTGCGCCCACACGCGCCCGTGAAACCGCGAGAGTCGGCTCTGATACCACTTGTGACGTCCCGCCTCCACGAGGCCGGGCCCGCACGCCTGGCAGCTCTCTAGGATCTCAAGACTGTCCCCACAGACCAACACACGTCTTTTCTGCGCACGAGTGAGGACAAAGTGCGCAGAAAAGACGTGTGTTGGTCTGTGGGGACAGTCTTGAGATCCTAGAGAGCTGCCAGGCGTGCGGGCCCGGCCTCGTGGAGGCGGGACGTCACAGTATCCAACACATTACCGGAGTATCCAGACCTGATACTCACCGGACTATCCGACATCTTACCGGAGTATCCGGTCCTGGTATCCGATCGGAGTACTCGACCGGAGTATCCGACAAATTGCCGGACTATCCGATGTACCCGGTACGGTATCCGACCGGAGTATCCGACAGTCTACCGGAGTATCCGGCGCCGGAGTATCCGACTTGATACCGGACTGTCCGATAGGGGGTTTCTCTTGAACTTTCAGATCGTCTCATGGAGTTCGATTTCGCTAGATTTGCTTCCGCAGGAGTTCTTACACCATCCTTGATCACTCATAGGATCAGCACAACACTCCTCATGTGTGTGTGTGATCTTGGTGATCAATCTTGAGGCGGGTTGGGACATAGGCCGAATTCTTTGCAAGAATTTTTATCGGCTCCCATTCACCCCCCCTCTGGTCACCTTCTCGGTCCTTCAAAACAAGAGATCAATCAGTTCACCTTACTTATCATTTATTAACAAGAGATCGTGCCTTAAGTGCATCCATAAAGACGGACAAATACATAATATTTTTATTAGAAATTAAAGGAGACGGACGAATAGAAGGGGCATGTCCGGCGTTTGCTCGACTAGGACTCAGCAGCAGAGCAACGTGCAATTCGGCACTCCGATGGGATCGGCGTTTGCTGGACGAGGATTCAAGCAGCAGTGCAACGCGCGATCCGGCACCCCGATGGGATCGTACATCGTACCATGGTTGCGGCGATGGCAGGGCTGCGCGTCTGTTTTCTGCATCCAGTGCTTACGACCATTGAACAGGAACGACGGAGCGAAAAGTGTAGGCATGCAGGCAACCCACCATGATTCCCCTCCAATGCGACACTATCTCGCCAAATCTGGTGCCCAAAGCCTCCCGTGAACGAGAGTCGCTGACGCCACGATAGATTCTGAATTCTGATCCAAGGAGGCCCTCCACTGCCAAGCGCACCATGCTCTTCGTATCACGTCACTCGACGAGGACGAAATGCCGGCAACAGAGATACCGATCAGAATCACATTCACAGGGCGCACACAATGACAAGCGCACAAGCAAGCTCCGCAGCGAGAACCTAAGCGCAATCGCTGGCGAATTACTGAAGCAGACCAAATACGAATATTCAGTCGGGTGCTCTAGCTCCGGACGTGCAGGTGACATGAATTCATTATTAAATGATTTACAGACATGATACTGTCAAGACGAATATCGTGCGAAACAAACTGTGCGTTTGTTCAAATTAAGAAAAATAAGTTGTTAAGCTTCTTGATAAGTGTATTCCTTTACTAAAGGTAACTAAACAAATGTGCGCTGTTTACTTAGGTTTGATTTGGAGTGCTGAACAACAATACACAGCGGCTAGATATCCAACTTCTTGGTTCTTGCTGGTGGCTTGGCACGGCGGCCAATCTTTCTAAGGTGTTTATATATTGAAATCCTCCAAATCACCCAATTTATGACCATATCAACCAATTTTTAAAGAGAGATTTAAACCATTCATTTTTTTTTTGCAGTGAGCCTAGAGATGTCACACATATATGCTATTAAGCGTGAATGGATCGAGTGGGATAACCCCACGCAAGACGATGGAGTCATCAATTGTATAAGGTGAACAGATAGAGGTCGTTGCGCATGTATGATGACCATTCGCATGGCTCACCTGTAGTTTGAAAACAATTGCAGTGGCCACAAATAGTAATATCATCACAGTGAGTTCGTAGAGAAATTATGTACACAAATAAATTCAAGAAATCAAACAATAGTAACAATATTATGCCGATTCTAGCTGCGCAACATGCGCGGGCAACCTTACTAGTTACTTTCTTTGGAACAGTTTTCTATTAAAGCCAGAACATTACTGTGATTTTTTTGAAAAGCATAAGGTTAGAGGAGAATAACAAGATCTAGATGGCATCCAAAAATTGAAAATGTGACAGTCACCCGAGAAGGAGACCCCTTTATGCATTGCATGGTAACTTTAATCACTATTGAACTAGAATTGTTGGAATCTTTGAAGACACTTCACATGAATTAAAAATCAGGCACCCCCGCAGATATTCAATTTGCTTTAAGATGCATGTGAGCACATGTGACCTCGAATGAGTTGGATTGATGAAGATCCGGCCATTCATATCTTGATTGATGAAGATCCGGCCATTCATATTTTGGAATCGAACGGCTCCGGAGGTGCCTTCCCCAGAAGTCACCTTTGGTATCGTAGTTCCCGACGTCACATTCATTGTTTTGCGCTGATCGATGTGATCATGAGACAGGCTGCCCGTATTACGTCTTCCAACAGCCGCCACCTCCATGCATGTGGTATCACGTACTAGTTGCCTTTTTTTCCCCTAGTTCTTCCGTGCATGTGTCACGTGCGCAGGGTCAACTATCGACATACTATATAGGCACGCGATGGAAGCGCAAATCAGTTGCCTATATATACGCGCTCCTTATACGCAGAACGTAGGGTGAACGAACCAAAACAAACTCACCTTACGTCGCAGCTTCTTTTTCATTCATGGGTGTGTCCAAGGGTCCCGACGCGGTCGCATCAATGATGCTCCATGGGCGCGTGGCCATTGTCACCGGCGGCGCCGGCGGGATCGGCTCGGCCGTCTCGAAGCACCTGGCGTCGCTGGGCGCCCGCGTGGCGGTGGGCTACATCGGCGACCCGACGCCGGCACGGAACCTGGTGAGCTTCATCAACTCCGAGCACGCCAAGGAAGGCGAGACGCGGGCCATCGCCGTGGAGGCGGACGTGTCCAACGCCGCGCAGGTGAAGGCGCTGTTCGACGCGGCGGCGTCGGCGTTCGGCGGGGAGCTCCACATCCTGGTGGCGGCGGCGGGGGTGCTGGACTGCACGTTCCCGGCGCTGGTGGACACCAGCGACGCCGCCTTCGACGCCACGTTCGGCGCCAACGCGCGCGGCACCTTCGTGTGCTGCCGCGAGGCGGCGCGCCGGCTGGTCCGCGACGGCCGCGGCCGCATCGTGACCTTCTCCTCGTCCAGCGTGGGGTCGCTGCGCACGGGCCACTCCGCCTACACGGCCAGCAAGGCGGCGGTGGAGGCCATGACCAAGATCCTCGCGCGCGAGCTGCGCGGCGTCGGGATCACGGCCAACGCCGTGGCGCCGGGACCCACGGGCACGGCCATGTTCTACACCGGCAGGACGGAGGAGGAGATGGAGAAGTGCATCGCCGAGGCGCCGCTCGGCCGGCTCGGCATGCCCGAGGACATCGCGCCGCTGGTCAGCTTCATCGCCAGCGACGCGGGGCGCTGGATCAACGCCCAGGTGCTGCGCTGCAATGGCGGTACCGTCTAGCTTAATTGGTGGAACCTAGCGAGGCAGTGCCACTCTTTCATGTTACTTCTCCAAGAACGCACACCAGGTGACGGCTTCAAAATTAAAAATAACAAGCCAAAGGCCCACGTATTGCCGCGGGTATCGTTGTAGCGACATTGTGCAACATTCCTGTTGCAAATCTGATCAGTGGGGGTCCTGTGGGATGCTACTTTGGTTTGTGTAACCCCAATTTGTTTGCCTTAATCCAATTCGCAATATCCAAATTACTTTGTCAATGTTCTTGCTCTGAGTCCTCGATTCACTTGCGGTAATGAACCCTTCTTGGCAAGGCCAACTATGTTTGCAGGGTTTTAGCTTCATGTTTGATCTCCTATATATCGTTAATAGTTCCTTAATTTAGGATCAAGCAACATCAACGACCAACGACAGATCATGGCAAACGATTCTGGCGCCAGATGATCCAGTAGATGAGATGGAGAAGCGGCGGCTCGAGGAGCTGGGTCTGGGCACGCTGGTGGTCGTCTTTAGAACCTTCGTGCTCCTGGCCGACCCCATATGGTCATTATGGTCGTGTGGGATGGCAAAGACAAGTTAATCCTCGCGTCCATTGTCTCCATGCCGCTGTGCCTGCTCCTCTGCTTCTGATCTCACCACATCAACCAGCTCCTGCTGAACCCTATCATGACACCCGAAGAGGACCCTTCCTTCTTCTTGTTGATGCTATTGATGGCCGTGGCCATGATTGCCTTGGTCACAAGAGGCGAGGGATCCAGGCCATCGGCGCATAAATAGTCGTCTCTCTATCAAGTGTTGCGAATAAAGGGCTTCTCACTTATGTGGTGTTCTTGGATTCAACAAGTAATTTCTAGAGGTAGTGCAGACATTAAATTAAACGATGATATTGGTCATTATTTTCAAACTAGGGAACAGGTAAGACAGAGTGACCCCCTATCACCATTTTTTTGATATGGTAGTAGCTAGATATTTTAGCAATTCTAATAGCTAGAGCAAAGGATAATTGTCAAATGAGAGAAGTAGTCCCCTACCTAGTAGAGGGCGGCTTATCCATTATGCAATACGCAGATGATACGATAATCTTAATGAAACGAGACTTAGAAGAGGCTAAGAATTTGAAGCTAGTGCATTCGAGCAACTATTTGGCCTTAAAATCAATTTTCAGAAGAGTCAAATGTTTTGTTATGGTGCTGCTAAAGAGTTTGAAAGGGAATACTCACAAATATTTTGGTTGTGATATGGTTTCTTTTTCTTTTTACATATCTCGGCATTCTAATGCATCATTGGAAACTAGGAAACTTCGATGAGAAGGAGATAGAGGAAAGGTTCCAAAAATGATTAAGTGGCTGGAAGGGCAAGATGTTATATGTAGGAGGGTGCTTAGTACTCCTTCACTCAGTCGTTAGTTGTCTATCTTTGTTTATTTTATCTTTTTCTTTAAGTCCGGAGAGGGGGATTCTTAAGAAGCTAGATTACTATAGATCTAGAATTTTTTGGCAAAGCGATGGTCATAAAAAGGAGTATAGGCTAACTAAATGGGGAATCCTTTGTACCTCCAAAGGATCAAGGAGGTTTGGGTATTATGAACCTTGATCTTCAAAACAAATGTCTTCTTAGTAAATGGAAATTCAAATTAATCAATGAAGAGGGTACATGGCATAGTCTTCTTAGAAACAAATACTTGAGATATAAAACCATTATGCAGGTTGTATACATGACTTTTCTCATTTTTGGTCTTGCCTTTTGGGACAAAATCTTTTGGCATGGCATCAGCTAGTAGCAAAAGTTATTTATATCCAGCTCCCCATTCAGAAGGATACATTTGTGTGGTCCAACAAATTGGGAATTTTATGGTTCCCTCTATGTACAGAGCATTGGCTATATTCCCGATGTTGTACCTCTAAAGCATGATTTATGGAAACTAAAGTTGCCCTTTAAAATAAAGATTTTTATGTGGTATTTGATTAGCGGTGTTGGTCTAACCAAGGACAATTTGGAAAAAAGACAAAGGAAAGGAAGCTTAAATTGTTGTTTTTGTAACATTGAAGAATCGATTCAACATTTGTTCTTTGATTGTCATTTTGCTAGATTCACTTGGAGAGTAGTACATGTTTCCATTAACTTATCTCATAATAGCATCCAACATATGTTTAGCGATTGGCTTGGAGGAGTACAAAGGAAATTAAAGTATAAAATTTTGGTTGGAGCACACACTTATGTTGGGCTCTTTGGTTAACTAGAAATGATATGAGTTTTAACAAGACACAAGCTATTACTTCTATGCAGGTGATCTTCAGCAGAACTTATTGTATTTGCTTCTTGGCACTGTTGCAAAAGGAGGAGGACATGCCCCCGTTAAAATGGGGGTGTCGTGTGCTTGAAATCACCGTGATGAAAGTTTTTGCTAGAAATGACTGGAATTTTAGTAATACTGGAGTTTTAACTCACCAGGGTCAGTGTGTCATTGTGAGTCTTTTGTTTTGTTTTGATGTACCAACTCTCAGTAGTTCGATTTCATGTAATAATTGACGACATGAACAACTATATGTGAAGCGTTACAGCTTTTCACAGGATCGAATCGGAAGTGTTGATGAACATACAGATAGTACATCACATAAATAGCATAAATTTAAGTCTTTAAGTTTTATATTAGTCCAGAGTGATTTAAAATGCGAGAGTACACAGCGGAAGTCTACAAATACAACCTCTACTAAGCTCGAAGATGCAAGCCACACATCAAAGCCCTACAATGTGGACCTAGAGACGACCAAAACACCAAAGCGACAGCGGAAGTAAACTCCTCACCTGCACAAATATATAAAGAGCCAAACCCTGAGCAACTGATACTCAGCAAGACTTACCCGTCAACATGGCCAACTACAGCCGACCCCCTAGTATGCAAACGCCACTAAGGGTAGGCTGACTCCACTTGCGAAAACAACTCTAATTAGTGAGTCCTTACTTTCAAGTTTTAGCTCAAGTTTAGTATTTACCAAGTGTCATATTTTGCAGCTAACAGCTAGAATAAGCAATTAAAACATACAAGTAATACTGTAAATAAATAAAGCAGTAGAGCATATATCATCATCAATATCCATCATCACACTACGAGGTGACTCAGTGAACAAGTGGATGCTCATTTCCGAGAGCAGCAGCATCGATGTACATCCTGCAGGAGAAACCTAACCATATGACATATGCACCCGCGAAGAGACCACATATCGCAACGTTTCACCTGCGCACCACAAGAGCTAGCTGGATCCAACTCCTCCCGAGAAAAGGTCCTGCCGACACGATATCCGTCCCAGACGTACGCCCCGTTCGGGAAGTGATCCGTTCTGTCCTAACAGTACCATGATACAAAGAGTAGGCTACCACCAGACATCTAGGGCGACACAGGCTACGTCGGTTTACTAGGCCCATAAACACCATCATGTGAATCAGTACATTCGAACTTGCTCAACAGGGCCAACAAAGAACGGTCCTTAACTGACACAGACGGGGCTACCACCGTGAAGGTCCAACTTCCTCAATCTATCCTACAAAAATCCTCGTCCGGTCTGCAACATTCCTATAATTCTTCTAATACAATCCAGAGTAACATGAACCTATCATGCTAGTGGGACCTACCACTTGACTTCTACTGATCCCTAGCAACTAAGCATAGCAGTGCTACCGATCAACACAAGACCAAGCTACCTCTAAACAGGGATTAACAAGGATAACAAAGAAGGGTCAACCTGATGCAATTCTATGGTTCCAAACAACTTCTATAAACCTAATGCACAAACATACTAGACCTCAACCACAGTGATTGTTGGTATTTCTTACACCAAACAGAAAACAACACTTTAGGCTGGTTAGGCCTTGAGCGAATATTCCTGGTTCGGCGCCAGAAATACCTAGGGTTAGGTTACTTTCTTAAGATATATAATAATTCACAACTAGCAACAAGTGCTAGAGATGCATTATTAGTATTCAACATAAAAGAAGATCCGCAAGCGCACGGATAACCTATTGTAGCATTTCACCCGAGAGTATTCCAGGATATCGTTATTTATATTTTCCCAATGGAAGACGTAGTTGACAAGTGTGTACTTATACTCATGGTGTTACAAATGATAGATCTTAACCGTATTCCAATGCAGGGGTAAGGTGCAAATAGATATGAGGATAGTGCGACACACACAGCAGGCAATTCCACTCTCTGAGAAAAGGCGAGAGGCTAAGCTAGTCTTGGAATAAGTAGGAAGGTTGCTACTCCTAATGTACATCGTTAAGTAGCGTGCGTAGCTTCTACCTATAGCCTAAGCTGCACACATGCCAGGACTAAGCTGTTCTACTGCCAAGCCATCATCGGGAGATCCAGCGATCAGAGTCTGCCCCAACCTCCGGACTTTCATATATACTCCTACGCCATGCCCGAACATGGAGGATTACAAGAGACGGACAGGCTGTCACCACCTGTCGCTACCTCTACAACCATGCTAGCGTAGCTAACCACAACTCTAGATCCCTCGAGGCACCTCGCAAGGCAATAAACCTAGAGCACCTTTGCAGGACAATGGACCCGATGACTAAGCAAAAGGAACAACTAGTTCAAACAAGCGATTAATTAGACAAGGGATCAAAATAGCACTACGTTACGCATAAGCGTTCGTCGCTCAAGAACGAGCGACGAACGATGAACGATGAAGAACGATCATCGTTAACCGATAATCGATGAACGAACGACGAACGAACGATGAACGATCATGAACGAACATCGATGAACGATGAACGAACGATGAACGAACATGAACGAACGATGAACGAACATGAACGAACGAAGAGCGTTCATCAAGAATGAACGATGAACTAGCATAAGCACATAACTACTACAAGAACGATGGTATTCCGTTGATAAATAAATAAGTCTTACATGGAAAGGAAAAGGGTACAAGGGTATATACCCTAAACTCTCCAAGGGACTTGGGAGCCAAAAGGGCAGCCCACTACTCAGCCTAAGCCTAAGTAGAGAGCCTCTAGCTCTGATGTGTGGAGGAGGGAATGAGCCTCTTGTGTTGGTGCGTGTTGAAAGGAGGGAGGGGTGGTACCCCTCCTTATATAGCCCTCCAAAGACGGTGGAATTAAGGCGGTTCCCGGCATTGATGGCATTGATTGCAGGGGGAATCGACCTCCCAAGGTTGGTTGCAAACCGCCATAGAAAGATGGACCCAGGGGGGCCACCTGGCAGGTTTTGGGGTCGGCCGACCCAGTCCTGGCCCCTCCTGCGCTGGGCTTGGCAGGTCGACTCCCCATGGTCTTTGGGCTTCTTATCTAGATGTATGGCCTCAGTTGATGTTCTGGTGGGTTTTGGGCCTTTTATCCTTGAATTATATTACCGTGGCGAGCGTCATCTGATAGAAGTGCTGGAATCGTCGCTTTGGGGCCTGTTTACACCTGGAATTCCCAGTTTTCCACCTGCACACTAAAATCTAGAGGTACATGTGGAAATAGATTATTTGATAATAAAATGCTAGTGATGCGGGATGCTCGCCCGAACTTCTCGCCGTAGGATCTGGGGATAACTTGACCCGTGCAACCTGACGAACCGATGGCACCAACAGCTGCTCGAACAGCCACCTGCGACAAATGATTTCGCCCAACCACACGATCTGGTCAATGCCTAACCTGAACCACGCAAAGGTATAGGCAATGCTCTTGCAAATCACAAGGAAACACAAGAACAAGTGGTAGAGAAAACTCCCAATCCTTAAGGGGGCAGCTATGGCACAACCCTAAGGACAAGAGCACTTGGCTTCTCTATTTTCTTTTTCTCAAATTCGTGGTTAGGGTTTCCACCAGGGGTACAGGTTCTATTTATACTAGGAACATCCCTCCTAGCTGGGCACTTAAGTTGCACAGTTCTGGAAAAGAAACACAAATATTCAGATCGGACAGGTCCGACCCATAAAAAGGAACACACGGTTTTTGTGACAGTCTTCACCAAAAAGGCCATATCTTCCTCCACACATCTTCAAATGATGAACGGTTGGATGCATTGGAAAGTAGACTTCAAGACGCTTCCAGAGATGTAGGATACTCACATCCAAAGTTTCTAGATTGGTACAGTTCTTTGCTTGAACATTAGACACATAATCTGGATGTCTTCAGAAATAGGTCTCACCAAAACAGAGATAACTCCTTCCTCGCAGCTCCAATGAAGGCTCCGTTTGTTTCATATGAAAGTAGACTTGACAAGCTTTCCATCCATATATAACACTTGAGATGGAACCTTACAGAATAGTACAAAACTCATCATGAAGTCGAAAGTCCAGATCTGCACATTAGCACTTCCAGAAGTTGGGAGTCCACATTCAGAAGTCCAGAAGTTGAGAGTCCAGAAGTTGGAAGTCCAGATCGGCCTCAAGAGTCGACATGATCTTCAAACCTAAGGACAAGCAATGTATCTCCGTTAGGTAGTACATGATTCTTAGAAGAGGTAAATTCACAATCATTAAGGAATAGATT